>JASCIP010000370.1:0-18266 GCA_034783695.1 Sardinella gibbosa
TTTCGAGAACAAGAGACAAAAGGAACAAACTCCAAAGTGTTCATTCAGTGAAGGCCCTCATGCCGGGGAGAAAGCAGTCATGTTTCTAGCCTGGTTCTTGTCACATGGCCACCAGTTGTTTGAATACCAGTGGCAAGAGAGAGACTTGAGGATTGAGGTTTTTGTTACAGCTACACCACAAACACCCACACCAACACCACCCAACACCACCCAATACATACCCAGACCACCAAACAGTCGACTCCTGGTAATGGTTGATCCCCGCTCCTGTCCTAGTCATTTTATGTAAAAACCTTTTGATTGTAGTTGCTGTAACATTCAAATGTCCCATGAAATAGAAGTCCTGCCTGTGAGTACATTCTGTATGACCTCTGTTCCTTGGACCACAGCCTTGAGCAGTTAGTCCTCTATGGCAGTGCCACATATGACCTGTTGGGGGCAGCGTCTGACCACAAATGCAATTGGCCTCTCCGGAGGACGACTGTGAGGGCCCTCACAGCCGCTGGTCTCTAGTAAACAGCGCTACCTAGTGGACACTGGGTTCAGAAAGTGGCCCTTCCACCGACCAATGCCTTTCCCCAACCCCCTTTCTGTGAATGAGTACTGCTTAATTTTTCCCTGTCTAAAATTGACACACTAATAAATGATCTGGAGTTTTAAGCCAGTTTAGGCCTTTTGCCGTGCGCTGGCTCGGCGTGCGTTGTTATCGCTGATGACTTCTTGACTGATTGTCCAGTAACATTTGCTTTGGTCTATTTTAAGGCGACTCACATGGCTGGCTAAGAAGCTGACATTTACGTGATCATTAATGGCGTTTCCAGAGCGAGAGACAAGTATAGTCTAATGGTGCAAACACTGGCACAAAGAAACATTTTAATGGCACACTTTGGTTTTGTTTTTATTTGTTTTAGTTCCTGGTTAATGTTTTATATGTGGGCTGAAGGGAACATCATACTGAGGACTTCCAGAGGACAAAGTGTGCGACACACTCATTTGAGAGGCGAGATCTCCAAAGCAGTTAATGTTCCCTAAAGCAGCTTGGGTCTTTCATATGGTGAATTTTTTTTGGAACATCCCCTCCGAGCTTGTTTATGATGTTGGCGTCTTTGGCGGTTTCGGTGCATGTGTGGGAGTGCGACAGCCGGCGAGCTGGAGGCTCTGGGCCGCAGTTGGCGGCGGGTTAGTCGGGACATTGCTTTGCAGTGTTGCGTTGATGTTGCATTGCCCTTGTGAGGAGGACAGCAGGCCAGGTGCTGGCTGGGTGCCCACATGTACATGTAGGGCTGTATGCTCCAGGTGTAATGGACTGGCACAGGGATGATGGGCTTTATTTTGGTATGGTGTTAATCAGTGTTGTGCATTATATTTTCAAGCGAAGAATACATTGTGTTTGGATTATCTATAATGTTGGATTTTTTCCTGGTAGTTGTTTGGATCTCAGAGTTTTCATATTTGTAAATAAGTACGTAACCCCTTCATGTTTAGTGCGCTAGATTGCTCTACAGCTCTTTGCTTTCACAGTTGCTCTTGTGGATCTCGTCCTTCCGGCATGTTCACAGTGTGTCTGTTTTGGAAGATCTTTTTCCCCTAAGGTTCCCCCATTCAGCCCATTATAAATGAGCCACTGACATCATCACAAGAACACGCATTCAGATTCCCAAAATCCCATTATCACGAGATAATCACCCCTCCTCCAGTTTATCTGTCCCAACATCCAATTAGCCTGACCATGTTAGCAGTTAGCAGTTAGCACACACCACCACAAATTAGTGAATATATCCAGCATACAGATTCACTGTAAGGAAGACATCATCTGCATGTAGTACTCCTGGCACACAATCTCTGCCTGACTGTAAGGAGCATGTTATTTTGTAAACAGAGGGAGCAACCATTATCTGCGTGTCGGCGATCATGTACATACTCAACACAACACGTCTAAGGTGACCTTGTTTCTTTTCTTTCATTTTTAGTAGTATTATGTCTGCCATGGTGGATTCCGGCTTTGACGCCATGTACATAGTAGAACTTCAAAACTAAATTTATACGTCGCGAACACTTCCACCACACACACTTCATATATACACAAAGTAATGTCAATAGCTTCAACATTTTAGAACTGTTTTGGGTTTTTTTTGTTTTTTGTTTTTTTTTTGTACTTAGGACATTGAGGCCTTGGTTTCTTCATGAGTTCAAGCTTCATTGGAAGCATTTTAATGTAAAAAAACAAAATAAAACATGGTCATGTATATACCATATGATTATGGGTACGTGAAGCCATTTAACCACTATTTCATTATTCTGTGTGATGTCATTGTTGGGTTGATGATGATGATGATGATGATGATGATGATAATGGTGATGATGAAGGTGATGATGATGTTGATGCTTATGGTAATATCATCTGCAAAGTCGGTTCAGTTTTATTTTATTTTCATGTTCTCAGAATGTTCACCGTCCTTTACCCTGCTTTCTGTGTGATGTGTGTGTGTGTGTGTGTGTGTGTGTGTGTGTCTGTGTGCATGTGTGTGTGTGGTTGTGTGTGAATACTTCCTCTTCAACATGCATTATTTGGTGAAAAGCAGTGATTGTGGAAAGAGGATATGCAGATGGTTGGTGTTTGTTGTGTTGTGTTTACCTGCCTAGCTGCCTGTGTCAGGCATTAGAATCTCTATTGACTATTTCTTACAGAAAGACAGACACAACTTTAGCGAAGCATGCACTAAGCTTTTAAGTATGCCCAGTGGCGTATATATCTCCTTCCTGGAGTAATTTAGTGTGCGGTTACTGGCTGCACTGTACACTAGAAAGCATGAAGGAGCATTTGAGTACACTGCCTACCATCGTACTCACCAATAAGGTGTGGTGGCCAAAATGCTGTACTTCTGCAGGGATGTTTAAAGTAAGATTTGGGGTTGTTGTTTTTTTTTTTCTTCAAAAGAACAATATTTTTATAGTCTTCCTCAAGTGAAGGACTTGCTTAAGATGATGCTGCTGTTATATAGTTGAAGAAATAAGGTTAGGAGGGTTTGTGGTCAATACCCCAAAATCCTGGACCTGATAGTGGTAGAGCAAATTGAAATTTTATTTCCATGTTTGCCTTATGTTATTTTTTGTTCTTTTTTTTTCTCCTTTTTTTGTTTGCAATGTTTTTTATCGCTCACTTCATTTTTATATATCAGGTGTAAGTTATATTTTTATATTTGGGTGAGGCAGTGTTTCTGCCTTATGTATTTTCATGTGCTTGTAGCACTTTATTGTAAATCCAGTGGGTTTGGACAAGTAGCAGCTGTGCTGACCAGTCTATTTAAATAGTCTACCAACTCATGAGGTACTGTCATGATGTTTTGAACCTAAGTCCATGTTGGACTTGAAAGTATCTTTTTGTAAAGACATTTTTTAAAGTACATTTTTGAGGACCTTACTGGGTCTTCTTCTTAATGTGTTCTAGAGACATGTAGGGGTGCACTACTTGGATTGCAAAATACTTTTTGGTTTCGATTTTGAGTGCAAAGACTATTTGGTTACTGTTCAAAAAAGTCTGGTTCTGAAGTCCCCTTTGCACAAAAAAGTTTTGGTATTTATCTTAGTTTTCATACATGAACCAGATCTTTTTGAACGCAGTGGCTGATATTTGTTTATCTGTGTTTGTTTGTTTATTTATTTATTTTATTTGTCATATCCAGGTCTCTGAGCACGGACAGCGGCTGTCTTTAACCTTTTTCTGATTTTTGTTCCAGGGGACGGAGCCAGATGGTGCTCCATACTCATTAACAGTCACCAAGTCTTTTCTGTTGGCAGATTCCGGGGTCGAATTTGGACGGGACCTGTGTCAGCTAATGAATTTGCCTCTTTTTAAACATAATGCTTTTCTTGTCTCTCTCAATATCTCCCACATATCCACTATACCTTTACGCTCAGCTCTTTCTCCTGTCTTCTTTTCTCTCCTCTCCTCTGCTCTCCTCCCCCTGTCCCTTCCCCTCTGGTTCTTGTCGGTGCGTTGTGTTGCATCGCTGGTGTTTGCTGGTGAATAAACCCAACCCTTCTGTTATTGAGCAGGCAAGGCCCGCTTCCTGGATTTCCTTTGTTTCTTAGCCTGAGCCGGAGAGGTACACAAGTTTGAGACAGCTTTGAGACATCGTTGTTCACACAATAAAAGACTTGCCCCTGACAGAAAAAAAAGGTCCCACCTTTTGTACACTGGTCTGACGCTGATGTCACACTTGCACTTCTCAGTGTTTGACAAATACAAGAAAGTCTGAAGTTGTCACTGTATAGAATTGACTGTCCTGAAAAATCTGACAAACTACTTGTGTTAATTGTAGAATCTCATATGGACCTGTTTGTTTGTTTGTGTTTTACTTGTGATGTACATCTGTCAATGTACAAAGCAAACTGTTAAGACTGCAAGACTGAAACTGTGCCTTGTACAATGGACATTTCTTGTTAAAATGTACTTTGACCAAAATCAAAAGTGATAATCTGTGAACTCTTTGATGTTTTTATGATTTTTTTTCTTTTGGCGAAGTCCTGGAGAAAAAAATAAATGTATCTCACAGATTCCTTTGTTTTTTGGTAGTTATTTTATAGACTGGAGTATAAGTTTTCCTTATCCCAACCCCTCTCCTGCCAGTCACAATGTAACCATCTACACAGACATTCCCATTTTAGTCCATTGACCACAGTGTCTCTTAGCATTTAGGGTTGAATTCGCACCAACCCACTAATATTGGTGATTGCTACAGCATCCTGATAACTGAAGAGTTTAAATGACAAATAGATAAGTCTGAGATGTTATTTCAGAATGCAGTCCATATCTAACTCTAATCTAAATTCCACATTCACTTATGAAAGATCAGTGGATATACTGTATGTTTGCTGCGTGCATTCTATTTCCTTATGGAAAAAAGTGGATGGAGAATCTGGATGTTTTCCGAGACGAGTCTGCTAGTGTTTGCGAATGTCAACGCCGGCTGAAGCCTCCTTTTGCAAGCGGCCGAGCAGACAGACGCGCTGCCCTCGCGGGGATTAGCGGCTAGTGTTTACCTGCTCTTAGGAATGCTTTCCCCCGACAGTAGAGCCGAGGTCACCATACAGACTGAGACTCGCCACTCCGTCTGGGGCAAGTTTCCACCCCTCAATATCAACAATCCCTTCAGCATACACAATGATGGCGACATGAGAAGAATTTCTCTTCTTGTTGAAACTGGGCTTTGGAAAAGCTGGGGCTCGCGCTTGTCTCTCTCAATGATATGAGGTGAGGAGGCTGCAGCCTGCTGGTTAGTGAACACATTTGGGCCAATATTTAGTTTCGAGCTACTCAAGAAGCCTACACATCATTGAAATGTCCCTTCTAAATGTCACCGTCTTACAAGAATGAAGAAACATATTTATTTGTTTATGGTAATCATTCTGAAGTGAGTAGCCTGCTATTAGACAGAAGTAGGCGCAATAATTTAACATTCTCTCGAACGGCAGTCTTCAGATGACGGCCTATAGAATGAACTTGTGGATTATGCTTCTTTACATTTCGAGTAGCCATTTGAATTATGTATGTTGATTATAGGCCCACTTCGCTCGAAACTGGTACACCTGCAGTAAACAACTTTTAACCATTTAAGTGTTACTATATAGTGGGGAAAAACTTTGAAAGAACGTGAGTAATCCTGATGGGTGCAGTGACACCCACCTGTCCAGGTGTGTGGTTTGAAATAGCAGGTTGTAATACAGCTCAAAGCCACAAGATGTCGCTCCCAGACCATATTTTCAGCCAACCTTAAACTCGCGAAGGCTACAGCTTGCGTATATGTTTGGGAAACATTGGAGACTTCCAACCAATTTTGAAGCGGCAAGATGATAGCCGGTCCCTTGAGGTGGGGAGGCGGGATAGATTCAAAAGCATAGGCCCGGGCTGAGCCACCTAAATCGGGATATAGGCTACAGGGGCTGGGAGATAACTGCGCACACAAACTCAGTCTCGTGATCGCTGTCACTTGTCTCTGAATTAACAGGGATTTAAATGAAGTGTATTCCGCTGTGGACTAAGCAAATAGCCCTAGCCTTCCTTATTTTAACTTCGCTTCCTGTTAATGGAAATGTTTGCGTGTTCACAGAAGCCGCAAGGAGATTTAGGGCTAACAAACATACTTTTGTTTAATCTGTCTGCAAGTTTTTCAGAAGTTATTTGCGAAAGGCTAACCTCTTTAAAAATCTAACATCGGGCCACTACTTTTCACAAGCAGACACCACCAGACAGTTCAAAGGTTGATAGAACCCTTCCCTAACCGACCACGTCGCCTTCAACTTAATTCCTTATTGGGCCACTGAAATCAATAGAGCTTGATGTCTTCCCCCAATTTGGCTGTTGCCCGTTATCTGTCATAAAATCAGGGACATGGGAATGGACAATACATTTATACTGGAGATTGACATCTCCAAAGGCAATCGACACCCCAAATAAAATTGAATATATGGACCTTTTTAAATCATTGGTTAGTGGTTATGAACTATGCCTTTTTAAGATAAAGAGTTGCAATCGACATAAGAGGTAAAAGTATCGAAAACTTGCACTCCTAAATCATGAGACAATACATCATATTCCCCACTTTGGCTGTATATAGTCAGACTTTTATAAATGTCAGTGATGCTCACCTCACTTCACGCCCCTTGCAAATAAAAATAACAGCTGCAACTTTGAACATTTTCTTTATCTCTTTTTATAGTAAACATATAAATAATAAACTCTAGACATTGCTTGACACATTGCCCTCTCATGAAAGTAAACTGATACGGTCACGCTATCATAAGCTATCCAAACTGTGCATCTTGTCGCATTTTATTTCTATAAAACTATTTCCCTATTACAAAATATGAAAAGAAAAAATACATTTTAGTAAATTTACATGAGTTACTTATTAATTTATTCAACGAAACATTTTGCTTTGTACTACGAGGCTATATGGTTACTGAGATATCAGAATGTGCATTTCTGAAATAGAAGACACAATGAGACCGAGGAGTACAGCAGACACGAGACGAAAGATCTGCCCAACTCTTAACAACTGAACCAAAATCTTACAAAATAACAGAAGTCTTGATGAACACAAAAAACAGCACAAGATTGCCAAGACTTTTGCTACTATTTTAAATTAAAATATATTCTCGTATCTTACACTATTTCAAATAACGAAACGTGATTCGGTAACGATCTGTCAAAATCTAATTTACAATTCTGTGTATAAAAATATAATTTATGGACCCCAACGAAGTTTGCGTTGTCCCCCAAAATATAACAGTCAGTTGCACATATGCACAGAACATTACAACCTGTCAAGACGTCTTGTCTCTCTCTTTCTTTTTTACATGTTCTTTTTCTCTGCGTCTTACTTGAGATATACAAAAATAGATTCTGCACAATTAGCTGGCCACACCGCATAGGAATCCATTTGTGTGACACCAGCGAGAGTTCACATGAGAATAAATTATTCAAAGAAAACTTTTAAGGCTCCATTTATTCTTTGAAAATGACACATGTAAAAGTCAATGAAATAAATATCCCAACTCCGTAAGGGGCCTTTGACTCTTTCTTGTCTCTTTCTGTTTTAAAATCTACATAGTCTTTTTTTCTCCTACATTGGTCTTATTTTTCTTTGTTATATCCGTTTGAGGTTTTCAACTTGAGTTTAATGACATCCCCAAAGGATGGAGAGCGTGACTATCCAGGAGCCACGTGCCCATTTGATATAGAAGCTTTGAGTACCAATGAATTCCGTCCTCTTGCCAGGGAGCGAGTGAGTTGGTGTGGTCTTTGGGCAGTAACAACGTGGAGAGATGGTGGCCAAACCTTAGTGGCATGAAGGCCCAATGCGCGAGGTTGTGATTCTCGATGACTGCGTAACATGAGGCCAGGACTTGGTCGACTACAATCGTTCCTTGAGCTGTCACTGGGGCGAAGGAACCTTCGTGCTCTTCCATGTAAATCCGTGACACAGTGACGGGCTTCAATTGAGTGTGTTTATCATCAACAATGATGACCCTTTGTCCGGGCTTGACCTTGCTGGCGAACGTGGCCGTCATGGTGCTGAGATCATCCGTGGAGTTGCTGACAAGAAACAGGAGATGGGCCGCGGTGAGGGTGATCTTGCGCACTGGCGCTGTTGTCTCAATCACATAAAAGACTCGACGTGTCCGGGAGTCTTGATCCATGAACATGATGAAATCGCTGTAGATGAGATTTCCCGCGCTGTCTGCTGCCAACACTTGGTCCCCCGGTCTCAGTTCTTTCACCCCTTTCCTCGCCCCATTTTTCAGGGTTACAGAAGCGGTGCCCGGGAAGCATCCTCCGGACTTAGCAGCCACTGAGTTTTCTGTTGGAATGAAATGAAAAAATCGTCATTATACAAACAAATACTCGTTCTTATCCAGTCACATTTTAATAACCCATTTTTCCTCAATAACATCGTTGTCTGTGTCGCCTGTTAGCCTGAAGTTAAAACGTATGGCTCAGGTGTGTAAATACATATTAGTAAAAGCAAGCACCATCCCTGCCAAAAAAGAGAACAGGGACGACCGAGAACATCTCGCTGTAGGAGATCAGTAGGCTATACAAGCCAAGCTATATTTGAATGACAATACGCGTTCTTCATTGATTTTTAATTAGGGCAGTTGAGGCTTTAGTAGTGCAGGCGGCGCGTTTCTCCACAGGGTCCGTCTCATCCTCCACATTGTGGGCTTCAGCCCTGTGCTGGGACAGACAGCACGCGTAACAAAAGCCCGCTCTGCACTAATTAAAACCAATAAAGAATAACATTGTCATTCTAATGCAATTTGTGTACAGAACCACTCTTGGAAAAGGACACTTAGGCCTTTCCCAGCTCCTGCGCTCATATTTGCTCAGGTGCAGAAACTTCTGTGTGACAATTCACACGCATCTCGAAAAGAGGAACCCCGTGAGCTGCAAACTGTGTTTACCCTGCCAGGACACTTTTCCAAGCCTCTCAAGATGTAGATTTGAATTTAAATGAGACCAGAGGCCCTAAATGCTTGTGCTAGCCCAACACCAGTGCCCCCCCTCCTTCTAGTTTCTCTCGCTCTGTTGTCAATCTTAGTGACAATAATTCTGGACTTGGAGAAACTCTTCACATTCCGGTCTCTTGGATCACACGCTCAGCAAACACGGGCGGAGAATGGAGCTGTATAGCGCGGAATGTTCATGCGTTTAATCTGCTCATGAGATTCCGAGCCATGCTATAAGGTGCTGACAATTGAGAAACAGATTTGGCCGAGCAAGTCCAGCCTTGCTTCGACCAAATCCTTTTGGTAAAGTCACATGACCCAGAATGACACAGACTTCAATACTATCTCAGTCCCCTGTGTTTTGAATTTTAAATAGCAGATTTGCCATCAAAACCTCAAACACAGGCTGTGCACCCAGAGAGGACATCAATTTCATCGTGTCTCTCGGAGCATCTTAAGCTGTGGTTATTGTTGGCACGGAGCCAGAAGATCGAATCTTTTTGAGCAAGTGAAAGACTATGCATAAGGCCTGAAGAAAATACTTAGCAAAAGCAATTCGAAATCAACAATTGTAAATGGCATGCATCTGACACTTTTTGCATACTCACAACATTAGTTCTACACAATTTGCAAAAAAGGTAGCTCGTCCGTTTTCCAATATTTTCTCTAGGCATATAATTCTCTGCAATCCAATACAGCATAATTTTAATAGAAATATGCATTTCGTTTTAAATGACTTGTTTTAATCGAGGCGTAAATGTTTGCAGCTCTAGGAAAGCCTGGCAAATGCAATGGGATGTTTAGCATTGTTTCAGAAAGACGTGGTTCCCTCATAGGAACAGAGAGTGGCGATATAAGATCGTATTACAGATCTCTCAAGTAAAAAAAAACACAAACGCGTCAACATGACTGTTATTGGTGTTATCTAAATTAGATATCGGGAATACTACAGATCAACACTGGCAAACACTGCAATATTATCCACCTGAGGACTTAGAATGACATATTTTAAGCCGCCAGAATTATTCATATTCATCCTTAGATTTAGCATCACGGATGTCTGACACAGTGTGGAGGAAATGCACGGTGATGACAAACTTAGGTCAGACTAGCACAATAAGAGCAGCCCACAACACCACTGGAGTCTAGCACAGTGCGGGGTTATAGAGGCCACATGTCTGTAAAGTAAGCTACAAATATGAATGCAGAATAAGACTTGAACTGACTTCCTGGAGATAAGGGGTATGTTACGCCATGTGGAACACCTGCCCAGTGAATGCATTCCACTGCCTTAATGATGAGACTGTGCAAGCGACAAACTGGTGACTAATTGGGGTCACGTTAATTCCCTTTCAATATTTACAATTGTAGAATCTACATATATCCCCCAGACTGTAACTTTTTGTATCAATTTATCATTTTGCGCACAAAGTGCGTGAACAAATCGTTTCCCTTTACACAGTCAAATAACAAATTGTGTGTGCCTGCGCTGGAGGGAGGAGGGGAGGGGGACTGTGGGACCTTAACAGATATATGTGTGGCTTTCAACTGACCGCACTCTCACCTGCTTTCACTGAGCAGTGGATGTGGGCCTTTGACTCGTAATGGACCCAATCGAAGCCAGCCTCCACGGCTAACCGAGACAGGGTGCCATATTTGGTCTTGTCCCGATCTGAGGTTGTTATGTCCACCGCACGGCCCTCATAATGCAGCGATTCTTCGAGGTGGTGGCCATCCTCATCCCATCCTTCGGTCACGCGCAGTTTGACGCCCGGCCACTGGTTCATCACCGAGATAGCCAAAGAATTGAGCTTGTCCTTACATCTCTGCAGAAGGTCAAAGAGAAGAACAATAACCCATATGTCATTGTCAGTGATGTGTTGACACTTCGTTAAAATATAAATAATATAGGTATATCGTTGGAATGATAATATGCTTAAAACACCTCAATAATACTACTCTGATTGGTGCTACACAGAGAATTGTGGGAGAGGCAGGACTCTTTACGAGAGTGTGCTTAAACAGAGAGGTTTGTTTATTCTGAAAAGCCAGAATGGCATGCGCTGCTCAGGTTTTAGACAAATACTTTGCACCACGGGGACTTCATGCATGTCACGTGGCAGTGAAACATTTCCTTTTTTCTACCCTCGAATAGGTTTATCGGCTCTTGAAAGCTTTACTTTGACAAATCACTCGCTAAAGTGCTTAACATTTTAGATATTTGCAACGAACCGGCAAGGACCTCAGAATTCCAGTCATAATTTAATAGATAAACAGAGCCGAGGGTCAATTGTCATTTTCACTTATCCGAAGCAAAGGCTTTTGTCTAAGAAACATTTCAAGTCTCCGTTTCGAAGGAATTGGCCTCTTTGACTCTGTGCTCGCTAGAATATTCTGTCTCGGGAGCAGCGTCGGATGGCACATCTAAGATCGCTGGCAATGAAATATTGATAAGGCATTGCGTTCGCTTCACTGGCCTAAAACATATAGATTCAGTCCAAGAGAGGTGTGACCATGCCAAGGCCTGTTTGTCTCCATTCTGATGGAATGAACCTTTCTCTTATGATTCGGTGCCTGTACTAAAAGATGCTGTTTAATAGCCGGTCGTGTTATGTGTTTATTTTCTTAGGATAAATTATTCATGCTGAAACACTGAAAAAAAGCCCAGGCAAAGCCACACACGGCTATAAAATACATAATATGGCGTGTGATTGAATGGTGCACCCAACAGCCATTCATGGGACCCTGACATTAGATGCCTGGCCCTCTCCAAGACAACTCTTCTTCTGTCTTAACTAATATGTCAAATAAAACGTCACAAAGAGACCTTCCAGCGTTCCCACGGATGGAGGGAAACTTTCATTATTCTCGTGGCTCAAGTTTGTTCTTGGGTCGTGACATGATTGCTTAACTGGGGAGGGGGGGTCTTTCAGTCCCTTTCTCGAAAAACTATTTAAAATGTTCCCACAACCGTTGACAAGCAATACAAATACCTGTTATAAGTCATTCAGCATGATCACATGAGCACACATGGATTGCACAGATCAAGCCCTCAAGTAAGCACAGGGAACAATCTCCAATATTTCACTCTCCGTTTCCTGCTACTGATTTAGTAAAACAACACTGCAAAACATTCATAATTCTGCTATGTCGGGGCACTTGTGGCACTTGCAGGAGGAGGCAATGATCAGGGGAACACGCCAAAAACCTTTCCCCTGCACACTCTGAGCGGGATTGCCGGGAGTCAAGAGCCGTGAAGCCTAAAGTCTTTATTAATTCATTGGGTCGCGTGCCGCAAATCAAGCCCAATTCTGCTCAGTCACCGTGAGGCGCAGCGGGAATCCTTCCGCCGTCGCTTTGTACTCGGAGTCGGAGACCGAGTTTTGTTCAACAGGCCTTGACGCTCGCAGACGTTTCTTAATCTCCTCCCAGAATAATTTGTGTTTAGAGGAAATACTTATCGGTTACCTGTCAGAGCAAATAACCCCGTGGTGTCCTTTTTCCCAATGCAGCATTCACGATTTTTTTTATTTACAAATGAACTTCTCTATGACTCGGGGCGCGTAGTTAAAATCCGTTTACAGGCTGCCTGGATAAGTTTCCTAGACATATGTAGCCTAAGGGGGTTGTCGGAAGATTGCTGCTGGTGGATAACTTGGCGTGCCCTCGGGGTATCACGGCAGCACGCCCACAATCGCTTTTAACAGCGCTTGATTTACACCTAAGGAAACTGAAGCAGACATGAAATTAATCATCTTTACGGGTTGCTAAAATCACTAGTTAGACACATGGGCTGCTGGATTTGTTGCAGACAGCAGTTAGATCAGCTTTGTGAACGAACAAATGTTTTTCAAAGACTGTAAATTAGCAGGTGGTCACTGACTCTCCCACGCGTCTGCAAAAAGTCCATTTCTGAACAACCCCTTTTAGCCCTGTACAGTTCACTTGAACTATTTGTAATCTAGTCTCGCCCTTCACGTCGCGCGTGCGTTACCTGCATTCCGATAGATTGCATGACACACGATTGCTTAGATCAATACACCCTACAGCTCTGAGTTGAGTCGTTTAGTGTGTCCGTAATGGATTCACCCATAGCTTTTGCTTTCAACAGCAAAGGGTCAGAAGTTCAAATGCTTCTCAGTAATTCTGTGACAGTGGCATCTCATGTGGGGGAGCCGGTTCCCAAGAAGGCTGTATGCTCGGGTTGCAGCTGCATGTGCATTTTATGCAACCAGGCGCCAAAACACCAGTTAAAATAATTTACACAGTTTTCGATTTGGAATGGTAATTAAAAAAAAAATGGTACGTCTGGGTGCACATCCACAGCTGTGTCATACATGCTGCGCAATGTTGAACTGATGGCACGTGGATAGCGTCCAGACATCCTCCAACCAATTAGTAGATTACCAGTGCTGTTGTCTAGCAACTATCAAGCCGCTGATACCATTCCGTATAAAAAGTAATCGAGCAGAGGAAATATATGCTAGTTTTTGCGCATGAAACTGCTTGCGGCACACGTATCTGCTGGTGATGAATGAGCACTTGAGAACACCGTATATTAGATCTACAATACTAATCCCAAAAAGCAGCATCTCCCAGACGTCTCCAGTTCCTCAATATGAACAAAATTAATATATCACACAAGAGGGTAAAACGAGCATCCCTTACAGAGACTCGGACCGCACGCACGCGGGAGTGAATATTTAATCGGAGCTCGTGCCCATGGCGCACGGTCCAGGGGAAACTGACGCGCGCACCGTTCTTGCTCCACCGGCGTTCAGATGGACTTACATCTTACAAGATGGGCTTACATCTTGGTTTATAATGCCCAAATTGACACGGTCAAGATTAATTTGGATAAGGAATGTACAATCCCGATTTCTGCTATATTAATCGTTCTGAAGAAGGTAGTCCGGCGGCTAGTCTGCTGGATGCGCCACATCCGGGCTATACAGTTCTGACCCTTTGGATATTTACCACGCGCACTGCAATGCGAGCAGATCCTGCGGTTCTGTATCCACATAAGACGCCTGCTCGTGGTCCACAAAGTAATCTTCTTGACAAATCAGATAGTATCTGTGCTTTCGGCTTGCGCCGACTGCGTAATGCTACTCTCCACATCTCACAGCAGCAAAACGCAGTGCAAGGAGCGAAGGCGCGTCGGTGCGCTTTCGCTTTTATTTCATTATTTCTTTTTTTTTTTTTTATCATCGCACTAATTAGCACTGTCCCGCCCTGTGAATGAGGAGCTGTGGTATTCTGAACATTTTGAAAGAAATGTCAATGTTTTCATGCACTGATAAACAGCCATTGCCAGCTGCAAAAATCCATGCAGATGTCCGACTGAACGACTTCATATTTTAATTAGTCTATATTTAGATGTCATGTGATTGACAGTGCTCTGTCAACAGGGCTATGCACTAACTGTATGTTAGAGATTACATCTTTAAAAATGCATAGCGCCGGTAGCCTATTTTTCACCCAACATTGCATAATTTAGATATAATGTGCGTCCAACAACTCAATACGGATACACTGCATACATCTATAGGAGCATAGGAAGACATTAACATTTTACAGAGCCTGTCACAGAGAGTGAAAACTGTGAGCCCGCCGGTTTGCCTGGGCTTGATGGCATTTCGAGCGCACGCTTTCATTACGAAAAGCCCTGTCTTGACTAGAAAAAAACCTGTGCCCGGAGGGAATAAAACGGCTCTTTGACGCATTGAAGTTTCAAAAGCTCTGACTTTATAGACTTTAGGAGCTGCCAGGCGGGATGATGTAGTGGCCCGTGCTTCTTTTCTACTATCAGCATCAGAAACAGAGGGTGAACCGCGTCTAGGTGGAGAGAAGTAGGAAGAAGGAGAAAGGCTTTCACTCTACCTGTGTCATGAGCCTGTCCGCGCCAGTGTTCTCCTCATCCTTAAAGATAATGTCGGGATTGTAATTGGGAGTCAGTTCTTTAAATCGCTCAGAGTTCCGTGTGATCTTGCCTTCGTATCTGCCGCTGGCCCCTAGGGTCTTCTCCGCGACGTTGGGAATGAACTGCTTGTAACTAAGAGGCGTCAGCTTCTTCGGATGTTTTCTCCTGCCGTAGCCCCTTCCCGGACCGCAACCCAGCCCGGACGACATCAAGGACAGGCAGAGCACAGCGATCAGCACGAGTCTAGTTAACAGCAGCATTTCTTCCAATGAATCTCAAACGAGTCCTTGCTTCGTTTTTGAAACCTTGCGCCGGACCCTGAACGGATCTCTCGTCCTGCGTTCGCGCTTCGCCGCTTCCAAGCAATGTCCTTGCCTCCACCTCTCGTTCAGCGTAAGCGTGGGCCCCCGACCGATCCCTACCGTGGCAGGTGCGGAAATGAGAGAGACTGCGAATTGATAACGGAGCACATCGGAGGTGGGTGGTTACAGCGTATACGGGGAAAAGGTAGAAAATTGGCCTCGGAACCTTTGGTTAGTTGAAGCCACAGCCGCTAGTGCGAGGACTCTGCCTTTACTCCTATGTATTATAGCTGCGATCTATGGCAGGGAGGGACGTGATTGGCTCGACCAGACAAACCCTTCTGATGTTTAAAAGACACACAAAAATCTTAAAAGATTTTTTTTCACCTGAAGGGTGGGTTCCGCGGGAGGGGCTGGGTATACACAAATTACACCTTTCCCCCTAATTCTTTTTTTTACGAAGTGTTGGGAAAAGTGGGCAGTAGTCTGTGAACACATGAAGTCACTTATATTAAGGACTCAATGTGATACAATGCAAAACATTCCGTAATCCACCTGGTAGCTTTTACTGCCGATAAGACAATGCATGGTCATACAACCATGCACCTATTCGCAGTCATCAGGGCATATGATCCATATTAAATCCAAAATAGGCTACATCATTAACTAAAAAAGTTGTAAAACTTTTTTTCTCTAATTAGGTTGAGATAATTGCTGCAGTACAGATGCTCTACACACGAGTCTTTCTACAAATCAAAGCGATTCATGAAAGGAGGGAAAATGAAAGCTGAAAGAAAAAAAACGTTCATAAATAAATACAATTATTACTGGCTTTAAAGACCTGGTGGATGACAAAACCAAGACTGTCATAAAATGTTGACATCCCCACGGATCAGAAGGCGATAGCTACTGCCCCATAAAGATGTAGCCTACACGTATGCCCCAAGTTTTGCAGCCTTTGTTCTCTACATCCCTTCAAAGCCTTTGCAA
This sequence comes from Sardinella gibbosa, assembly GCA_034783695.1. Lineage (NCBI taxonomy): Eukaryota > Metazoa > Chordata > Actinopteri > Clupeiformes > Clupeidae > Sardinella > Sardinella gibbosa. The sequence continues at coordinate 16,228 of JASCIP010000370.1, forward strand.
TAACTTTTAATAACTAACATGGCCATCATCTACATACACGCGCTAAGTAATGGCCACTGTGATTGTGAGCCTGATTGCAGAACATTCAAACCACGTTTCATGTGTTATATGTGTTTTCATTGGTACATTGATGCACATAGATTTTATAAAACCAACTGTCCATCAAAACGGCTAATCATTACTTTGGATTTGGAGGTAATTGCTTATGGCAGCGTTTGCGTAAGAGGAGAACCAGGGTTGCCATGGAGTCATGCAGACACGCGAACAAACGTCTTGATTTGGGCATAATTGCCTTTCAATTCCGGTCGATGGGACGACACACGGAAATCACTTAAAACAGCTAAAACTGGCACTTTTGTATAGTCGTTTGATGAATACTGCTGGGTCTACTATCAAGAGGTCCTTGCTATTGAAGATAAAGGGATGGGTCTGGCATATAGCCTTGTGTTCGCCCTGCCCATGGTTTGTTTTACCATCCAACTAGGCTATAAAAAGTAATAACAATAAAAAGTATTTTTAGCTAGTAAATCAACTAGGATGTTGGAGAGCAATGTTTAAATATCTGGTATCCAAAACTAAATCATGTGACTTGATACAAACATTATACATGACAATGCATTCTGAAGTGTTTGCATGTATGTGTGTGTGTGTTGTGTGTGTGTGTGTGTGTTTAATAGATTCCACAAGGGACCCCCAAGAGACCCATGGTCATAAATTAAAACCGCCAAACAGGAGTTTGTTTAAAATAAAGATCAGTAGCAAAGGTCTATACCATTTAAAGATTCCTTTACCACACCAGTGACTGACACTCGTCTCAATGCCTTCTCTGGTATTGACACAGTAGTTTGGTTTACCCTCAACCACAGCGGTACTATTTTCATCTGATACTGAGAACAACTGATCCTCTTTACATATGCTTATATGTATGTTATTACACCCTGGGTGACATAATATGAAGCACTCAAGGCTAATGCTTTAAATGCAGACGGCATACAGGATGTAATGACTTGTAAACTATAAAGCCTTTATATTGAGCGCACCATTATTAGGGATTGGGAGAGAAGCATTAATTACACTGCCTGCAATAACCTGGGAACCTGTTCTGAAAAATTGGCTCCCTGAAAAACTCTAGGAACAGCTGCCTGAAGGCCTGATTGCATCTCATATCTTATTTGAGATCACGATATTGTTATTACAAAAATCAATACTAAGCTGTAACCTCTCCCGACAAAATTCCTTCCAGTCATTATGATAACAAATTGAAGGCAGTTAGAAACATTTGTTTTGTCTCAGTCTCTTTTTTCAATCAATGTGAAAGACAAGCTCTTTTAACAAAGGATGGCCTGGTGCAGCTCCAGGCTTGCCAGAGCGGCTACAGTAGAACTTCCCGCCACAGCCGTGGCTTGGTGCCTACAGCCAGAAACTCCCCCCTGCAGCATCCAGGGGAGTACTGCAGCTTCCGGGTGTAGGGGTAGGAAAGGCCTCTAATTAAAGCCTGCCCTGTCTGACCTCCAGGCTCTCTGGAGTCGCTCTGCAGCGGGTCCGCGCCAAGCCTGTGCCAAGCCCGCGCCAAGCCTGTGCCAAGCCCGCGTGTGCACACTATCAGAGATCCATAGCAGCTTGCTCAGGTGAGATTGCCTGTGGTTTGGCAACCATGGACTAACCACATAGGGCTGAATGAAAGTCCTGTCCTCAGTAATATTATTATGAGATGGAGATGGAGGTGTATACAGGCCATTTTTAAAATGGGCACACAAATAAGTATAAACGTGGACGTGAATGTGAGATCTGTTGCTGTGTAATGTTGAACAATCTCAGGATATGTGCAAAGTTACCAAAATAAAAGGACTGAAGTCAAATGGACCCTAATCTTAGTCTGAAATATTCTGTCGGTGATGTTATATGTCCAATATGACATGGTAGTATTTGAATGGAGCCACTAGATGAAGCCTCCTAAACACAGTCAAACCACCCATTAAGCCACTGCCAGTGTTGGCAGAATCTCTGGTGTGCTGTTTTAAAAGAGCAGGCAATTCACA
>JASCIP010000371.1:0-12049 GCA_034783695.1 Sardinella gibbosa
AAGGTTGTCATTCAAAGCATTCATCAAATCAAATCATTCATTAGACTCTGCACTTCACAGTGATTCGTCGGCGAGTCATAGGAGTAGCCCTATGAAGAGTCACTAGACGTCCCCGGCAGAGAATTACATTTGTTGCCATTAGGGCCGTATAGTGTAGCTAGGCTAGTAGTGAGCAGATGCACATGCAAAATGCAGAACCATTCACACTCCTTTCTCATGTTCACCAAGTGTTGAATTTGAAATATTTGATTTGGCATAGCTATTCAAAGATCTGCAAAGCGGTAAGTAAAGTGGTCTTGAGGTGTTGAAGTCAATGACAGTTGTCAGTGTTGATGTGGAATAATAATGTAAGGTTAACCCTGCCAGGTTTCAATGATTTAAACTGGTTGACAATTGAGAAAATTCTTTGAAAATGTTGAAAAGCGATCAAAACGTAATCAAATGTAATTAATTACATTACTTTGTTAAAGTAATTAAAATAGTTACACTACTATTACATTTCAGATAGGGTAACTTGTAATTGTAACACATTACATTTCCAAAGTGAATAAGGGCTAAGAATAACATATTGTGGCCCACTGCTATAGCATATTAATCAGGCAGGGCACCTGTGGGCACCTGTGCAGCCCTGTCAGTGATTTTGAACAACCATGGCATGGAAACAAACCTGCTCGCCACTGAAAAGACAATTTGCACCAAAAGATGCTTAAGTTAGTGAGATATTTTTGCCAATATAATAATCAATGTAGCGTCGTAATGTTTTTGATGACCTGCAGGTTTTCTGATCTTAAATGCTTCCTCACAGGAAGTCACTCTATCACTGGAAACTGGTGGAAACTTAATAAACTTAAAATAGGCTATTTACTGTACAAGTACAAGACCTAATCTATAATTAAACATATGAATAGAAACTAAATGTAGCCTACAATTAAGCAAGAAAAGTCTTTTTAAAACATGTACCTATGGAGACCTTGTAGGGTCATGGTGATTATTTCTGAACCGCATTTTTGCGTGCAATACTTTTGCATTCCCTGGCAATACTTTTGCGTTTATTTCTGGTGATGGAACGCAAAAGTTATTGTGAGGGAACACAAAAAGTATTGTATAACTATTTGATGAGGTCCCTATATTTAGAATATTATGCCTATTGTAAACTTTAGGCCTTATCAAGTCCACAGTTTTGGAATTATATTTTCATATTGATTTGAACCATTGAATATTGATTAATGAACTGGTTAGGCATGAAGACAGTTTTATTTTAAGAGTAACCAAACACACATAACCTGAATAACTTATAGCCTTAAACAGTCATGTGAAAATCTAAATAAATAGCCTCATGACAATGTCATATGAACCTGATATGACTTGATGTCCCTGCTAGAACTTCAACTGTTCCTTGCATCATTGAGGATATAGCCATGTGTTTTAGAAGCACGAAATATATTATATATGTGTTTAAATCTGAAATAAGGGATTTATTGTTCTTAATGTAAAATTTGCCGGATGCTTGACTAACCCGTAGACCTCATCTCACTCTCCCGCCAGACCAATAAGCGACGTAAAAGAGCACCAGGCCTACATTACCGCTGCAGCAGATAGGGGGCATCCACAGCACACGAAGAAGTTTTACTGTAAGGAAGTGATGCCCCCTGAAAGGTAGGATGTTCAGAATTGCGCTTGAAAATTTTTAATATGCATAAAATACTTTATCGAAAGAGCTGTGCAATAAAATTTCGTTACGGGTGGTGGTCGAGAGGATGGGCCTATGTGAAGTTCTGTGCTTTGTTCAAAACTAGTCGTCCATAGATCCATGAGCTGTCACACTATATAACTTTAACCCAACGTTGAATAACCAGTGCAACCAAGTCTCTGACCGTGCGGACTGACTTGGTCTAGTGTAGTAATCTATGGTTACTTTGTAACCCGGTGTGACAAGGTAGGCTATATCGTCTACTGATATTGGACCTAAACTACTCCAGTGATTTATATTTTCAGCTATGATATTTGGTATTTTGTGTGAACATATCTAACCTATGATCTCGTTCTTCTTTCCCAAAAGACTATGGAAACTACACAGACTAAGACATTCCTCATCACTGGAGGAGGTGGATATTTTGGCTTTCGGTAAGTCCTACAGTCCGTTGGAGCATGCAGTTAATCATGCTTTCTGTTTGCACTCAATTTGTCGACGTTGCAACCTATTTTCAACTGAGATGTTCATTCATCGCCCAGCGTTTTTGGCTGCTAGCTTTAATAGCCAGAAAATCCACAAGAGGGAGCCATAGTAGCATTTTTGGCAGTCATATAGTCATGCAGCCTATTTCTTGTTGAGGCTTATGCAGTAATAGCAGCAATGTAAGCCCATTCTGCAAACACGAAGTAAAGTTACATTGAATGTAATTAAGGCTGTCGTTCCTGACAATGTTTTTTTTTGTTTGTTTTCTCAGTCTTGCATGTAAACTTTACAATGAAGGAGCCAAAGTTGTTCTGTTTGATGTGCAGCCCCCAGGACAGGACTTACCAGAGGGCATGGTGTTCCACCAGGGAGACATTCGTGACTATAAGCAGGTTCTGAAAGCAGTCGGTGGAGTTGATTGTGTGTTCCACATAGCCTCTTATGGCATGTCAGGGAGAGAGCAATTAAAACGACAACTGATTGAGCAGGTGAATGTGACGGGCACCGAGAATGTCCTTAAAGCTTGTGTGCAGAGCAGTGTCCCAAGACTAGTCTACACTAGCACCTTTAATGTGGTCTTTGGTGGGCAAGTCATCGAGGGGGGAGATGAAACGCTCCCGTACCTACCTCTCCATCTCCACCCTGACCATTATTCCAGGACTAAATCCCTTGCCGAGATGGAGGTCCTCAAGGCCAATGGGACCGCACTAGCAAATGGCCTTGGGGTGCTTCGAACCTGCGCCCTGCGTCCAGCTGGAATCTATGGCCCCGGAGAGCAGAGGCATCTGCCCAGAATTGTGGGTTACATTGAGAGGGGAATCTTTCAGTTTGTCTATGGCGATCCCAGCAGCCTGGTTGAGTTTGTCCATGTGGACAACCTGGTGTCAGCTCATGAACTGGCTGCAAAGGCCCTGACAAAGGAGAAAGGATACTGTGCCGCAGGTCAGCCCTACTTCATATCTGACGGCAAGCCTGTCAACAATTTTGAGTTCTTTAGGCCTTTAGTGGAGGGTTTAGGGTATACGTTTCCCAAAGTGCGTTTGCCTGTGTCGCTTATCTATTTCTTTGCATTCCTCACTGAGATGGTTCATCACCTGGTGGGTCCCATCTACAACTTCCAGCCTTTGCTCACCCGCACAGAGGTGTATAAGACTGGGGTGACCCATTATTTCCGAATGGATAAGTCCAAGAAGGAGCTGGGCTATGAACCTCAGGAGTATACTCTGGATGAAGTTGTGAACTGGTTCAAAAACAAAGGCCATGGTAAAAAACAAAGGGCTTCCTCAATAAAACGGGTCATCTTTGACGTTTTTATCATAGTTGCCTTTATAGCTGTGGTACTTTCATATCTTCCTGTTGTTGGTCAGTGAGATTTACATTTTAGGCCTACTGAATTGGAGAAAGTTGTGTTCCAGGCCTAGAGAACATACATGATGTAAAGACCTTACACTTATTTTGAAATGTGTTAAAAGTGTGATGGTAAAAAATAGTGTTCAAATACATGTAGCTGTTGCCCCTAAGATGTTTGTTCTTTCTGAATAAACTGACATCTATCATGAGGGAGGACATTTTTTGAATTTCTAACTACCTCTTTCTAATCAGGTGATGTATCTATCTAATACATGACCCTGCTGTCTAAATAATAAACTATTTCCAGTTTCCTTAAGATATTGTAGTTTGTAATTTTTTATGACAATAGATTCTAAAACATCTGTGACATTTTGATAATGTTGATTAATCAGGTTTATCAAAGAAATATGAATTTCATGAATTAGTTTTAGTTTTTTTCTTTGATTGTGGTAATTTGTTTTATTTTAATTTTTTTTTTATACATTTATTTTTGTTTGACCTTACTTTGACTATAGTAGGCCTATTTGATTGATTGATTTTTTGTTTGATTTTGTATAATTGTTATGATCAGGGCATTGCTGTAAAAGAGCTAATAGCTCAGTCAATTTTCCCTGAATAAAGAATGGATGGAGATGATTAATCAAGCAGGACCCTGTTTTCTGTGGAATAGGTGCATGTGCTGGTGATGAGAGTGTCACTAGGCTTATGCGCAAGTTTGTAAAACAATAAAAGGTCTTATAATAAAGATATACCATTCAGAGAGTGGCTTGAAGTTCTGTTTTTTCACCATGTTTTTAATATTATTATTTATGCATGTTTTTGAGAAAGCTCTCAGATTAAAGGATATTACCTAGTTATATACGAGGTATAACAAGACTGTGGCATCGCTAATTCAACACTTTGATTTTAACTAGGCCCATGCCTATAAAACCGATGGTGAGATGTTTAAATTGCACCTTTGATATATTTAAAATATGCATTTAAATAATCTGTTTCATATCGTCTCCGTAAACAAGGCAATATTCAGATACGCAGTATTCTAAATGTAGACCTAGCCTAATATTTTCAGCCCAGGGCAATGATGGCAGGTGAGAATCGTTCGATGTTTTTCAGAGCCCAGCAGTTTGTTTCAGAGCCCAGCAGATGAATGCGGAGACATACCCTCTCGGACAGACTTTTTCAAAACTCGGCACCCCCTTGCTGAGTTGGTCGCAGTCATTGTTTCGCTCCAGCATTAACCACATTCCAGAGAGGCGCAGTGCACCCTGTCTACTTCCTCGCATTCCTTCTACATAAACGAGTCCCGTGCGCTTAATTTAATACGGAGATGTTTTGCCTCGGTTTGCCTTAACATCTGTTGAGTTGCCCGGAAATTCTTTGGACAAGTATTTTGCCTGGTTTGGGATTTTAGAACAACAATGTTTCGAAAAACAAGCAAAATCAACGGAAGAAATTCCTCCGCGGAGCGCGCCATTGACTGTAAAGACCTTTCAACTTAACAAAAACTGAAATTGACAAACGTCTCCTGTTGTTCAAACTTTGTTTAACGGGTGTATCGCCGTATCTTCGAAGGCGGGGGATATGCAGTCTAAGGAAATTGCAGAAAATACTTGTAGTTTTTGTGAAACAGCGGTAATGGCTACACTGAGCCAGCGTTTTGTTGTGATTTCCATGTGAAATGCATTTTCTGCCATCTCTTAGGCTACTCGGTAGTTGGCTGGCCGATTAGTGTACTCGCTCTCTGTCTCTGAACTTGTTCCTCACTCGACAGCAAACCATGGATCACTATGAGGACGATTTGGGACACAGAGCTAGTAAATTAATGGAGGATCTATCATTGTACGAACAATATCAAGATGGAATTTTTACTTCAAGAGAGGGAATGGCAATCAATCCTGATTTGGATTTTCAGACTCCCTTGATAACTGAACAGAAAAGTAAGCGAATGAATGGTAGCTCGGTGCCTCACCAGCAGCTTCATTCTGTGGAAAATTACATGGCAGGGAATAAAGTGTATAACGCTGCTCCTGTGCGCTCTGTGAACGGTAACCGAAACGTGCCTTTGGATTTTTGTACCCCTCAAAGAGATGCTGGCTACATTGAAGATGGCTATTGCACCAAATCAGAAGTTGCGCTCCCGTGCTACAGTGGTGGAGCGTCAGAGCGACATAGGAGATATTCTTTGGAGGTGCAGGGACACAGGTACAGCACCGGCTGCGCGTATGATGGTGTTGTGTTGAGCAAGCAAGTGCCATTATCGGGTAGTAGAAGTAATAGTGTCTGTGTTGGCACTAACCACGACGGCAGGTACAGTACAACCAGCCCACGATCCAGTTTAGCCTCGTCTCTGTCCTCTCAGGAGCAAAGTAAACATTCGAGCCCTCGGTCCAGTGTCAGCAGTCCTCGGACAAGTTTAGTGGTACCTGGGCAGGACAAGTATACTAGTCCCCGAACAAGTCTGGTGCACTGTGAGGGGTCGAGTGCGCTCAGTCCCCGGTCCAGCTATGCAAGCACAGCCAGCGACACGAGTAAACATTCCAGCCCAAGGGCCAGTCTGAACAGCTATGACTGTGGTAGCAAACCAAGTAGCAACCGCACTAGTGGTATTAGTATGGGCTATGATCAAAGGCATATCAGCCCAAGGTCGAGCACGGCAAGCCAGTACAGCACCACGAGTCCTCGGTCTAGTTATTCTGACTCTAGATACATGCCTCCAGCTAACCACGAGCTAGAGGCTGCGGTGGTGCACGGCATGCCTGTAGCCAGCCCTCGCGCAAGCATCTGCAGCCAGGACGGGAACGCGCGACCTGGCGTGGCGGCTAACTGCGTCGTGAGCCCTCGTTCAAGCATCTCCAGTCACAGCTCCAGAAGTTCCCGCAGCTCAAGGGGTTCTATGAGCACGTACCCAGAACTCCAGCTTCCCTCGCCAAGGTCTTCGATGCTTGGACCTGGTTTACAGGAGGACACGTTGATCGAAGACTTTGGGGACACTAATGGTCTTCAAAACCGTGTGCATCTTCAAACATTCCCAGTAATTCAAGAGCCCCAACAACAGTCCCAACAGCTGTCAACCCAGCTTGGAATCAACACTGATGTGAACACTGGCCAACCAACAGCTTTTAATTACAGCATAACATCTAAAAATCAAACCGCAGGACAGAGGTTTAAGTTGCCTTATCAGGTTACCCCATGTCGAGACAGTGGGCCAAGTCAAGCCGAAAGGCGGCTTGAGGCGCTCACCTTGGAGCTGGAGAAGGAGTTAGAGATGCACATGAAAAAAGAATATTTTGGTAAGTCCTTCACCAGCTCATTTGGTACTGTACCACTCAGTAATGTTTGATGAAATTGGTCATTTCTGAAGGAAATATATCTTAGTAATGCAAGGTTATCTCGTATTAATACAAAGATATAGAAGGGATTTTGGGATTAATGAAAGACTCCATGGCAAGCCACCAGCCAGGCTTTGTCATAGTCCTGAACAGGTATTGGGTATAATGTGGAGACATACTGTATGTGGAGGCTAAGGTGGTTTTCATGTCCAAAGCATTTCCACATAGACCACTGTTAATTATACTCTTACTTGCTTTGATAGCATGACAGAAGTGTTACTTTTCCAAAATGATATTGGACTGAACATCCATAGCCATAGGCAGTATTTTGTATGCAGGGCAGTCTTTTCATGTGCAACAAGGTGATAATTCGTCAGTCTACAGCCCCAGGGGAACTGGAGCATCAACTGAGTGATGTGGCCTGTTGTGGCTGTGGAGCTGGCTGATCAGTGATTGGTGAGAGGAGCCTCCGGGCCACAGCGCTCCAATCACCATCACTCATTTGGGGGTTCTTGGCTTGCTTCGAGGAGTACATGGGCACTGCCAATGTGTTGTGTTGTGTCGTGTTGTGGGAAGACCCAAGTGATGTTTGGGAAATGCTGTCCAACTCAGCCCGCCCACACCAAACCAGGCTGTGATGTGCTAAAAGTATGAGCATGGAAATCTGATTTCTTCATTTTTGAGCCAGGCAGGTTAAAAGATAAAAGAAGATCTGCCCCTTTGATAATGACCTGTCGTCTCCTTTTATACTGTGCATGAAGTAGAAGAGATGATTAGTAGAATAAATAACAGCATCAGGCCAGTGTGAAGCACCGTTCTGACACAGCACCAACAGAATCACTACACTTTCAAAATCAAATGGCTGCAATTTTGAACCTTTATAGTTTGTCGTGCATTGTTGGTCAGGTATGACAGGGCAGTCAACACAAACGAGAGTTTGGATGCATGTTATTGTTATAACATTGTCAGTGTTCGTAATTATGTTAAGACACTGTCTGATTGGTCATTAAGTCACCAGACAAATTTGGAAACAATACATAGACACGTTGCCAGAGTGTTGCATGTTTGAATCCAAGGCTTATAGACCAAATGTTCAAAATGTCATTAAGTCCTGATCTCAGTGAGTTGTGAGAAGTTGTGCTGACCCTCTTGATTCACATAGATGGAAGGAATTGCATAACAGAGTATAGTAGTTTGGGAACGCTCCAATTCCTGCTCTGGCTCTAAAGTATTTTTGTAACTTTTTATAAGATTGATATTTGATTTTGTCCTAAAACCAGCTCCTGATTGAACGTTACTGAAACCTATTGTAACTGAAATTTCACAACTGCATTTAATTTAAGTGTGCAGCCTCATTGCGCGTAGAGACATCTTGGCACAAAGGCTGCTTGTGTGAGCTGCTTGTGTACCTCTTCTAAGTGGAATTAAACGCCACTGCTCTACTACTGTCGTCTTATTTAGGTCCTTTTGCAGGCACAACAATTCCCATGTATACTCTGTAATGCTAACACCAACTGCCCCTGTAGCAGATAAGAGTTCCCTTTTAGCGGGGAAATACTAATTTCTGTTTTGGCAGTGCTAGCGTTTACACAGCACTGAGTGGAGCTGAATGGGATCTTCTGTTCTGTCGCACCAGATTCCCCTGAGTGATTCAGTCGTTTAGCTTGCTGAAAATGGCCATTGGAGTTGACCTCTGCTAGTGTTCTCTTTCTGCAGCCTACATAGCCTCTGTGGCTCTCCATTCCTTTCCAGCCGTTTCTTTCAATGTAGGCAGCAAAGCACAATTACAATGGAGAATTTTTCGGAAGAAGCTCGTTGGCCAAGAAGGAATGATCCTGATGCAGAGGACTAAAAGCTAAAGAGCCCTGTCTCAGTCTCTTCCCTGTGTGTGCTGTGCTGTGCTGTGCTGTGCGGAGACAAACGCCAGTGTGTGATTGGAGAGGCGAGTGCTGTATGCAGAGGAGGCTCTTTCACAGAGCAGGTGAGGCCAATGAAGGCAGACAGAAAGTCCTCACATTGGGGTCTGAGCGAGCCGGCTCCTGTTTCCCTGGCAACGGCGGAGCAATCGATCGGCCGGGCCATTGAGATTTCCTGCAGTCCCAGCGGGCGCTCCTCCCGTCGAGGTCCCTGTGTGGCCTCTGTTTGTTGTGGCGGGCTAGCGGGCTGTGAATCAACAGCTGGGGCAGGGTGGAGGTGGTGCCAAGCTCGGGAGCGGGGGGAGTCGGTCGGGGACCCTCCCCAGCACCACCCCCTCCTTCTGAGGCCCTTCATTACTCAGTCAGTAGGGAGCCGGGCAGCACCAGACACTTGGCACACGATCTTGGCTCCCGCTCCAGACATGGCTAGTGGGGGTCAAGTCTGATCACCTGCTCAGAATGATAATGATTGGAGTCATGCACATGATGGTGCTGCTGCTGACAGACGCGGACGTTCGCCAGCCCAGATCATACCAGCCCCACCATCGCTCTTCTACTGCACAGTCGCACACACTCTTGGGCATCACCTCATTAATGCTGTTCAGCTCTCATTGGGATTCAAGCAAGCCAAGCTGTTGAGTAATGCGAGTAATACTATATGAAGCTTCTTGAAGAACTCCTTTCATCCACTCAGCCTCTTAGCACTTTTTCCAACGTTCCCCCCTGCTTGCTATTTAGGCAAGCCTTTTTAGCTCGCTGCTTTTTCATATCCTCCTCCAACAGAACTGGACACTGTGTACCCACTGGGGACTAGGGAGAATCTGGCTTAAATTGAGAAAAATGAAAAGTTTCCAGTTCGGCCCTTTCCCCTCTGTGATGTAAATAGTGACCGCATCCGTGCGGTAGGGCCCCGCAGGCCCTGCAGAGATGTTTTGGAAATTGTCTGAAGATGCTTTGGCACACAAGCTCGCTCTGAGTTTCCCCTGCCTGCCATGGTATTGTGTTCTCTTTACTGATGTGGACCAAAGCTCCCACTCTGGGGGCAAAGCTTCAGCTTGCACACGTCAGTAGGCTGGGTCGTTTGCAGGCAAGATGCTCTTAGACTCTTCAGTTGGATGGGTTGTCTGCAGTCAGGGTGCTTTTAGACTATGGACATCAGTACGTTGGTTCATTTGCAGGCAAGATTCTGTTAGACTATGGATGTCCAGAATGATGCAATGAGTAGCTCACATGTTAGGGGCTTCATAATATCTCAATGTTGCATGCAGTGCATAAGGCTGAGAATCAGGATTTCTGCCATCACAGATCTCAGTGAAATATCATTGGTGTGTGCCATTTCAAGTGAACAAAGACCTTATTCTCTTTGTGGAACATTACACCTAATGACACAATCTCTCCTACTAGCCATTTGGCAAAGAGCCTTGTTTGCTGGAGCTACTTCAGACAAAGTCCAGTAGATACTCCCTAGAATGTTTCAAGATGGTATATGATTTTAGTTTGGAAGTGTCCTTGGCCTCCGAAAAAAGGATAGAAAAACACTCTCATGTTAGCCCCTGTTTGTTCCTGCGATCATATCAAGATGCTGCCATAAGCCTCCCCAGTGTCAAGAAGTGAGCTGCGCCGCCTGAACCTATGCTGCACTACTTCCTGACCTTGAGTTTACTATGCATACACACGCTCAGCTGAGATAGTTTCATATCAAGGTCAGAGCTTGTGCTGTGCTATCAAGGCACTGAGAGCATGTTGCCTAGTGCTTTGAGCAAGAGAAGAAAGAGCTCTTTCATGGCACAGAGTGGCCGAGCCGTGCCAGGGGGTGCCAGGTGGGTCTTCCTTGACGAAGCGGATGTGTGGCTGAGCCCGTGGCGCTGCTTGCCAGGCTGTTCTAGACCAGCATGCCTACTGCTTTGCTTTGCCACTCGCCTTGCCTTGCCTCTCACAGGAATGTTGTTGCACCATCATAAATCCAGTGCAACTGTTCCGTGGGCATACAATATGCCCCGCTGTTGACCCAGAAAACCACTGCTTGTGAGCTTCAAAGGCTGAGGCTGATGGAGACGGTGTGCCAGTGGTCTATGACTTGATCAGTGGGCACATTTGGCACGGCATAACACAACCATATACTTCTGCAGGATAATCCTCTTTTATGTTCAAAATAGTTCAAAATATAGAATAAATGTGCATGTGGTTATTTATTGAGCAGTGAGGTAACATTATTGATGTAGTGTGTAATAACTGAACAATGAAAATAGCTGTTTTACACATTCTCCAGGGGCAACAGTGACAGTGAATGATAACTGGGAGTTTGTGAAAGGTGAATCATGTGCTGTGTCTTCAGCGATCTGAATCAGAGAGGATCGGCTAGTTTGCCCTGTGACAGATTTCCTGCGTTTAGCTCTTTCTCTTTCCTGTTTTTTAGCAGCCACCAGCCAGCGCCCACCTAAAGCCCGAGTTTGAACTTTAGTTCCCATGCTCTGCAAACACGTGCACCTACTGTAGCGGGAAACCAGTGGAACTCTCTTTGCATGGACCACGACTCCTTGATCAGCCAGACACAGCCAAGCTTGGCCCCAGCAGCCTGGGTGCTTGTTGTGGCCATACAGGGCTCTTCTGTTGGGGCTAGTTGAGCCCTTTATAGGGAGTTTACAAACTGTTCTTCCTTAGGAAACGTAGAGTTAAGAATACAGAAAAGACTTGAGTGTTTAACACAGCCTGGTCAAACCAATGCAAACTGTTAAAACTGTTGAAATGGCATGTCTCGGGTATGTGGAGTGATCTATTATGGAATTTAGACTTCTATGGTTTGGGTAAATTGCTTTGTTGTGTGATCTAGCCTAGATGTTAAGATCATTACTGTTTGTTATCACTGCTTACCTCAGGGGTGGTCATGTGTTTGAGTGTTGCAAGAGGAAATGCCAATATTTGAGTTGGGTCCTGCTCAACTAGTACATCCGAGCAGAGAAGAGGGACATTACATATGCCACAGCAGGGGATTAGAGCTTGGTCTTCTCTAGTGTCAAACACAGGAGGAAAACATACAGCCAAACATTGTGTTACCAGTTAGCAGTTGGAAGTGAAACCAGTGTTAGACTGTAGTACGTGAAGCTCAGTGTCCTCAAGCTCTAGACTTTTCTACACGTGTTTCTAAAATTGAGATCAGAGATAGCACTTATGATTATGCCTTTTCCTCCTCTATTTAATGTCATCTAAGAGGGTGGGGGTGGATTGTGTGTGTGTGTGTGGGGGGGGGGGGGTGTTGTGTCCTGTGGGTGTGTTGTCCC
>JASCIP010000374.1:10958-24935 GCA_034783695.1 Sardinella gibbosa
GAGCTGAGAAGCGCTCTGGAGGTTAGCTTTTTAGCGCTCTCAGCGCAAATAACGCATTTGGTGGACACAGACCCTTATACACTAATATGCCACTAGCGCATTATAAAAATCTCCCTTACTCTAATCATATTCAGCAAATGGGTTATATACACACCATCATTGAGTGCACAGTCAGTCCAGTCTAGTCCAGTCCAGGGCCCGAACCCACAACCTCATAACAACAGTGACCTCAGATCAGGAGGCGAACCCCCTAGCCAGTCCACCAAAAAGGTTTACCAACACGCTACTAAGTAAGCTGGAATCAGTGGAATCAGGAATCACACACATGTGACATCATGTGCCACGTGTCATCTTTGTTGTTATACAATTATTACACTCCATAATCACAAAATAACCATCTCCACCACTCAACAACCATCAATAGCCCAATGGGAACACATTTATGACAAATAAAGACATATATTTTTAGTTCATTCAGTATTGGATGAAAAATACTTTTTTTTTTTTTTTTTTTTTACAAAATCAGGACACCCACCGTACCTTGATGACATTGAGAATTCATGAGCAAACACATGATTTTCATAATGTTCACTCAAATAAATTGTGCTCATCTTCTCAAAACAAACACAAGGCTAATTCACTCAGTGACAATGGTAGATAAACAAAGCACTGGATAGACCCGTGTCATTTCTGCTGTCAGAAGTGGCAGTCTGCATGTGACGATACACTCACACATTTGAAATAACTACGAGCAGATATTGGAAATGAAGAAAAACTTTAAATGTAATGCTGTGTAACAATAATGTGCATGAATGTGCATCTCGGAAGGTTTTGTTCCTAAAACCCAAATACTTTTGACGTCTTTGAGGACTGGGGGGCGTATAAACACACAGGCCAAATTGTTGAGGCTGTGAGACATGGAGTAGCCTACTTTGAGTTCTGAAGGATGCATTATGAGAGTTCTGCTGAGCAGACAGCTGTGGTTTTGACACAGTGCGCGTGTACTTCTATGGAAATTCAAGGCAACCTCAACTGAACTAGGGCAACAGACCCTACATGCTTTCCATAATTCCATTATTTCAAGAATTGCTGAAATACTGTAGGTAGGCAATGTAGCATCATTTTTGTATGGAGACATCTGTCAACGCCTAAAGGTGAATATACAATTCATGCTGAACATTACACAACATAAAAAAATTGACAACTTCCTCTGTGGCACCATTCTAGAACACATTTCCGCCAAGAGGAAATAAACAGTCAATTCATATATCCTGTCCCCTCTTTAAAGACGCTATTCTCTACTTATCCTTACTACAGAGTAATATTCATTTGACCTACACATACATAATAAAAAAAAGACAATAGGAGTAAAAAAAAAAAACAGTATAAGGTGTTATAAATTACATCCGAGTAAATCTAAAACTTACCAACATACTTTCTACAGTCTACGCTACCACTTATGATTATAGCATTACACATGCCATGCATACTTCCACAAAAATGCATGGTGGAAAAATGCAAAAATGCTGGTGTAAATGACACTAAATTAAATCAAATTAATGAGTTATGACTTACTTAAGTCTTGACATTCAAAACAAATTACAGTCTAACGATGCCAGAATTATACTGTATATAAACACACACACACACACACATATATATATATAAAGTAACACAGCACAGAATGACAGCTTTATAAATAAGTATAATTATTCAGGCTGATTTGGCAACACTCAAAAATGACAGTTCATCAACATTCTCCACGTGCACACATCAGTCATCTCTGTATGAAGTAAACACATCATCTATGGTCCTGAGACCTGGATCCTGACACCACCCCAGAAAAACCCAGAGCTTTCTACCTCCTTCTTTCCCAAACACTGAGCACATTCTATCATTTTCTGGTAGCATGTCAGGCCTGCTTATAGATATGAAGACATATCACACTGGAGATAAACCACTGTCTCTGTTTAACTACTGAAAGCATATAAATCCTTATCATCCACTGAAAGTTTATTAAGAGGCATGGAACACGTTTGGAGGCTTGCAAGTCATCTCTACTAAGAGAATGATTTTTCCAAAACTGTAATTTGTCAAGTGACCTTAACTAATAATTGTTTACAATATTTCACTGATAGCCTTGTCGTAAAACTATCTGATAAAAGCCAATTGTATTAATTTACATTCTTGATTAACATTACTTCCTACGAAGAGAGTGCACGGGGCACTGATAAACAAGGTGGACCCTGAGCTCAGCATTGTCCCTACCTTTAGGCACACGGCACAACATAGCCTGCATAAAAACATCGGGCAAGACCCTGAAGAGCCAATTTAACATTAAATGTCAAGTTCATACGTAGATCGGTCTGTGTGGCTCTAGTTTAACAAACTATGAAGCTCTGAAGCGTTATGTTACTTGACAAGCTAGCGGGCTAATCGATGCATCTCAACTCAGCCAATGCTAACGACAGCTAACATTAGGTCACTAGATAGTTAGCCTTAGACTAAACCCCTGGTTGACAGAAACTCTCCATACTATACGGCCGGTATCAAAACACATACGATCCGTTCGTCTTTTTGGAGAATTAAGTTAACCCACTCTCTGTCAGCAAACTCCAGCTCAGTCAAATAAGGCGGTGCAAGCAAATAATATTACCTTGCCTGCAGCTAGCTAGGTAGCAAAGTGGCTAGCAACTTCTGAACAAACATTTTAAAACAAGTTAGCTGCTCTAACAGACACATTAGCCATTAACTGCCAGTAAGATGTCAGTGATGTCTAAACAGAGGGTACTGTTACACATTCAAGGCTCCGAAGAGATGGACACATTCATTGCATTAAACTAATTAATGTTGGCTAGCTAGTTGGTTTGGAAGAGTTCTAAGAAACGTCAGAAAATGACACGAACACACCTCCTCCTACTAACGTTAACGTTAGTAGCTAGCTTATCGCTAACTGCAGTACAAAGTATTGCTATGATCATGCATGAGCTGGGAGAGCGGGGGAAATACAAGTGACGTATTCTCAACGCCTTTGCTAGCTAGCCAGCTAACTTGCTAGCTGGCTAACATTTTAACACCCTACAATATTGAAACAACGAATACGCAACTACAAATTGAAACGATTGTCTTGCTATATTCTTTACGGATTTGAAATGGTGAACATATGCAATTCACACTTACAGTCTCTCTTCTCCGCTCTCTGCGGCGGCCATTTTTATTTAAATAAATAATTTTCCAAAAAATCACGCAACATCTTTGTGGGTACCCCTCACCCTCTCCCACTCCCTCCACTCCATCACTTTCGCACGCGTGTTCTCGCGAGATTCGATCCTACAAGTAGACGTTCCCGCGAGGTTTGGTTGGTTGCATTTTAAAAGCACAATGCATTTATAGTCACATCGTTTCATAAATATAATAGTTTTTGTTGTAAGTATCGGTGCATTGTCCTCTGCATTTGCTAAGTCTCACACATTCCTTGTGACTGTGTTTCTTCATATTATATGTATGGCTAGGTTGCCGTAAACTTTATACATTTTGAGTTGAGACCCAGACTGCAAATGTTGTCTGTGTGGTGCATCACCAACTTGTGAAAGCCTTTTAGGGGTTATATTACAGTGCTTAGATGCACAAACACCTCAATGTTGAGGTTGACTGCAAGAGGATGACCTCAATTAATGAGAAGCTCCCTAGACCTAATAATTCAATTAACTAATTGAGACAGAAATAGAATGTCGTCATCCATGGTTCGACACTCCTACAATCGCACTGAACAAACTAGGCAACTATCTGTATTATCTCAACACGCGATGAATTGCTCAGGCTCATCTTGCGCTGTCATAGCAAGACGCTAATATTTAGCAATAAGCTCATTGAATTGCAGTCTGTTTTTTCCTTTTAAAAAACAGGCTCTGTAGCAGGCCCTGTCACTGAGTTTAGTAGTCTAATATGTTTTTACTTATGATGTGGCATATTTGGTTGACATTTGCAGTTTATGCTGGACATTTTGTTACATCTGGGGAGACTGACAAGGGTTTGGAGGAAAAGGGGAGAGTTCAGCTCCAGAGGGTGCAACAGCTTGCAGGTCAACCACGTTATGGTGAATGCTGGTCACGAGCCTTGGAGAAAATCCATTCAAGATGTCGTGAATTTACAGATGAGACTCAAAGCAAAATAGCATTGGCTTTCACCCATTGTCACCTGAGCAGGTCTGTTATAGTTACTAAAATGAAGGTGGTTTGTTAGTCAAATGACCTCATCTGACATGCTTGTCTTTTTATAGGCTTCTGGTTTGACAGCACAAGACATATCCCCAAAAATCAGTGTATCTTTTAACCCATTGTGAGCTTAGCTAATGTATTTTTTGCTGTGAATGGCCAAGGTTGTGTGCCAATACATTTCAGAACATTTATTCGGGATTTGCCAATAACTATGATCTGTTCCTTGCTGTAGTGGTCATAACCAATTTAGTCAACTCGGTTCTGGGTAAATTTCATATGCTATTTTGTAGATCAGGCCGACCTTTTCCAGAATGTCCAGAGGACAGTGAAATCCGCTTTTGCACTCATGACATGGATCCTGTTGCGTTCAACACATACACAGAATTTTTCACTCATGCCCATAGTATCTGCCACTATTTGCAGAGTGAACGCTGGCAACACCAGGCTGAGAATACTATGCACAGGTAACTATGATCCTTACGTTAGTTGTTCTTGGGAAAGCAAGTCGGAGGTTAGTGAGTTAATGAAATGGCTGTGTGCTGTATTAACTGTCCTCTTCTAGGTTGACTGAAAGCTCAGCAGGAGTCGCTGAGAGGTTGGCATCCACACAACACATGGCAGAGAACCTTTTGAGGGCTCAGGATGCTGCCATCAAGTCCCAGGAGACCATCTTGCGCAATGGAGAGGAACTGAAGACCACGTTGCTCAGTTCCACTCAAGGTAATTAACTTGGAACAGTTAATATTAAATCTCTATTTTGATCACTGTGTGTATATTTAGGCTACCATAATCTCAGTGTCTACACAGTCATCCATTTCTTGTTTTTCTTTTTTTTTTTGTAGGAATGAGAAACATTTTTGAAGAGATGAGTTTTTCGGTCCGTGAACAGCAGGTGGCCTTTGCTGAAATCTTCAACCGAGTGGCCTTTCTGCAGAGCTTCATCATGTCTGAGTCGCACACTCTGAGCTGTGTGCTCTATAACAGTCTGGCCTTCATCGCAGCCTTCCTCCTGACATCTGCACAGCGCCTCGCGAGAGCCAGGTGGAACACAGTCCACTTTCCAAGCTTGTCATCCAAACATCCCTAAGATTTATTGTAGGCTTGAGAGGTGCTATGACAAACGTGGTATAATTCAGTTTACTCATCGTTGTGCATGAGTCTACATTTATGACTGAAAAGTTGGAAAAATTAATTTTAAGGGCTTTAAAATTGTATAATTTTTTTTAATAATTATTATTTTAATTGTCCCAGGTTTGTTCTTCTTGGACTGGTGGCTCTAAATGTGTACTTAGAAAGACTGATCTGTAAGTCTGTACTTGATGGAGATAATCCTGGATACCAACAAATGGTGAGGGTGTGAGAATGAAGAAGCTCATAAGTAAAATACTATACATACATGTACATACATACATACATACATACATAGCTATGATAAAGTCTTTTGTGATCTATTTTTCATTCATTTCCTGGCAGGAGAAAATAAGCTTTTTAGTTGCCATCCTTAGAAAAACCATGGTCGTCATTGGATTGTTGGTTCTGGTGTATGTTGCTGTGCATTACCGCAATTTAAATAGAGAAAGCTTGGAGATACTGAATCAGCTGAAGGAAAGTCATTCAAATCTACAGCAGGCATTATGTAAAGCAGGTAGGATACTTCTGCTAAGTTGTTTTGACTGCACTTCTCGTCATTGCTGACATCGATTTTCAAACAAAGTAATTCAACATTATTTGTGTCTCCTTTCTTCCTAGAGCGTCTTTCAAAGACCATTGGTGAGCACAAGCAAATTTGGAAGGACAACATGGGCAGTCCAGTCCATTCATGTAAGGGTTCTTCTCAAAATACAGCATTGACCTTCATTGAGAACCCGTCATTGTCTGATTCCCATGATGGTGAGTCGTCTATAAAATTCTTTTTATCTGTTCATAGATTTGATAAATTAATTTGTGTTTCACCTTGGGAACATTTTATCATAAGTGGCTTTTGTAGAGTGAGAGGTGGTGGTTTCTGGATGTAATGAAAAAGATGTTATTTCTTAGGCTGTTTGGTTGATGCTGTTATTTTATTGTTGCCTAATGTGAAAAGAATTTTCCAGTTGGACATAAGTGGCCTTTGATATGAGTACATATTTGCATTTGATCATGTGTGAACAAAATTGTTCTGTTCTACTTTGATAGATTGCATTGACTTGGTCTCTGTAGGCCACAAATGTTGTAATGATAAAGGCTTTGCGCTTCTAGGTTGTCCATTTTTGTGTGTGTGAATGAATGTGGTTAAGGAATCCTAAACTTCTTGCAGTGTAATGAGAACGTATAATATTTAAAAAAGATAATTTCACTCTCCCAGCTCCTTTTAACTATTTCAACTACCAACTACTTTTAACGTTTCTGCAACGCAGTTTTGGACTTTCTCCATTTTTTGCATTTTGCAAAACTGTACTCCGCCATTGACTGTGTTTATCTCAGGGCAGCATCATTTATCTGTTTGTTTATCAGACTGGCTGCGTAACAGTGTTGATTGGCCAGGTGAGGTCTCGGTCTCTCAGGAACCAAAGAGGAGGTCTCGCAGATCCTCTGGTTCTCGCCTCAAGCCATCATCTGCTCTTGTTTATAGCGTGATGGTGGATGACAAACAGGTAAGATTTCAAATACTTCGTAGCTTTGGCTGGAATAAGAGACGTATACCACAGGGCATTTTAAAAACACTGCATGTTGTGTCAGCACATCTTCCTTGCACATGATGGTTCAGAACTGAATCAAAGTGTACAACCATCATATAACGTTTGTGTTGTACTAGCCTTTACTATGTTCCACACTGTACTAAATATGACTTGCTTGTATTCTTTTAACTGGAATTCATGTGTTTAACTTTTTTTTTATACATTTCTGGATCTGTCTGCTTTTCAGCAAAGGTATAGTCTACGCAGTCGCAAGTCCATCTCTACTTCTAATATGACCACAGAAAAGGACTGAGATCTGTGTAATATTTGTCTGTTTTCATTTTATGCTTTGAACATTTTAAAGGCTAAATAAAATGCTAATTTTAATGGTGCATCAAGTTCACTTTTATCACTGGTGCCAGAATTCTGCTGACCTAACAGCTCAAGTTTAGCGAAGGAAGGAAGAGTCCTCTTGACCTCTATTAGCACAGCCACCCTCTGGCTGGAACTAAGAAATCTTACGCCCTCTAAAGGCTACAACAGTGCTGGCCTTTCGCATCGTCTGTGGTACAGATGTAGTTGGTTGTCAGACATGAGTGGTTGTCTCTAGGCCAAGGAGACTTCAGTTCCGGAGGCAAATCTGATGTATACAGTACATGGCTGATTTCTTGGCACATTATAAGTGTATTGTGCTGTCAATTTCTGACCCCTTATTACTGCAAGTCATCATGCCAATTGTTTGTTTCCAGGAATTTTATTCCCTGACATGATTGTATAATGCAGCATGCAGCTGGTAGCCTAACATCAGTGACTCAACCGGCTCACTCGGAGGAATACAAACACGAACAGGAAATCGGGGAATTCCACAGGGTGGAATATTTCTTGTAAATCTTTTGTTTTTAGGTTATCACCTCTGCTCCACTGACATGCCTACTATTTTTAAACATTATATTGTAGCCTATGTAAGGGCCAAACTGTTGAAGCGCTGGTCATATTCAAGCACTATGCATGCACTATGTGTCCTAACTGTCAGTCTCTTTATATATTGAAACACGACAAACTACAATTTAATTGGGTTATTTATGCTATATTGTAAAGTAGGCCACCAACAAACATCAGGATGGCTCCGAGAATGTCGAAGCAATATTCCCAGTGTAGACCAAAATGACTGTTATCCCTATTTGGGCTTCTGGAGCAATCTGGGTCAAAAGGGATGAGTCCATGACCTTGTAAGTGCGCATAGTTCTCCCAACGTCTTGCTACATCCTCAGACACTGAAGTGGAAAACGTGTACAATATTTTAGTAAAAGGCGGTCGGTAATCTTAGTTGGTCGTTGTAGGAGGGAAACTATTTGTGTTTTTTATGAATAGGAAATAAGACATTTTTCTACGTTTTTGTTAGCATCAAGTTTCAAGCACAAACCCCTTGAAAAAAAACGAAATGAAAAACAGACTTTGGGAAGAAGAGAGATGGCGGAGGAGGGGGTTGAGACTCGGTTTCATATGTCGACAAAATAGCGCACACGGGAGCAGGGAAAAGGAGAGAGAGGAGGAGGAGGGGGATACGCTTGGAATTGCAGTTTGACGGCGTCGTCGAAAAGTTCCACACAAAGAATGGACCAGCAACCGGTAGGGACTGGGGGACAAACTTCCATGGATTTGATGGAGGGTAATTTCTTTCAAGGCAGTCAATATTTGAAGGATTAAATCTGGACTTCCCTGCAGAGGCACACGAGAAGGATTCAAACTTTTTTCCATACGGATTTGGATCTAGCTTGGAGGAGCTGAGTGAGCATATTTTGGGGTAACATCTCGAGAGGAAATGGGGAGAAACGTAAAAATAAGTGACGAGTAGACTGTTTCATCCACGCGACGAGCTTTTATGTGTTCGACTGTAACATAGCTTGTCTTTTCACATAGCATTGCATGATTTTAAACCATGGCATCAGTGGCTAGATTGCTGTTAGATGAATGAATTAAAGCAAAATAACAAGAAAGCTGTCAGGGCTTTGTTTCGGCATGTCAACTATTGAGCGAGAGCTGTGTAGTATTTCGGTTAGTGAAATTTGAGTATGAAAAAGTCTAAAATTTAGTTTTTAAAAGGTAGGCTACTTTGTAGCGCTGGGGCAATGTAACTCGGGGGGAACCTACTGAAGTTTAATCTTCGTTCTTTTCGTTGGGAATCCAAAACCCCTCCCCAGGATTTCAGTTTGAATTGTCCAGTAAAGTGATATTGATAAAACATATGGCATAGAGCAGCTGTCTTTTGATCACTGTAACGGTACGGAGATGATGTGACTATGATCCATTATAACTGGTAACTTGGACCGAACAATCGCTATATTTGACCTACATGTGACGTGAATCACCCTGTCTTTGATGGCGTTTTTTATCGTTCAGGGAGATTTTGATCGTAATTACACTTTCACAGCACAGACTTGGTGCGCACAAGCTGGACACTGCCTTTCAGTGGGAAGACAATTTTTCAGTTTTGTTTGTGGTCCACAACTCGACATCGGCGATATTCCAGTGGTCACTACCAGGACGGGTATCTTGACCGATTGCCTGATGGTCGACCAAGACCAGTCAGAAAATTCAGATCTTTGCCGGATTTGATGCTGAATCTGGAGTCCACCTTAAGTCGTCCTTAAACGGAGAACACCACATCCTGTATCTTATGCCTATATGACTGTGACCAGGCATGCAGCTGAATCGACCAAAGAGCGCTCTAATCAGCTACTCTCCACCGCTGTTGCCCTCAGAGACACCACATTCCTTTTCTAGTCAGTTCAAAACAATGCGGTTTTCATACCACATCAGCAGCGGCTTGCCGAGTCCTCAGCCGGCTCTGCGAAGGATAGGTGAGTGTATCCTACACACACAGATGTTCATACTTTGCTTTCATCTGCCTGATAGCATGCGGCATTCCAAAGTGACATTTGTCATTCTAATCTGGATGTGTTTGCGGTCACTCGAGCCCAGGCACGGTGCTTGTGCTTCGACAACAAATGTTGTCTGTCCTTGTGAAGTCCGAGCTTGCAGCATCTGGAAATAGCTGGCAGCTTGGGTTTAGTGGGTTGCACCTGGTGGTTTCATAGTTCACAAAATACAGAGGTAAATACTCTAACAGAGCAAGTGAGTTTTTTTAAAAAATAATATCAGGTATAGAAACTTTTAATTAGAGCACTATTTAGAAAAGACCATCTGAATAGGCGGTGGTCAAGATGGCATGTAGGCCTAAGTGACTTGCCTCAGATTTATGACTGCTTAATGTCTCAAGCTTCAAAAGGGCATAGAAGTTGCATTGAAGGCGCCTTGAAAGGAACCCCATGCATGAGTGCAGGCTGTGCTGTAGGCTATTGCAGGCCCATGGAGAAAACCTGCACGTGATGAAAAGTCTTCCTGATGCTGATGGGGGCTGCACTCCGCAGATAAGCAGTAACAAAGGCCAGCAGTGATGTGCTATTGTGGCTGTTCCTTCTAAGCTTCATGGTGACATTA
The DNA here is from genome assembly GCA_034783695.1 of Sardinella gibbosa. NCBI lineage: Eukaryota > Metazoa > Chordata > Actinopteri > Clupeiformes > Clupeidae > Sardinella > Sardinella gibbosa. The sequence continues at coordinate 21,334 of JASCIP010000374.1, forward strand.
CACTGCCATGTTTGCCATTCAAGTGTGTGAGAGGATGTATTCCCTCGTGTGTCAGTTGATCCCCCCCACCCCTCCCTGTTTGCCCAAGCACCATAGTGTGAAATCCAATTAAGGATTGCCGTGAGATGCATCTGTGCTGACCAGTGGATATGATGGTTTGCGTGAATCCAGTTCAGCCACTGGAAGCTGAGGACGGAGGAGAAAGTGCTCCAAATGGGACGCTTCAGTCCATTTGAGCAGATACTGTATTAATGCAACAGGTAGCCTATAAAAGTATTATCCCAGGAAATGCATGCATGAGATGTAGTGCAAAGGCAGTGATTGAGCGACTCAGTGGCACAGCAGTCGAATGGATCAAGTGCTATCTGTGTCAGTCAGTGGAGGGAAAGTGTTCCGCTCAGTTGACATTGGTCCGCCACTTACTGGGGGCTTATGGAAAGTAAGATGTTTGCTAGCTAAGTGACAAGCTTATCACTATTACTGTATGACCATTAAGGACAAGAGGATTAGATTTTGTGTTTGTTCTCATAAGAACAGTAAATCTTTATTTTTATGATTTTTTGGGATCAGTCCTCTTTACCACTAATCATGCAAGGCGATTTTAATCTTTCCTTGTTTTTTAAAACATTTACACCATCATCAACTGTGATCTGGAGGGTGGAAGGACTTAAGAGGGCAGATGGAGAATTTTGCATTTCTGTCAAAGTTGAGAGGGGCTTTTATCCAGATCGTCCTAAATAAATCCCTTTTTCTGACTCCCGTTTCCTCATACATTAATGGCCACTCTTCCTCCCAGCTTATAGTCTTGTCACATGCAGAACTAGACACCACATTGTGGCACGTTTGTGCTATTTTCATTGTCCAATCAAGATTCCTATGCTCGGTCAATAAGACCGGATTAAACGATGACACATTTTACCATATGAATGTTTTTCATATTGTTTCCATGTTAGTTGACATTTACAACAGCAGTAAAAAGACATTCAAATGGGGAGCTGTGAAAAAGCTTTTCACTTCCAGATCTAATGACCCAGTGGAAACTACTTCATGCTTTGGGGTTGGACTCTGGTTTAACAGTGACTGAGGGAGAGAGTCTTTTCTTTTTTTAATCAACTAAAAAGGTGTCATCTGCTTGATTGGTATGACATTCCTAGACTGTAGTAGGCTCTGTAGAGATGGGCATCACATTCTGCTGCATGTTATCACATTCACAATACCTTCCCAATAAAGTTGTCCATCTTGATATCTCCAGTGTGTTTTCCTTCTGCGAAGTGCAGTAGAAAGACCAGAACACTTTAAAGTCAGCTGTCAACTTTCATAAACCTTCTTGGGACATTTTCTTTGAACAGCACATGCAGTAGAGGGTAGCTTATCCAAATGACTCAATCTCTCAGTGTGGGATGAGTGTCTTGATTTGGGTCAAGAATGGAAGAGGCAGGCTCTGGTGGATAGTTGTATACATGACTACCTAAATAGTTTAGATGAGTGAGCTGACTAGATGTCCTGTCTTGGAAGTCTGGCCAGGTTGGACTGAAGCACTCTTTTGACCTCTGACCCTTTCTGTAAATATGCCATAGCAGATGTGCTTCTCTGTAACCTGTGTAGTTTTTGTTTGCATCTCTAGACTTGCTTTCACCAGTCTTACAAAGCAGGCCACACTAGTACTGATTGTCATAATAGAGTTACCGGAGCTCAGTGCTACTGCTAGCTTAGCTCTCTGGATTTTACTGAGTAGCAGATGGGGCAATTGGCCGAGTCAGTTGTTTTAAGTCGCAATGATGATGACAATCCCAACAGTATAGTCCTGAAATACATTGAGGATGTGGTTTTTATTCATTAGCATTTCAAGCTAGTTCTGTTTTCAGTTATCAACTGTTGAGGTTAAGGTTGTCTGGTTCTTATCTGTAATTTGGCACCGTCCCTGACAAACTGCAACCCTGTAACAGCAGTCTATGTCTCTCTATGCTGACCTCACTGTGCAGAACAATGAGCCCGACGCTATGCCTTTAAATCGCCTGTCATACCCTTTAAGACGTTTATAAACGCCCCCAGTCCTGTATAAAGACCATCTGGTAGATAGATTAGATTACATAGAGATAGCCCTTTCCATTCTATGGTGTGCATATTATCTGCATTTCTGATGTCTTGCCTAAATATTGGGTGTCTCTCTTTGAGAGAGAGTATTGAGGCTGGGTTTGTGTCAGACTGCATTTTGCTATTCCAAACTTGAACAGCCAAATTGATTTTCAAGCGTTACATTCCCTCCCTCCTCACAGTTCTGAAGTTCCACATTTGATTACGCGTGTAGTAAGCAAATCGGCCATCTTCACATTTTCCTGTCAGGTCAAAGTGCCGGGTCACAATAGACAGTACCATAGACATTTCTTAGTCAATTCTATTAATTGTTCATTGATTTAATTGTCCTTTAGTAAACAGTAAACAGTTAATAGCAAACTACTTTTATAACAACAACTGCTGTTACTGTTACAGGGAACCAATAAACAACTATTTATCTGCCTTTTGTGTGTGGATGCCTTTGTGCTTACTAGCATGTGTCTGTCCTTCATTTGTTCGGTGCAATGTTATACCCCAACCAATCCCTATGATGGAGCACTCCCAGCTAAAGATGGCTAGGAGAAGGCCGCTCTCCGAGAGAGGTGTCAAGAGCTCCCGTCTCACCCCCATGCTGGTATAAATAGCAACCTAAGCTGCCATTTTGGCAGAGAACCCTCTTGTCCAGAGTTCAGCCTGCCTTGGAACCAGCCAGGTTTATGGCTCAACTTCCCTGTGACTGACTCATGGGATAGTTAGCCTGGCCCTGTGACCCGCATCCCAGCCGTCCCAGGAGAGTTGGCTGTGTGGGGCTGCCTGGCCGGGGATGTAAAACTGCTGTACCAGTGGTCCTTCAGACTGGGAATGGAAAAAAATACCACCCCATACCCCCCCCCCCCCCAACTGTAAATGGAGATACGAATGTCATCCGTCTGCCAGTGAATATATTATCACCTCGAGTTGCTCTGTGAGGAACGGCAGTGTGTCTTGGGAGAGGGCTTTCACAGGTACTGTGGGAGGTGTAAGAGAGTGAGGATGATGGTGATAGAGTGGGAAAAGGAGATGCTTTGACATCACAATTCTACTTCTCTCTCACTCCCCCATTCTTTCTCTCTCTCTCTTCGTCAATCTCTCTCTCTATCTCTCTCTCTCTCTCTCTGTCTCTTTTTCTCAACTGCTTTACTTGCTCATGTGGAAAAACACTGCATCCATGTTCTCCTGCCTTACCTTCTATTAGATTTGAGTTAAACGCTAGCAGCTAACTCAATCAGAGGGAAATGTGGTTGCTGCGCAGTCACTGTCCTCCAGTGCGAGACGGCAGAGGACAAAAAGCAGCTTTGTGAATCCTCTTCTCTTACAAACCCAGCTTTGCATTAAGTAGGACTGAGCAAGTCTTTTCTGAAAATCTGTGTGGTTTTAAACCAGAGGCTGCAGCCACTGGGTTTGCACTTTGTGTGACTGTGTTGTGTGTGTGTGTGAGTGTGTGTGTTCACGTGTACGCGTCTGCGCGTCTGTGTATGTGTGTATAATCAAGCTGGCAGCATGTGTGG
>JASCIP010000380.1:0-15239 GCA_034783695.1 Sardinella gibbosa
CTATAGAGTAACATCTGTTACGAGTTACTAACCATTCGGAATCTAGAGATATCAGAGAGAAGTTGAAGTCAACTCTTCCTGACTGGTCGTCTTGCCTGGTTTCGTTGTGTGTGTGTATGCGGAGTTGCGAGGTGCCACGGCTGCGCTGAGCAGGCATGTGTGCTGCACCCGTCTACTGACCTCGCGCTGATCCCGCTCCTATGAATAATTGATGAGCTCCCTGCACAGATTACCCCTATCAATATGCAAAACACATTATACTAGTAAAATGGCACTTTAATAGTTATGAATTGTGCAAGTGTTTCCACCTCGTACTTAGTGTAGGTGCGTAATTTGTGTTCTGTTTGCGCAACGTCTCAGTGAAGGTGCTCCAAAACACAAATTGGAGGGGAAAAATTCTTTGCAGGCCAAAGAATGGTAAATATAAGCTATATTTCAATATATTTCAATATTGTCAACTCAGGCCTGTCTAAATCCATTACTTGTATGACTGGCCTACTCTACTCATCAATGTTCTGAAATTTGCATCTGTTTACAAAACAAGCCATGACGCAAGCAGTGTAAGCAATTTGGTGAGACCACCCTGACTTGATACTGCTGTCGCTATTGGACTTTCAGAATTAAATATAATTCAAGTAACAACTGCAACTAATATTTGCTTCTGGTAAAAAAAATAAAATAAAGAAAAAGACGAGTAGCCATGTCCTCATGAACAGCCATCTACCTTCAAGCCAAAAGGTCAGATTTGAAATTGGTAACCTGTGGCTATGTATCCATAGTGGTGGTTAATGACAGCAATGGACTATACACGCCCTAATGCCCCACCCAACTTCATACACTCCAAGAAAATTAATATCGAGCTGTGGAAGCTGAAAGAAGTTCTCATACCCGCCTCCACTAAAGGCGTGCGACTATTCTGAAATGGCTCTGGTTTGCCATTCATTTCGGAGGGGGAAGGACAAAAAATATGGGAAGGCAAAGAACAAGTAAAACTGTATGACTATTCCATTACCAAAAACAGAGATCGAAGTTATAGCTGGTGATATTTAATCACCCCTATTGTTATTACTTCATATACATGTAGGCCTGTACTTAACAACATATTTGTATTTTTTTCAACACGTTTTTTCCAGTCTTACATCTAATTGCGAACAAGGGTAAAGAATATTGGAGACATGTAGGCTACTTGACATCCTCCTGTGCCACCTAGGTAAATCATACATAGCAAATGAAGAAACCACAAGAGCTCGCAAACTTACTTCGAGATGTTATTCCCATATTGTGCACCTTTAACTGTCGCACAGACCGACCTGTACATCCAAGTTTTACTTCTTCGACTGCTCAAGACAAGGGACCAAGTGGACACTGAAACGTTCACAGTCTACATCCTTTTAGAATCCCGTCGAAGCAGTTAAACCGTCGCTTACATTCAAGAATGTGAATTATGTCGCACATTGTCAACTCCCCAAAACCATAAAACTAACTTTATGGACCCCACGTGACTTTGGAGAGCTACTGAGGGGGTATATGGAGGACTTCAGGAAGAATTCCTGATCCATCGGGCATGTAAATGTTACAAGCATGTCATACACATTTATGATGGCTAATATGTAGCCAGAGACAACCCTTGTTTTGCCAGGGTAAATATGACCAGAAACTATTATATAGCCCAGTCAAAAAACAGACAGAAGTACTCATCTTTTACAATGATCATTTTGAGGTAAGTACACAGGTTTAACATTTGTTTTCAGGTATAGCTGTGTTCACTGATGATGTTCACTGACGGCATAGGCCTACTCGTGAACATATTGCCAAACTTCACAGTTTAGCCTAGGCCTATATAAAATCATTTGAGACTAATGGAAAATCCATATATTCAGTAAAATTAACAATATACAGATTCAGACATTTAGACAAGGTCTAGCCAACTTTGTTTCCTTTTTACTTCTTTAAAACCTATATTGTCGCACAGGGCCACGCAAAACGTAGGCTACAACTTCATCAACAAAGAGCACCAAAGTCAGTTTCTACAGCTCTTGAGTGGAGCATAGAGTACAGAGGAGTCTACAGTCAATTTTAGTGGCGAGTACAGGACGATATAAAGAGAAGAATCAAAGTTCAAAGCTTTTATGACTGAAAGAAACTTTATTTTTCTCAAACTAAGTTGGCTTAACTAATGTTAAGATACAAATACAAAGACCCTATCGCCAAAAAGACTTTTAAACATGACTTTTGTCATCACAAAACATTCACCATTCACTTTGCGCACTATAGGCCTACAAATAACATATTGGTCACAATAGAACTTTTAAACACATTTAATTCCTTAATGGAAACATTTGGCCAAGGTCATTACTGCATTGCAAAATATTTACTACACAAATGTATTTGATGTACAGATATCTTGCACGGCGTTTTTTTGTCTGTGGAAATGAATGATATGCTCATATAAGCAATGAACATCACAGAAACATCGAGACTGTCATACTGCAGTTCCTACGTAAGCTTTGCGGCGGCCCATAGAAGTTATCTTAATTTTCATTTATTTCTTTTGCGGCAAGGTAGTATGAGATGTAAGACTGTACACTGTACAACTGATAAACTGTGAATACGTTACACACAATTAAGGTCTCACATAGGACATGCTTACTGCACGAAAGTATAAACCTGGCACATGACATTTGCACTATATATGACGATATTTATGCTATTGTGGCTTTATTTTTAAATCATAAGAGCTATTATGAGAATACTTAACGACAACACTATTTGTGCATCATCAGGACCACATGAAATTTGTATGTCGTCTAATGATCACAACATGCCGATGAGTGCAGGGCAGTCTGCAATATCATGGGGATTTTAAACTCCACTCCTGGTACATTTGTCAGTTCTGGAAAGCGCTACCGGCGGTAGCAAGACTCATGCTTTTCAGTTTGTTGTCCTTCTTCCATTTCATCCTGCGATTCTGGAACCAAATCTTAATTTGCCTCTCCGACAGGCACAGCGCGTGGGCTATCTCTATCCTCCTCCTCCGGGTTAGATACCTATTGAAATGGAACTCTTTCTCCAGCTCAAGGGTCTGGTAGCGGGTGTACGCGGTTCGGGCCCGTTTCCCATCCGGTCCAGTCATATCTACATGGCAAGGGCAATAAGCAACGTGAGGACAGCGTTATTCATCTTAAAAACGGCAACAAATAGCCTACAATGTTTTGTCCGTATTACGCGGACAAAGCAGATACGAATGCGCTTCTACACTGTCCCGCCACATGAGAGGCAACATAGTGCCCAGTAGTCTGAAAACATGCATTATGCTTGAATATAACTAGGATTCTTGTGAATTTAACATCATGATCTTACTTCCAAGCTCTACGTTGCTCCAACCTCCGAAATGACAGATTCCTCTTTGTTTTCACGCCTGTCACATACTTACTTCAGTTACTGCCTACTATTTTCTCTTCTTCCCATGCAGTATCAATAAAACATACAAACAAAAGCTATATATTTCACGGTTTAACGGAATTTCATGTTCTTCCATCGAGTTCACAAGTACGCTACCCTCTGTGATTTATGACACCTTCGATAAATCTAGACCGTTTGCAACAATAACCGGCTAAGAAACAGTAACACACAAATCAATAGCAAAGCATCATTGTTTAGAAAGATATATACCATGGCTAATGTGCAGTTTCCTCATCCAGGGGAATATTTGAGGCGCTTGCCCATCGCTGGGTGTTGTAGTTGATGTGGCGATAGATTCTTGTTTCTGCGTCCGGGGAGTGGGGTTGGCAGCGTGTGCGCTTTCCTCGGGTTCGGAGGACACGCTGGTCTCTTCTATTTCAGCAAACTGTGTGCTACTGTTGTTGGTAAGACTGCTGCTGTTTTTTAGGTTGTTTCCTGTGACTGTGCTCTGCTCAGACGGAGTGGAGGATCCCTTCAAATCCAGGGTCTCATTGTTGGCACAAGGCATGGGATCTGGAGAAGCGAGCGAGCAGCTCGGCGGTCTGTACCGGGTGTCCGGGCCCGCGGTCTGGAAACTACGGGAATTATCTCCAGCAGCCCCGAAGTGCCCATTGCCGTTTGAGCGATTTACACTTAGGTCCATTCCATTGTAGTTATAACCGAAGGAGCCTGAATGCATGGTTGCGGTGTCCCTGTACGAAGCGTTCATAGCGCCGTTAGTCCCATAATTTAGCAACTGATAGTCGGAGCCATTTGGATAGCGCCCTGCGAACGAGTTTAGAAAATAAGAACTCATTTGGTTATTTTTAAGCTCTTGATTTGTAGATCTTGGTCGTTATAATCCCCGTGCTGTACGATTTATGATGTAATAATGAATTATAGCAATGTACTGTACTTCGTTTTTGCCATGTATGCGCCCAAATATGGGAGTGCGTTTAGGAATCACGTGCCTTTGTTGACCAGTCGTAAATTCTCTCTGATGACTTCAAGAGGTAATTCATGCTCTATGGTTACAAATGATGACGAAATGATGATCGTTAGGTTCAACTCAATGGAGCCTCCCCACTGCGCGCCGTGATCCATGTTAGCAGAGAGCGTCACCTACTGGAAGAAGTGTTCATTTCCCTTCGAAAATACCTGCAGATTTTATGCGTTGTTTTTATTACTCAGCTCCGGTGCGCCATAAAATTAAAATAGGCCATTATTAAAACGATTATACCTCTGATCTGATTTTAAGTACGTTATATAGTCATAAATATAAGCGTGACTGATACTGGTAAGTCTAAACCAACCGCATGGCTATGACAGCCACTCCTTGTCCCTAACAGTTTATAGCTGCAAACATTTACATTGAAAAAAATATAGAAAAAAAGAATAGTCAATATTTCATCAGAATTACTATCTCTATTGACAACATTCGTACGTTGTCTGACTACAAATGATTTGAGGGCAAGCAAAAGAAAGGCAGCTAGGGTACCTACTTTTCACTGATGGGTAGAACATCAGTTTGAATGTTTTTCTTTGAAATTTTCTGAACTGCTTGACATTAAATAGTCACCACATCTATTACAACATAGCCAGTGGTCTCAGGTCAGTGTCTAAAGATTAAACTCCACAGCTGGCATGAAAACATGCCCTTTGATATCCCAAATGAACTGACCGCAACAATACTACAACTTCATGTTTATATCTGTAGGCTACTGTACTATCTGAGCGTCTCCTTTTATCTGTTTTTTGTTTCTCTTTATCCTTTTAAACACACGCAAGGGAAAGAAGCCACTATTTGGTATGAATACATCTTTTATTGGCAAAAATGACGGCTGACAAAGACCACGCTATTTTGAAGTAACACGTAGCTACACAGACACATGACAAAAATAATAAATAATTATTGTACAAAACATTTCAAATACAGGTGCAAAATGTCATCTCACGAAGAGCGCGCGAGATAATTTATTAGGTAAAGATGGACAAAGTTCAAAATGTGCACACGCTGATTTAGTGACTTTGTCCTTAGATATCTATGCTATTGACAGTACTACAAACACAAAAAAACTTAATAATAAAATATAAGCTCTTGGCAGTTTAGGTAGTCTAGTTTCAACAAGGCAGAGGAGAACCCCTGGATTCCAGAAGACAAGTTCTACGATGAAGCCAAATGTTCTAGCATTGAAATTGTTGTCATAGCCTTTGTCGTATTTCTTGGATAGACAGGCCTAGCTGTTTTAATAAGATTTTTACTTATGACACATCACGCACATGGTAAATTAAATTATGGAATTACTCATTCTTTTAGAATGATCAGTATCAGTTCATCTTTATTCCTTCTTCGGGTCGACGTCCTCCTCTTCAGTGGGTTTCGTGGAGTTTATCACTTTATTTTCCTTTTTCCACTTCATTCTACGATTCTGGAACCATATTTTGATCTGACGTTCCGTTAGACAGAGAGCATGAGAGATCTCGATTCTGCGTCGACGGGTTAGATACCGATTGAAATGAAACTCCTTCTCCAGTTCCAGCGTCTGAAAGCGCGTGTACGTCTGACGACCCCTGCGGCCAGTGTGACCCGAGGGCCCTGTCAAAAACGGGAGAAAGATAATACGCCTTATGTAAACATATGGTCAAACCGTATGGACTGTATTGATGATCATGTGTTTTTATGTCATTTAAAAGGTGTATACTGACACTATAACCAACAATTTAATAAATAAAAAAATGCAATATTTTCAGAAAATGTGAAAAGTCAGACATTGATTATAGGCTATCCTCAGTGGTGTGTTCCAACATGTTCACAGTTAAGCATGGTGGTCCCATTACATGCTATTTCTAGGATATATATCTGTAAGCAGTTCTACAGATCTTGAGAAGCCTATTTCTTCCTGAGCACTGGAGATGTAAATTTTATAAACCATAGTTCGGTTCACGTTCATAAAATCCTCATGTAAACCTGAATTGTTGTTGAGATACAGGCATGGTTTTCACTTACCGTTGCAAGAGTTCATTCGTTGCATCCAGGGGTATACTGGAGTGCACAACTTGTCATCACCGCCTGGGTATCTGTCTGTGTTTTGTTCCGAGCAGTCGGTCTTGCATTGGTCCTGGGTTAACACAAGCGGGTGCTCATCCAGTCCCCCGAGCGGACACGAGCGCTCAGCGTCTCGGTAAAAACTACTTGTGTAGTCGGTGGCGCCGGTTGCAGTCCGACCGTAAACTCCCGTTCCTTGTTGGTAATAGGAGGAAGGATAAACCTTGTCTTGGACATTGGAAGCTCCGTATGTGCCGCTGGGATAGTGTCTTAAAGGGTCGGTGTATCCGGAGGAATATAATGGTATCTGACCCAAGAAGGAGTCTTGTCCTCCGGGGAGAGACACGGGGAAAGTTGAGTTTACAAAATAGGAACTCATTGGACAGCCAGGCCTATTGTCCGAGTGTTATGATTTGTTGTGTTTTATAGTCCAAGTGGTTTTGCCATTACTTTATCGGAGATTTGGTTTTAGCCGAAGGGGGGTGGCGAGGTGCCAATGTGGGACCGAGAGCAACTGTACCATCTGATCAGTGACTAACCAATAGCGAGCGTTTGTGGTAACACAACAGCACCCAGGGGGAGTCTCTTTTTCCGTGGGTTGAAATCCCAAGAGCATATCAGAGCGCTCAAGACTTTTTCCCTCCGTTTCACATTTGAAATGAGTACACAGCTTATAATTCACCTGATGTTACCGTTTTTTAAAGAGCGCACACGTCAGTTTCGTTTAGATCAGATGTATTTATATTTACGAGGACAGGCTTGTGAAATGACAACATCTCCGCTGTGCAGGTTATATTTTTCTTATGTAATTATTAATATGGTGGAAAAAAGTAAGATAGTCAGTATTTTGTCAGATATTCGTTGCATCTCACTTAAGAATTATGTTAATTTACAAATATAAACAACAGAAAAATATGAAGGGGTAAAGCATATTTCAACGTCGGATTAAAATATTATCTTTTTTGGAAACACAAGCAAGCCTACATATAAACCACTGGCGCATCCAATCAGGCGCGTGCACGCGCGCGCACAGGTTTGACCTTTACGCGCATAGTCTCTGATTGCATGGTATGAAAATACCAAACATTGTTTCAATGTTTGGTCTTCGCTTGGTGCCAAAAGGATAAGGGTGATATTCAGTTCTCACCTTAAGTCCCCATTTAACTTTACCGACGCATTTGGAAATTAAGAATTAATGAAATGGCTACATAAAACTACTGTTTTCGTGTTGGCAAGTAATACAATCACTCTTGTAGCAGACAAACATTCTCAGCATTGTCACATTTCATCATTTGGAAAATTGGCTATTTTTAACATTGTTAATTGGCATAACACTGTCATTTCTACTACTCCAAACCAGCCTCCCAATACGATATTATTTCATGATTAAATCAGTCTGGTCTAATACACGCCAAAAACGAAGCTTACTGTAGCATCAGTTATTAACGGCGCTTATCTATACCTCACTGACATTCCATCCACATCTACTTATGGCCCTACGGAGGCTATGTGTGTAGGCTATCACAAAACGTGATCTTTTCTGCAATTTGACTGAAGTCTCTTGTTAACAGAACCAGAACTTGAGATGCCCTGGATTACCAGATCAAATATTCCTACCAACACCAAAAGGTCGCCAAGTGGAGCCTACAGAAAATGGACAATACCAAGCAGCAGACTCTTTCTTCACCAACCTGGAAAAGGTTGGATTTTCTTCAAACTTCGTTTATTAACACAGCAGTCGCAACGACATACCTTCATGGAGCCAACAAGTATATGACTAGACTGAGTATTTAATGCAGAAAGATTGGTTATTTGTAATACATAGCCTAAAATAAGTCAGCATCAGTTAGGTTATAGATGTTGTAAAATTCACGCCTTTCGCTCTGTTCATAGTCCAATATCAACACTTTCTAATGAAAATAGGACCCACTCTTCTTAAGGAAAGTAACAGTAATTTGTGGTTTGTTCTGTGTTTACACAGGAATGTGCATGATTGCTGACAATATTGCTCTTAAGATGTGAGGTCCTCCTCATGGCTAGGCCCTGGACTAGGTTTTGGATGTCTTTTTGGCAAGCGTACAGATTACGTGATTCAATTAAATGATTCATGAAAATATTCAAATGATTCGTACATTTATAAATTGTGCATAAAGTTGTTTTATGTCTATTGGTAATTTGTGGAGATTTATTAAAATATATTTTTACCAATATTGATATAAGGATGCAACTGTTTTTTGTTCTTTTTTGGCATCTTTCCGATGCATCTCGTTAGTAATTGACACATTTCAACGTAAATAAATATCTGGAGCTACAAATCTGTGGTTTGCTCACCCTGACCTATGAAGCTGACCTTTTTGAATGAAAGAGTTACTATAAACATTTTGAACCTGGATGATGTCCAGATTGTGCACCATCTCACTGATACATTTCTGGTCGGATGTGTCTTACTTGTATGTTAACACAAAATAGCTATATATAGGCTACTTCGTATTAAACATACAAACTAACAGCCGTTTAAATTAAGGGCTCATGGTCGGTTTATTGGTATAGAGCAAAGGCTCAAACAAACCCCATCTGCAATGCAGCTAGGCAGAGCAGACGCGTAATACGGTCAATTGATCGAGATGAAAAGGCAGAAACAAAAAGCAAATCACAGAGGTCCCAAAGACCCAGGTTCCCAGGATATGGGCTGTATATCAAGCCCACTGCAGACACACCAACAATCCAGCCACTGCATTCCCCAGTTTACAACCCCTGCATTCACTGCAGTATCCCAACTTGCTGGCACCCCCTACCCTCTCAAGTCTTCCAGCTGGTACTAACGATCAACCGCAGTTTCAAAGCACTCTCTCTTCCTCACACACACATTCAGTCTGTCTCACACACTCTCCTTCTCCGTCAGACACACACACACACACACACACACACACACACACACACACACACACACACACACAAACAGAGGTAATACCCAGTGTAGTCGCTAGATGGTCTCGCAGAGTAAGAAATGAAAAGCTCGAGAAGAAAATAGTCATTTCGAGCAATATACACATCTATAACACAACAAAGTCGTGTTAGCTGTAAGAAGATAAACCGGATCAAGAATGAATATGATTGCACTAGGATTTCCAGTTCATCTTACCCTAATGTAGACCTCATTGTCCTTAACAGACATTTAAGTAGTCCACAATCATTGTGTTGCTTAATTTGTCATCATGAATGCCTATTAGCCATCGATTCCGGAGATGTATTTTGCAAAATGGAGATTGTTTTAAGTTCGCATTGTGCAGGGATTTATTCAGCAACAAGCAATAACGAAGGCATATGCATTATGCCATTCATATTTTCAGCCAAGACGTTAATGAAAAAAAATCAATATTCTTATTCTGACAAATGTACACATATCACTCACTCCAAAGAAATTTGAATAGATGCAGGCCTCTATCGGTCTGTTCGGTTTATGCAATGCCAGACATAGGATACATAGCCTTTTTGAAGCTATATGGCACATTTGTCTAGAATTAACTGCGTGATAGAAAATTAGCGTAAACTATAGCTCTAGGCCCCTATGTGATCTAAGCACACCATTATCAAATATAATATTACAAACAAAATCCCTGGTTATCCGGTGCGCCATCGACGCCATTTAGATCAGCAGGATGAAACCATACAGCCAAGTTACATGGTCAACAGTACTCTCCATCTTTTCTGATGGCGCTGCCATCTTGTGACTGATATTTCCGCACACACTCAAGTAACACTAACAAATCGATAAACGTGGGCTATGCTAATAGCATTTTGGACAAAAACCTGAAAGAGTAGTTGTTTAGAAGTTTACCGATCAACAAGACAGTTTACGCACAGCCGCAGCATTTCAAAGATAAACAATACAAAGTTTACTAATTATAAACAACATGCATTTGCCCCATCATTCGTATAAAGCATTGGTCATTTGAATCAAAAGGAAAAGGCCTCTGAAAAAACGACATGCATAATCTTGCCTAAGCATTTTTCGTTTGTGGAAATATATAGATGCAGAAAACACCCTCTCCAATGTACCAATACTAGCCTATGCCATTGCCGAGTTACCATGGAGCCTACCTTTGTTGGTAATTTTTCATCTGTCCAGAGGGTCCTCCAAACGAAACAACTAGCTTATCGTTATTCATTGTAACTAACTGTAGCCAAGATCTGAAGCTTGTATACATTATCAACCTATCGAAAACACGACGACTTATTTGAAAAATGAGCAAAGACCTCGGTGACGTTCTGACACTTTCAACGCTGCACGGAGACGGAAATCCCAATCACAGGGCTTCATTAGCATGGCGGGAGAGATTGGGCGCTTCATCCATCTGAACAGCCTCGGCAGATACAAACTAGCTTGCATGCACAATGCATAATTTGAACGAAAGAAAGGAGACCTAAGAAAACAGAGGTGTTAGACACTGTGGCGTGGTCAAAGAATGCTGCAATATAACCAACCACTTGGGATATCATAAAAAGTTCATGTTCACGGCAGGCTGTCCACATGACCCGCATCAGCCAATCCAAGAGCGGATCCACTCATAAAGTTCTATCACAAAGTTGTAAATTTTCATAAACAACCAGGAATTTATAGCATTTCTTCATGAGTGCATTAGCAGCAATTCTGTCGACGCCATCTTTACTTGCGTAAAACAAGTAGGAAATATTGAAATATAAACTGTTTCACATTTCCAAAATATTCGTGCCAGATGAAAAATCGGAAGGAAGATTCTCTTTGTTCAGATACTGTGATTTTACCATGCAAGACTAGAAGATTTGGTTGATTACTTTTAAAAATCACAAATTCACTTAATTATTTATTTAGAAGGACAAGCCCTTTTCCTTAAGTTTGGGAATACCGCATTATGCTGAAGGTAAAGGAAGACACCCTCAGCGTTTAGATAGGCCTCAGTTGAATTTCGAATTGAAGTTGGTATGAAAAATTTGGTTTTGTAAGATATACATGATTATGCGCTCACTTAACGACTATGAAAATATAGGTTAAACAAAGGTGAAGTGGGCCATCGAAATAGGCCTGTTTGAAATCTTGTAATTAGGCGAGAAGCTTTTCTTTTGCTTTTGTACATGCAAATGCGAAAAGACCTTTTGAACACTATGTTGCATTGGTACAAAAGATACCGTTTCCTTTTCTTGTTGATTTTAGCAGCTATATCCGACTTTTATTGATGCTGTAAAACCATAAAACAACTAGGTCAATACAACCTATTTCCGACAGAGTGTCTGGAACGTTGTCGAATGCAATAGGATCAAACCACTTTTTCTGTCCATGCTTTTGTCACAGTTATTGCCTTGCACAATATAAAAAATATTTTACTGTAAAATGTTTATTGCAAATTATGTTGAAAAACATTTTCCCTCAAGAAATGACAAGTCATGTAAACAAGGTATTCCTTAATGATTAGGCCTACATTGTGACCACAAATGTGAAAAAAAACAGATGGCGAGTGTTTCTACAAGATAAGGTAGGCAAAAACAAAATCATCGGAATGATACAAACAGTGTAATGTCTAATATAACATTCGTGCATAGGTTATTGTAATTTGCCATTTATAGCACAAAAGGGTTCAGGGTTTACAGACGAGCCTTATCCAAAAACCTTTCTCTACACAACATTCTCCATATCACCAATGTATTATATAGCCTTATCATATTCCTTACAGGTCAAGTAGCCTTCTCGGTAAGTTCATGTCAGCACAGTATTTAGAAATTCGTAACGAAAGCCTGTCATCATATTGGACTATCTGGTATTCCTGACCTGCAGTAGGCCAACTGTCAAGATATGATTCTTTATTCATGTCATCAATACAAATTCAACCAACAATCCAAATATTTCGCCTATGCGCCAAGGCTTTGTGATAAAACCTAAACAAACCCGGGCATATTTTAATCTAAGGATATCAATGACATTATTACAGTCAATAGGAACATTTCGAAACTAATGTTATACATAAATACAAATGTGCAATCTCTGTTAGGCCTCGTGGTCCCGAGGATGCCGTCCCTTGTGTCTGTTGTGTGTCTGTGGTGAAAATATACTCTAATCTGAGTTATCAGATTATATATATTTGGTTTTATTTATGTGCTACGCATGGGATTTCCAATAATAGCCCAAAGAGATTTTGTTTGCTTTATTTTGAACACCTCTCGCATCCTTTTAAAAATCATATTCTGATATTCCTGCTTTGATAATAGCCAGACTGTTGTCCAGTTTTGATTATAAGCCTCTTTTTATACTTTTCTGTTTAATGTTTTAGAAGCAGGATTAAATTATTAGAGGACTATTTCAGTTCAGTACAGATGTAGGCTACCTAAGGTTAATGTGTCCACCTTCTTGCTCAGTCTTAAGCCTTCTTAAAAAAGTGAACTATTCTATTTTTGTGTCGGCGGCCTGCCTTGAAATGGAACCATATGTACGATCCCAGGAAGTCGAGATTAAACTTAAACGACATAAAATTCCAAATTGGTGCTGGTGCATTCGCCCTACCTTTGTTACCGCTTAATTCTGGGGAAACACTTTGGTGTAGCCTGTCTAATACGATATGTAGCCTATCTAGCAAATATTTGATATCTGATGTAACCATTTTTTTATGACAAACTATAATTCATCAACGGCATTATTATTTTTCCCCCAATACAAGGATTATATTTTAGATAGGCCTAGATAGGTAGATAAATAGATAGACAGATAGGCTAGAACTTTTATTAGGCCTATCCCCTAAATGTAGGCAACCTGTATTGTTTCATTGTGCTTCCTTCAACAAATCTCCCTATAGAATTATATTTGATTTGTTTTAAAGAAAACTAGATAGAAAAGGATAAGAAAACATTGGTGAATGTCTGAATTTTGGGGGAAACTGCGTAATGGGGTTTAAGAACAAATATCTTCGTAAGGATGTTTAGTGAATGAGTCCTGTTGACTGTGCTAATAGAGGACAAGTTTATTTCCATCAAACTCGAATACCTGTTTCCTCATGTCTTACTGTAGACCTTTTGTTATCAATACGCACTTTCAATGGAATGAAATGCATAACCCATAGGCCCACTGAAAACATCATGAACTCACACATCATTATGCGGGCCAATATTAACTGATTTTTATCAACGCCCTGTGGTCAGGAATTGGTGCAAGGCCATTAATGAACCTAAGCTAGTCCTGTATTTCAAATTAAGAAGATTCATGGCCTCCTTCAACAACTTTGTTTTTCTTTACCAGGCTCTGTCTATCGGAACTAGTAGCAAAATAACCAAGACTTACCATGTGTCCAAGAGCATAATCCTGCTTTTCCTGAAATAACTTGATATCACTAATTTAGACGCACGTCGTGCGTGTCCAGAAATCCGTTTGTAGGCTACATGCATCCTGGTCGGGTAACGTTTGTCCAACAAGTCCCTCTCACAGGACTGCTGCAGACTCAATTGAGACAAAATACCCAGACACATGGATTTGTCTTTTTACAAAAAAAAAAACTTTATTGTACCCCAGTCACACATCCTCTGTCACTTCAAGTTACAGACGCTTCCAGTTCAGGACAATAAAAACAGCAGTTGGGAAACAGTACACGTCATGAATTGCCCCTTATAAATTCAGTAGTGCGGTTATAAATACGTTTGCATTCATTTCACAGTATGTACCCTCTACTTTTGCGCTTTAGCATGCTTTCCGAAGAAAACACAACACTAACAGACAAAATACGAACAAGTAGACAGGAATGAATATAGGTAGTTTGTACACATCTAAAGTTGTTTATTCTCTCAGTATAAAAAAGTAAACAAAAAGTGCATCACATGACTTACAGAAGGAAACACATCTACTGAAGCCATTTTACAGATGTTTCTAGAAAACTTCACAGCTCTGACATTGTTTAGTCTCCAATAACAACTGTGTCGTCATTTGAGCTCACAGTAAGTACGAAACCCTCATATTACAACTAATTCTATCAACACTAAAGAATAGTACAAAGCATTTGATGAAATGTAGATAGACTAATTTCTGCATGGCTGTTGATTTCAGAGATGCACCTGCCAAGGCCAACGTTGGAGCGCTTCTTCTGTCCTTCAAATCTGACCGTTTCAGTCATGTCGACTAAAGTTTCTTGAAGTCCTCGTCGTCTGATGCCTTTTTATCCGACTCCTGGGCACTTTCTCTCCTCTGCCTCTCAATCTCATCCTGTTCAGCTTTGCTACTAGGGAATTTGTCTTTGTTGTTCTCTTTCTTCCATTTCATGCGTCTGTTCTGAAACCAGATTTTCACCTGCCGCTCTGTGAGGGCCAGAGCGTGCGACACCTCGATGCGTCGCTTGCGGGTCAAATAGGGGTTAAACAGGAACTCCTTTTCCAGCTCGAGCGTCTGGTAACGACTGTATGTCTGTCTGCCTCTTCTGCGGCCGGCAGCTGAAAAACAAGGAGTATGATTAGTGAAGAGGAAAAATTGCCATTTCGCCATCAACGATATCTTCCTAACTCAAAGATAGGCTACTGTCAATATGATACAGTAACCTACTGGTGAAAGAAAAAAAAGTCTGTGAGCTATCATAGTCCGTATTCAGGGAAGCTGGCAGTTTTTTTTTTTTTTCATTTTTAAAGTTGGAGGTTAATCTCTCTTTCTCTCTCTCTCTCGCTCTCTCTCTCACACACACACACACGCACACACGCACACACACACACACACACACACACACAAACACACACACACACACACACACAC
>JASCIP010000380.1:23831-40039 GCA_034783695.1 Sardinella gibbosa
TTAAGTGCACAACTATTGACTAGCCATCTTCTCAGCAGTAGGCAAACCTCCACCAGACACGTGTGTGACACACACACGCACACACGCACACGAAAGGATCTATATTTAATATTTTATATAGAAACACCATTCAAAGAAGTCCGAATCAACACATATAATTCAACTTTAAAGTAAACAAAAAAAAACACACACACACACACACACACACACACAAACACACACATACACACACATACACACACACACACACAGCACACACATACCAGTGAGCATGTTCAGAGACATCAAGAAGCCTCACCTCTAGCAGCCAGGGTTTGAGCTTGTGATCCAGCAGCACGTCGAAGCCCAGGATCTCGAAACAGGCGCTGCCAGCGGCATGGTTAGGGAAGCAGGTGTGGTAGTTGTGCTTGAGGATGGGGTGGGCGGAGATGAGCGTCTTAATGATCACATCCTCGATGTCCACCCACATCTTCTCCGTGTTGTAGCACATGGACTCCAGGTGCTTGTTGAAGGTGGATAGTTTCCTGCAGGAAAACAGTCAAAATAGTCACATATGACATGAGGAAATACATTTCACACTCCTTTATTGGACTACAGTATTTTCACCGAAATCCGTTTGAGTCACTCACAAGTGTTGACAAACTGGTGCACTTATTTACCTTTTGCTTCCTGTGTCGTCATCACGTACAAAGTTTTCACTGTGTTTGTTGATGGCATAGTTAGTCAGATGCATGCAGACATCGCCCTGTCAATGAAATAAACAAAAACAGAAAACTACTACCAGCAATAACATACATAGAGAGATAACCAATACATACGACAAGATCACTTTCTGTGTGATCTACATGTACTGTGCATGTAACATGTACTGCATTACATTTCAAATGAATAATGTAAAAACAAATATAGAGGAATATCATTCGTTGTTGTGTGAAGATGCTAGCGCCCTCACCAAGTTGCTATTGATGGGCTCGTTGTACTGGGTGGTGCAGAAGCGAGCCAGGCCCTCATTGTACAGGAAGATGCGGAAGGGGTCACAGGAGGTCACCAGGACGTATATCCGCAGATCAAACTTGAACCCGTCGATTATGAAAGGCTGCGAATTGAAAAGAATAAAATAACTTATTCAACGATCACTGAAAATGGCGTAACATTATCAGACGGCAAATACATGAGGCCAAGGTCAAGTGTTCTTGCGCACAGCAGGGCCAGCGAAACAGCAGCAGGCAGCCAGGTGTCTGCAGGAAAAGTGTAATCTCACCCGTGAGATGTACACCTGGCAGATCATGTGCTCCCCAGGCTTGATGTCCTTGCTTGACTTGGTGAGGAAGATGCCTCTGCCCTGGCATCCGGAGTCCGGCTTGCAGATGTACGTCTTGTACTTTTTGGCTCGCGTGTAGGCTTGGAAGTCGCTGTAACTGCAAGGAGTGTGTGAGTAAGTGAGTGTGTGTGTGTGTGTGTGTGTGTGTGTGTGTGTGCAAGTGTGTGTGTATGTGTGAAAGGGAGGGTGTAAGAGTTCGATTTCACCCGGTTTAGATAATCAAACCACAACCCAGCCGTGTCCTTGAGCTTGGCTCTTTCTTTATTTCTTCTGTCCATTCAATGTTTAATGTCTTTGGATCACATAGCCTGCTCAAATTTAAATGTCTCCCTGTCTTTTTAAGTACTTACAAAGTGACTAGACTTTCTGAAAAAAAAAATGGCTGAGGTCTAGCGACAAAGCATAACTAAAAACATCTTACCATCATACAACTACCAAGGCACATTTTTCAGTGATTACTGGCTTTTATATACACCATCATGTTGTACCACGTTAGGCCTCTGTGCTGGAAATGATGCAACAAAATGATGGAAAGCTGAGTTCAAGATAACTTTCGGTTTCGAGTTATCCCATTACAACTACACCAAGCAAGTAACATTTGTCACATCAGGCAAATCTTACCCACCTTTAAATTTAAACCCAAGGTAGTTATCAACAGTGCAAAATCATATTAGTCATTATATACATTATAACATCATCATTACAGTAGTTCAATTTCTCTGAGCGGAGTTGTGTACTACTCACTCAGCTGGGAGGCACCAGGTGCGGGGGAAGATGTTGTAGTCTTTAGGGAAAAGCTTTAGCATGCGGTTCATGTTGCGTGCCAGCAAGTCCTTCCTGCAGATCTCGCTCATGCCAGGGAAATGGTTGATTTTCTGCAAGGGGGGGAGATGAGGCTTACGCTCAGATGTGAACTACAGCAGTTTGAGTAAGAGACTACATCTAAAATGTACTTTTTCTCTGCTGCTAATTTTTTCCTCCACCCACTGTGAACCTTTTACAGCAACCAGTGCGTTGTTATCATAGACTGTATGGTTGTTATAAGTTAACTTACGCCCTTGACTTGTTGTCTGTTGTCATTTATAATGAGTGTGCACTAAATGTATCCGAAATCTCTTTCTTGAGATCTTAAATGCAGTATCACTTGAATCCATGGTGAAATATTGTTTTGTCTCACCATATACAGCTAAAATGACAATAAAAGCCACTTGACTTGACTTGATCTTTACAAACAAGATCAAAGCCAACCAGACATTTGTCTACACCCATAAATGCTGATGGCAACAGGCCGCTTCACCAGGAAGATGCAGGTACCTGGTATCGCTTCATTTCCATGACCCGATCCAGAGAGACAGAGCAGTCTGTCCAGAACAAGGTCCAGTCCTCTCCTTCTGCTGCCTCCCTCAGCCCATACTTGTGGGCAGCCCGACGCACTGAACAACAGACAAACCACACACACACTCCAATTCAATTCAAAATCATTGACCAAACACATTATGTATTGTATATAAGCAAACAATAGTTATTCCTTTTTTCTACATCTTTCACTGCAAAACATGATACAATTGTACACAGTAGCCTAAACAATAAAACAGGCTATTTACTGAAGCTAAGGTCAGTTTGGCAAACAGTAATATTGTACAAGAGTGTGGAAAATGTAAAGTGACAACCAACTGCTACTCTGTCCAAACAACATTATATAAAAGATATAAATTGTTTGAATCTCCAAATGGTTGGCCTCTTACCACTCTCATACTTGCAGTTGGTGAGATTTATCCACAGTCATCTGGAAGAGAAGATGCACACAGTGGGACAGACATGTGCCTTGCTGGGAGGCCCTACTGCCTCCTCCTCTGCCTGTCCTCAACAGCACAAAACACACTCAACAATAATCACTCTCACTAGACGCCTCACTGATGGGAAACAGCAGGCCAAGACCTCAGCGCCGGTGGCTGTTTGTGACTGATATGATACCATAAAAATGATGGCAATGTTGCTAATAGCTCTGAATGGTTGTTGTGTCAAACATATTGCACATCATCTTTTTGATGGAATTGCTGGCCAAATACACAATATGTATTGCCTAGGTGAATCCGGACAAATCTTGTGATTGCGTCTGTGAAGTTGTTCTGGAGATCCGTCCGGCACTTTTTCAATTCTATGATAAAAATCGTGGAAAAGGCAGGTAACAATCACAACCATTTATCCAGCACGAGCTGAGCTTTGTGCAATGTCAGACAATGTGTAGGGTTAGCGGTGTCGTCAGACACATCCAGTGCTCCAGGTCATCAGCATTAAATGGCACAACAGACTTGTCTGACATTGAGCAACTTAAAATGAATGCCTTGGTTCCCAATAATGTGTTTACTGTACTTCAGAAAAGTAAGAGTTTACGGTGTCTATTTCATCTCACTGCTGGCTTCGCCCCTTCGAAATGGGAAGTGTAAGAAGTGAAGTGAATGAATGGGGGTTGATCCGATGACAGCCTTGCTATAACTTAGAAGTGAGGCAATTAAACACACACACGCACAAACGCACTAATGCACAAACGCACAAACAAACACACACACACACACACACACAATATCGCATGAGAGTTTAAAATTTAAAATAAGACTAGCCTACCTTTTTTTCCTTTTCTTTTTCCTCTTGCCATCTGTGGACTGAGGTGTGGGGGCCTCCGGCTGGCTGTCACTGCCCCAGCCCTCCCCTTCCTCTCCCGCATCCACCACACCTTTGCAGGGCTCTGCCTGGGTGTCCTCTGTGCCGTCTGGTACAGGCAAGCCCATTCTGGGAAACAACCAGGAGAAGGCACTGTGAATAACTGTTCAGGCTCGTCTCCAACAATCCACAATCACATTAGTAACTATGCAATGCTACAGATACAGGCATACAAGCTAGAAAGCTGGGGGGAAAAAACACATCAAGTGGAATAATTTGAGATAAATAAGTCATGCAAGCCCTTTGAAGCAGTGAATCTCATTCTAGGAACTGCTTGATTACCGGAGCACAGTAATTAATCCACCCCCTATTTAAGGGGATAGGATTGGTTGCTGTTATCTAGATTAGAGATGGTTTAAGTTGTTATCTCATGAACTGTGTGTCTGAAACACAAACAAACAGGTTTCTTGGCTAACTGGTCAATGCTGCTCATATCTGGCAAAGAAAAGAAACATAAAAGAAGAATTGGAGTATGTCAATAGCTAGACTACAAAAGTTTTCAGCTCCTCTACAATTCCTGAGAGTCCCTTGCAAATAGTTCTTTTCAGGATCCCTTGTAGCATGCCACTCCATCAGGCTTGGGTATCAGCGCAGTAAAAATATTGAACAAAACGTGCAAAGTGAGACTGAGAGAGCGCACAATGAAGTCATAACATTCGTCGCGGTAACTACTCACGAGACTTGTGAAAATGAGATTTTGCTATGACAGGCGAACAAACGGCCGCTTTTGGCTTTCATGTGAAGTCACGGTCACACACAATGAAACTCTATCAACCCTATCAGAGTACGCCATGTAGTGTGTCAGAGAGGGGGCTGCAGCATCATGTTTCCATTTCCATCTCTCTCCTCAGGTGAGTAATCTAGTTGTCACCAAGCCATTACACGCAGTCATACAAGAGTAAGCATGCACACAGATATACTGTACAGACAGCAGGCTTAGCCTCCATCTATGCTTCGTCATCTATGCTTTGTCTACACTTGAGGACAAACACACACACACACACACACACAAAAAACAACAAGTCATAATGCAGACCTGCTGATTCACTTACCAGATTCTAAGTAATCAGAGAGGTCTATTTACCCTCTCAGACAATGCTCTAAGACTGACACTACCTAAGACAGAAGGAAACTTCAGACAGTGAACCTTATACCTTTGAAGGATCAAGCTGTCATTCTGGACACTGCCGGTCCTGTCTGACCACCGTCAAAGCAGCCGAGATCAACCAGGTGCGGCTCAGCAGGGCATTGCCATAGCGAAGTAATTTTCAATGCCAGCAAGCAAGGGAGGCACAGGTAGGGGAGGGCGAGGAAGGGAACGTCCCTGATGCCTGCAGGAGGCCAGGGTGCTGGGTAACGGTATTCTGAGCCAGCGAGCTGGATAATCCTGGCCTTGAACTCTTGGCAGGGAGCTGGACTGAAACGG
Source organism: Sardinella gibbosa (assembly GCA_034783695.1). Taxonomy (NCBI): domain Eukaryota; kingdom Metazoa; phylum Chordata; class Actinopteri; order Clupeiformes; family Clupeidae; genus Sardinella; species Sardinella gibbosa. The sequence goes on from JASCIP010000380.1 coordinate 29,300, forward strand.
CCCACTGACCTCACAAGGGGGTGGTGTGGCTAGTGTTACAACAAAGCCCTCATTGGATTTCTTTAAGGATCCATACGTTCAAATTACCAGCCTTCTATGCCGCTTATTAGTTTACAGGCTCTGGGCATAGTAGCATGCAACCACCTGACAAAAAATGTACATGAAGACATAAAGAATGTATGATGCCTCTCTATGAGGACAGGCCTAATTATCTTAAGAGAATGTACTATGGGTGGCACCTGAAACTGAATGTCTTCCCAGACAGTCCAATGGACTAAGCTCAGTAGAAACAAGTGTACCACTGTTCAAGTCTGTTTAAATATGGCTCATGTCAACACAAGTGTAAACTACCATTAATATTGGCCAAAAAACTCAAACAAATGTAAACTATCAAACACCAAGCCTGAGAACAAGCATTCAAGAATAAAGTCTTCCATACATCAACATTAATACTTTGGCAAAACATTTACCTTTATGACGGATGGCGTGAAGAGGACGAGGTTGATGTACTCCCCACTCTTCAGAGTATAGGTGACGCGTGGGCTTGCCTTGTTCCCCAAGATTCAGCTGGACTTTTGGACTCCGTCCTCCCCAACTGAGGCAGGCACGTGTGCCCACATGCTCCCCCACTGGCAGGTATGTAATCCCTGACAAAATGGAGCAAATTTGTCCCCTCAGCACAGGGGTGGCCCCGACTTGTATACACTTACACTCTGACACACTGAGCCCCTGTGTGGATCGTGTGACCAATTAGACACACAAACACCTGATACCTAGCCAACACAGGGAGAAAATGATTATCAGGAGAAGTGTAGGGGAGGACTTGAGAGGGATAATCCCTGATATTTGTCGGAGGTAATTAGAGAAGTGCACTGTCTTGGCACTATCTGTTGTCTAAATCTGTGCAAAAAAGATGGATCATATTGATGAATAGACAAGTGTTCAGTACTGTCAATCACAGGACGCATTAAGCATGTTGATGAATCCGGTAAGTACCATTTAGTGCGCATTAGAGCCGTACCAGTTTCACATAAGATTAATGTGGACGAACGTATTGCGTAAAATAGTAACTCGTGACGCTATTGATCAGAATATCAGCAATTAATTCATAGTTTTAATGAACAAGAACGTTTATTCTTCTTTACAGAAACATCTTGGACAACTCAGTAAACCAGAGTGAATTATTATACTGTACTGTGAACACAACCTACATGAAAATTGTAGTATGCTAGCTCACAATTTCAATATTCGTAGGGGTCACACAAGCCATCGAATCATACAGCCCATTTTCCTCGCTTCATGGAAAGGTGGGAACCTGTTAATTTGTATCAACTGGCTGGCTACAGAGTAGCGACACAACAAAGTTGCCCAAGTGGTTACAAAGTATCAACAAGCCCTGCCATGGAAACCATAGGCAATGCTAAAACGCTAGCTATCATTAGCTGGCCATAAACTCTACTCACCCACGTTACTTAATGTTGAAGGTAGGTGCTTCAAAATAATTTGAAGAGCTTATCCGAAGAGATGAACACTTCTTAGCTAACAAAGAAAGGCAACCACAAAATCGTAATGTCTTATGCTACGTGTGCCCGTCCAAATCATTCTGTCGGTGATCCATTTTCCTGCTTCTAATCTCCTACAGTAGGATAGCCCTTGACTGTTGCTATAGCAACGCCACGCTGACGAACACACGTGTTCACCTGCAGTGTCTGGATAAATAGGAGATGCCCTTCTGTGGATCTTTTTATCCAGTTTAAGTTTCTGTATGACAAAAAAATGACAAAAGCGTTTTTATTTTGTCACGTCACCGACAAATTTGTCCTTCATCAAACAAAAAAACAAAACAAAAAAAAAACAATGCAGTTAACTAATCTGGATGATGTTGCATGCCTGCTTTTACTACAGTGTCAACATTCAGAGTAAAGATTCTAGAGAGCCAGCAAGTTGACCCTTTGATCAGAGCCATGAGCTAAATAATGGAAACACTTGCATTAAGTCCAAAATGCATTTTGAACGAATACAGAAAGTTTGGGTTTCTGCCATCCAAAAATACAAGATAAGAGCGTGGTAATAACTAAGCATCCAGCCAGGGTAGACCAGCACCCTGAACATTAACCTTCACGGTTAACCACTCACTCACAGAAGTGAGCAGTAACAGTATCAGCTTGAACTAGTCAGTATACCAACCGATTTACTGTACCGCCTTACAATTAAAACTACCACTTCAATTCCATTTGGTTGAGAAAGTACAGCTTATGCTGTAAATTTTGAAACACACAAACTCTTATAATAAATTACTTTTGGTCTTTTTATTCAATGTATTTTCTTTTATCTTTCAAGTAAAACAATGTGGAATTACAAGGGAACAAAAGGAATGTAACAAATGAAAGACAAATAAAAATAAGACCAACACCATATTCAACCCATTACCCAATACAAACATCTTGAGCCTTAAATTGACCTTCTGTGATTTAAAAAGCCTTTTATTCTTTCTAAAGGTTCAACATGTCCTGAAACATGTCTTTCAAAGCGTCTTTTCACGAAAGGAAAAGCAAAAACAAAACAAAAACAAAAAAAGCAATGAAGGTGACTGCAGCAACTATGCATCAAATTGGTTTGTTTCAATTTGGCAGCAGGGGTTCTTCTCTGGTAACTTAACTTACTGTTTTTGCAGAACACAGTAGTCTATATTCACAACCCTAATTGTAATTTCTTTACAAGGCAATCAAGGATTCCCACCCACCCTCAAAAACAGGCACTCTCTTTTAGATCACACTGATTCAGGATTAATTGAGAATAAGATTTAATGACAATGACCATTATGACTGTTACTTTGGATAATAAGTGAAGAGGAAAAAAAATATTGAGGTTTGTCTCCCATTTTCGGCATTACCAGCGAGCAAATAAAGTACTATCTTCAAGATTCATCACAAGCTCAAGAGATAGGACACATTTAGAGCTGACAAAAAACTGCACTGTGTGAGGTACCAGGTCGGAAGTAATTGATTTGAAATTGATGAATAATAATAATAAAAAAAAACGCACTCCAACGCCTGGGACATTTTATCAGATGTGCAACATGAAAAAAAATGTGCAGGCTGGATTTAAAAAAAATGGATAGAAAAAAAAAAAATACACAAGACGAGGAGGTCCAAGCAAAGACAAACTCCAGCATAGTGCAGCAAAGATAACATTTACAGACCTGCTCTCTTTCATACCCTGGAGAAACCCACAGAATATCCTTAACTGATGAACTGACAGACTGAAACAACTGCCATAACATTTTTAGAACCCAACTGTCATAAAAGCTTTTCTCCCTCCACTGAAAAATGTTCTGGATACAGAATAGACAACTTTTTTCAGTTACCCTCAAAGCACAAGTAAACTGTATAAAGGGTACAATCTACAACTTCTCTTTTACACAGACCTTTCTTAGTATTCCAGTCTTTATATGATTACAGTACATAGTGTGAACTAACAATAACTCTTAGCTATTGTCCAGATCCTCAGGTGTTCAAATGTCTCTGGGATTTGAAGTTTCTTCTGTACAGACATGCCATCTTAGCTGCAATGTCACATTTTCTGAATAGGAAGTCCCCTTTCCACCTCAAGTCCTGTGCCTCTGAGCCATCTCCACACAGAAGACAGCCTAGCGGGAGAGGAAGAGAGGGCCTGAGAGCGAGGGAGATCAGTTTTCGTTGCACTTTACAGGAGACATTCCATGTTCCACCATATCTCTTCTCCAACCATTACAGAATGCCGACATCCAGCAACGGACTCCCTTCACACTCCCCTTTTCTTTAACCTTAATACCCGTTAAAATATGTCACCGCATTTCACCATCTGTGGTTTCGCTCTGGTCGTCATCCCTTATTCCCCCTTAACTGCTGTGTCGACATCTCCTCCACCCACCCATTCACGTTTTGGTTTGTCGTTGCTGGGTGGCAGAGGAGCGGGTGTTGCAGGCTGGGGAACGGGCCTGAGCTGCAGCCAGAGCGGCCACGCTGCGCAGCACCCTGTCCGGGGTTCCCTCTGTGGAGCCCCCACTTAGCTCAGTCTTGTCCTGTTTCTGCGAGCGCGTCTCCCTGTGACTCTTCCTTCCACGGGTCTCGCCTGACCTGCTATGGCTCTGCTTCCCTCTCTCAGTGTCGCTGCCGGAGGACGCCGCTCTGGACTGTGGACGCTGTGGCTCCGTGCTTTGGGAGCTGAGGCTAGGGGTGCGCTGACTGCTGTTGCTGCTGCTGCGGCTCCTGCTGCTTCCAGCACCCCGGTCGCTGCTAATGCTGCTGCAGGCACTGTGCCCTCTTGAAGAGCGGGACTCCCTGTTCTCATCCTCTCCTTCTTCCTTCCTCTCCTCATTCTTCTTCTTGTCTTTCTTAACACTCTTGTTCTTTGCACCAAGTGGAGGCAACAAGCTGCCAGGCCTCTGCCTAGTGGACCGTGACAAAGATCTACTCGACTCCGGAGAAGTGAGTGGAGTGTTTGTGGGTGTCTGTCTGCCACTTCCCCCTCTACTACCAGATGAGTTGGTCTGCGGGGACCCCTGTGCGCCCTTTCCTTTTGACTTGGTGCTTTTCTCAGATGAAGTCGGGGACTCCTGCTGGCTACCAACCTTCGGTTTGTTACTGGGACGGGGTGTATCGCCTGCTCTGCCTCTCATGGCCAGCAGCTTGGCAGCAGCATTGAGAGCTGAGCAACGCTTCCCCAAGACCTCAGGTTGGGGAGGAGGTGTTGAGGGCGCAGGTGTGTTGGTTTCAGACTTCGGTGTTGACGGTTGGCCTGAGGATTTGCGGGTAACTCTCGTAGATGTTTCGCTACCAGAATCACACCCTGTGGCATTGGAAGCTGCCTGCTCCTTTTTGGACCTTCGGCCACGTCTGCTGTCACTACTCTTCCCGTCACTCTCACTCTGGGTTTCCTTCTCTTGCTTTTTCCGCTCTGAACGAGTGAGGCGTTTTTCCGCACGAGAGGAGTCCTCAGAATCTGAAGATGAGGAAGAAGGAGAGTTTGATCGTCGCCTTTGGATCTTGGACTTCTTTTCATCATTACCCTCGCTTGTGCCTCCAGTTTTAGCTTCACCCCTTTTCCTCTTTGTTGTTCTGTTGTCTCCAATCTTCTTTGACGAACGAGTACCAGTCGATGAGACAGAAGATGGCGAAGAGGAACGAACAGAGTCTTGGCTGCTCTGCCGGCTGATGGCTCTTTTCTTTGAGTATTTCCCCTCATCTTTATTGTCTGTTTTACTCTCATCTCCACTTAGATTACTGGTACCCTCATCTGGAAGAAGCGTGTTTGTCTTAACCTCAGGAGCCACAGACTCCTGGACCTCTGGTGAGCTCTCTACCCGCCTTCGTTTTGACTGGGGTCCAAGGGATGGCTCTTCTGTTTCTGTCTCACCATCCTTCTGGACTTCCATTAAATCAGTTTTTGCTGCCTCCTTCGTGTCTGATGTTTTCTTGTGTGTAAGCTCCATAGCAGTTTGTGTCACCGCCAGGGCATCTTGAAGCATTGGCTGAGCAGGAGCAGGCTCCTTAGAAGGCTCAGATGCTGGAGGAGGTTCGGGTTCGGCAGGTGTGGGTGTTGGAGCACACCCAGGATCAGTCTGAGTTTCAGTGAGTGATGTCAACACCTGAACAGAAGACTTGGACTCAGGGGTTGCGGTGTCAACCTGTAAGTCCTTAGACTCAGGGACTAGTTTTGTCTCTGAGTCACCTGATGTGGATTGTGGAACATGGGTTGGTGAGGTTGTAGTTTTCTGAGTATTGCTCGGAGAGGGTTGTGGAGCTTCATATGCTGGGGGCATGGAGGGAGTCTCAATCACATTGGCTAGTGAAGGAGCTGCAGGTGATGGCTGGATCTGCATGCCACTTGGCTTGGGTTCCGCTGGCAAAGCAAGTACAGTAGATGTGGCCAGAGTGTCAGAGGTGGCTGTTGGTTGTGTAGAGGGAGAAGAAGTCACACATGGAGAATTGCTAACTGTGGGTTGAGGAGGTACAGGTGCTGGTGTTGCGTTGGTCTGAGAGTCACCAGATTTGGACTGTGCAAGCGTAGCGTTTGGCGTTTCATTGGTCAGTGAGTTGCTTATAGGTGTTGGTGATGTGACAGGGGTCTTGGTCTCGTTGACTGGTTTAGGTAGTGAAGTGGTGTCAGCAGCTTTGGCAGGCAATGAGGGTAGTGGTGTGGGAGCAGGAGCACTTTCTGAAGGTGCTTCTTGAGGACTGGGCAAAGGGGACCTTGGTGAGTTAAGACCAGATTGCATGCTCTGAGGGCTACAAGATGGTGGAGGGTTAGAAATGGGTGTAGGGTTTGTAGGAGCGGGAGGATTTGAGGGAGCCAAGGGTTTTGAAAGAGCTGGAGGACTTAAGGAAGGTGGAGGTTTTGAAGCAGCTGCTGAATCCGAGCAAGGTGGTGGTTTTCCAGGAGCTGTCAAATCGGAAGGTGGGGGTTTTACAGCTGTTGAATTTGAGGAAGGAGAAGGCTTTGTGGGAGCTGCAAGATTTGAGGGAGTTGAAGGTTTTGAAGGAACAGGAGCATTTGAGGGAGGTGGAGGTTTTACAGGAACAGTTGAATTTGAGGGAGGTGAAGGTTTTGAGGGAGCTGGAGCATTTGAAGAAGGTGGAGGTTTTGAAGAAGCTGTTGAATCTGAAGGTGGAATTTTAGCAGGAACTGTTGAATTTGAGGGAGGAGAAGGTTTTGTAGAAGTTGGAGGATTTGAGGAAGGGAGAGGTTTTGAAGGTTGAGCAGCACTAGTGGCATCTGGTTTGATTGTGGAGTCCTTGCGAGGACGACCCCTCTTCCGTTTTGGTGAGACAGGAGCCTCTTTCTCCACAGTCACAGGTTTCGCTGGGGGAGAAGAGATCTGTTCAACTGGGCGCTTGGGAGGCCGTCCTGGCTTGCGCTTCACTGGTGCTGGGTTATCAGTGTTTGCAGTTGCTGGGGACAGGGTGCTGTCCTTTGTGGGACTCGAATCTTGTTTCCTTGGTGGATTTGGAGAAAGGCTCTGCCGTCTGTCATGCCCTCTCCCTCTGCCAACCCCATGTTGCTCCCCTAACTGAGCAGCCATTCGAGACTCTGTCTCCAGACGTCGTCGGACAGGTAAGTTCCTGAGAACAGGCATATCTGGAGAATGGTGAGTAGGAGAGTAGGGGTGGTATCCTTTTGCAGGACTTCCAAGTGTTGTAGGGGAGACTTGTTCCTTCTCTTGAGACCGATGAGGGGGACTAGAGACTGAAGGTGACTTTGGAGTGTCTTTATCGCGAGAAGTGTGGCTTGTTTTATCTGGCGAGGATGGGCCAGTGTCTCGCTCTGACTCTGTATGTTCTGCTTCCTCTGACGACCCTTCAGTGTGGCCTGCACCACCACTTCCCCGCCGCCTCCTTCTCCTTGGTTGTTTCTCTTTCTCCTCAACAACTGTTACCAGGCGACCGGGTAGTTTCCGCAAGACCTTGGCAGATGGAGAATCTTCCGGAAGCCCTCGGAGGACCTCGCCATCAGCTGACTGGCGCTTACGAGGTGAGCGAGATGCTGTGCTAGGTGAGAGAGTGAGAGAGAGTTGGCCCTGCTGATCCAGATCCCTGCTGTCCAAGTCTGACTGATGTTCAGGAGAACAAATGGATCCCGAAGATACAGACACTCCCCTCTCCCTCCCAGTGGGCAATTGTGCATGGTCTACCTGTGACCCAGACACACCCGACTGCATCTCTCGCTTCAGCTCCTCACCACGCTCTTGGCCAGCAGTGGCAGTGTGTTCTGCAAGGGATTTCCCAATTGCAGGGGAACCGGCAGCAGAAGGCACTGAGCTCGGTGGGGACAAACTCTGCCGGAGGGGAGAAGGGGTGGCTCTGAATTTACCCGGCGTGTCTCTTAATGGGGAAGCTGGGCTTGAAGAGTCTGTGTGCCGTGATGAGGACACATTTGATTGAGCTGGAGTTTTGGAGGTCTCTGCTCGGGCAGCGGTGGCAGGCATGGCAGATTCTTTGGAAGGTGGTCTACCTCGCTGGCCTCCACGTCGCTCAGGCACTTGTCTGGATGGAGTGGGAGCGGACAAAGAGGCATTTGCTCGGTCAAGCTCAGCTGATGTGCTTGCTGGGGACAAGGCAGAGTCATCATCAATCCTTGCAGGAGTCCCTCTTAACCTCCCACTGGCTCTGGTGGAGGGAGCACCCTTCTCCTTGTGCTTCCGTGTGCGACGAACAGGCGTTTGCTGGGACATCTCATCAGGGGTATGTGGCATTGGAGAGTAATCATCCTCATCATTATCAGATGACTGATGCAATTTCAAGCCCTCTTCCTTGGCTTGATCAAGCCCTTTTCTGGCAGCCTCTACTTGCTCCTGTAAACACCACAAGGTACATTTATGAAAAACGAAAACATGTCTTCAGTGTCAAAGATATGACTATTCTGCTTGAACGGATATTCACCTCTGCCTGTTTCAACTCCTCTTTGCAAATGTCCTCCAGAGAGGCCTCCAAGAAGTTCATGGCATACCGCTCAATGGGAGTGAGCTAAAAGGCAACAGAATAGCAGCATGATGTTAAATTTGACAAAGGTTTACAATTAAAACTAACGGTAAGTTACTAGTATTTAAAAAAAACTTTAATCCCATAACTGCAAATGATCAGCACTGCTCAACATAGACATTACCTGTTCTACCAGCGCTGCAATTTCTTGCTCTGCTTTGGAGAGCTCCTCTTCCTCCTGGTCACGACCTATGGCCTCCCCTCCGTCATCTAATGGGATGCTCTCGTTGAACTCTGCCAATTCTGCCACTTGCTCTGCTTTGGCCTGAGAGGCAGCCACAATGTCCTCCTCATCTTCAGCTCTACACAAAGCCTGAGAAAATACACAGAAATTAGTGACGCACTGATTTATATTCAACTGAGCCATAGCATCTTTAAGGGCATCAGGTCTCAGGCCTTACCTGCTCCAAAATAGTGGTTTGCTGTTTATTAATGTTGTCTTCTTCCTCTACTTGCGGCGGGGCAACGTCTGGCTCCTTCTTCTCCCCTTCTGATACATCAAACAACTCCTTGATGGTTTGCTGCAAGAAGGAAAAGAAGTTGACTTTTCATACCTCTACTATCAAGTCTGACTAAATATAAAAGATCACTCATTTAAATGTAATTTGTACAGACAATTTTTTTTTCACAAAATCATTTGAAACAAACTTAATAAATGAATGAGTTTATTTTATAAGATGACATAAATATCTTTCTACCAGACTAACCTGTTTGAAGAATGCAGTAGTGAAGTTTCCTCCCTCTATGGCCATATCACCCAACATTCTCTTCTGATTAGCCTTCTTCAAGATGTTCTCTTCTACTGTGCGCTCACTGATAAGCCTGCAGGTAATGTAATGTAAAACAGATTAGGAATAGCAGTCACTTAAAAGGTATTTACTCTCAAAAGGTGTCCCAAGAAAGGTCAAGCAGAATTTTTTCTCTAAACCAGAGGTCCTCAGTATCCAAAACGTCTTTATCAGTAGCAGGTATAACATTTTACCCTTATACATGATTTCCAAAATTTTAAACAGTGACAAATCTTCCAATCTGGTTGTGTACCTGTAGATGTGGACATCTCTAGTCTGCCCAATTCTGTGGCAGCGGTCCTGGGCTTGGGCATCCATAGTAGGATTCCAGTCACTGTCATAAAACACCACAGTGTCCGCCCCCGTCAGATTCACGCCAACACCTCCACTGCGTGTAGACAGGATAAAGCAGAAGATGCGGCGGTCTGCATTGAAACGCTCCATCAGAGCCTGAGAGAGAAAGAGATACAATGCATTTTTTTAAATTCAAAGGGTCAAAAGGTAGAGAAGCGAAAATGTCAGGTCTGTGTCACACATAAAAAAAACAAAAAAACAAAACATACCACAGACAACATACCAAATTGACACACGTATGAATAAACTGGTGCTAAACTTTACAAGGTAGACAATTGAGAAGTAAAGTGAGCATCTGTGTATGTCACTAACCTGTCGCTGCTCTACACGCGTGCTGCCATCCAGCCGCAGGTAAATGTGTCCATGGTAGTTGAGGAACTGCTCCAGCACGTCCAGCATGCGGGTCATCTGTGTGAAGATCAGAACTCTGTGGCCTCCGGACTTAAGTTTCCTTAGCAGGAGATGGAGAGTCTGCAGCTTTCCTGCATAGTGGAGAACAGAAGCATAACAATCAATACAAAAGCAACAAATTACTGCCCAAAAAGATTTATCTATGACCATATTACTATAACCATCAAATAACACTGAGCCACAGATAACAGTCAAGCTCGTTCAGGGTTTAGAGAGATTTGGTATATGATGAAATCTGTAAAAACTATAACAAGACGACAATAACTGAAGTTGACTTACCGCAGTCGTACTGAATGAGTCTGAGGTCTGGAAAATGTGTCCTCATGTTGCACTGGATGCGATGGAGCGGGCGAATCAGAGGGGCCACCTGGGTGGACAACATGGAGCGGAACAGTGCCTGACTGTGTACAAGCGAGGGAGGCGGGTGGCAGCTGTGCATGGTTATAGGCTGAGCCTCCACAGGAGGAATCACAAACGTGAACCTGAGCACAAGAAGGAAAAGCAGGTGGACCAACTTTAGTCTTGACATGGATTTAGTTTAGCAGAAACATGGAAAGCAAATCCTTTAATGACCACAGTAAATAAATACATACACACACACACACACACACACACACACACACACACACACACACACACACACACGACAGGTCTGTGGCCAAAGGCTT
>JASCIP010000388.1:7706-17817 GCA_034783695.1 Sardinella gibbosa
ACCCCCCCCACCCCCCAAGCCTCCCCCCAGCCTCCCCCCGCCCCGTCTGTTCAGAACAGATGTAGCCTAAAAGAATGACAGAATCAGCTGCAGAAATATTCCGCTCACGGTGTTATCTGTTAGCGGAAACGGCATCCTATTTTGCGGAGCCAGAGTTCTTTAACGTTCCCAAGGGTAAATGAAAATCTCCATGCTAATATTGAAGTGGCAAACTGAGAGACACTTTTTCATTACAGACTAAATGAATTCCTCCTGCCCTTCACGTAGGCTAAATGTCCCATGATACACAGCCAAATGAATGTCAGATTAACATATGTAGATTTTTTTACCTCCAAGTTTTGTGGTTTGTGGTTTCTGTGTGCCAGTGCTGCTGCTGCTGCTGCTGCTGCGGCTTCACATTTTCTTCACTCGCTTTTTGCGTCTGGAATTGAGAGCTGCATCGAAATCAGAATGTTCCACTGTGAAGTTTAACATGAGGGTTTGGGAGAGAGATCAAAGCTTTGGGGAGGGAGGAGGATGTTGAAAGGGCAGGGATATGAGCTCATCCTCCAGCACTCTGGTGAAAATGTCTGTGTGCCGTGATGTGCATTTCTCCGTCTGCGGGAACGCAAGAGGTCATGGGGGTCCTGTTGTGTTGGAGGTGGTAATGGAGGCCTGGTCTGATGTGCAGATAAACTCGCCTAAAGTAGAAGTTGCCCTCTAGCCAGTCGACAGAATGTTCTCTCTCTTTCCCCTCCCTCTCTATCTACCTCTCTTTCTCTCTCTCTCTCTCTCTCTCTTTCTCTCTCGCTCTGTCACTTCCTTTCATTTTCCAACCTGCAGAAGGAATGTAAATGAATCAGGCAACTTGTAGGCTTTAAATCAATTGTACTGTATGCAAAAGTGAGAATCTTTGAAGGTGTTTCGTACAGGTATTTCTGGAGTTCTGGTATCATACATAAATTCATTCATTTTTCAATGATTTATCGTTTTGTTGTGATGGCCAGATGAACAACTGTATTTCCTGCTGCTACCCACACAGACTGTGTGCTATGAGTTTTTTGGCCTGGGAAAGAAATGTTGTAAAAAAAAAAAAAACAAAAACAAAATCCTCACACAGCATGACATCTCCATCGCCAACGCTCACAGCATGGCATCAGCAAAAGACATCAGTTAGCATACTAACAAGATTTTATCACCGCCAACATTGATGTTGCTTACAAGCCTTTTTCATGCATTTCAGATAGTTAGCGCTGCGTTTTTTTAGACTCAAAACATCTTCCTGTTGTTGCCAAATACTCTACTGATCTGTTTTTGTTCAGCAGGTCAGAAGGCGATCTGTGTCACCAGCTTACTCATCTGTCAGGGGTTGCTGTGGGTCGGAACCGCCCAGGGCATCATCATCACTTACCCAGTTCCAAAACTGGAAGGCATTCCCAAAATAACTGGTGAGGTGAAACGTTAAATTAAATATATTAAATATGATGATAAATGTGTAGTGAAGGAAAAACCTGGAGGATGAGATAAGAAATATTGCAATGAAGCATTAAAATTGAGATAAAACTCATAAAAACTCATATACCGTAAAACTCACAAATTTATTTCAAATGTATTATGTAAACAACATGTCAAGTGTGTTTTTTTTTGGTTGATATTTTTCCTTTTCCTTCCGTTTTGTGTCCTACAGGAAAGGCTATGACTTCTCTGAATGCTCACAATGGTCCGGTAGACTTCCTGGTAGCCACATCAAGCACACTGTCCCCAGACCTGTTGAAACGGGACTCCGTCGTTGACGGTGTGGACTTCCCGAGCGCTGGCGGTGTAACAGCGGAGGAGAAGAAGAAGAGTGCGTCACAGGAGTCCCTCCAGGCGGCCAACAGCTCCCCCCAGGCTGAGAGGAAGCCCAAGGGTGTGCTGCTTCAGTACCGCCTGCGCTCCACCTCCCAGCTCCCGGGAAAGCTCCTCTCCGCCGAACCGGAGGGCCCTGGATCCGACTCCCCCGCCCCGGAGTGGCCAGAGCACGGCCCCGAGGACGGCTCCATCTACGAGCTGAGCGACGACCCGGAAATCTGGGTGCGTGGGCGCCCCGCGCTCAAGGAGGGGCTGAGGCGGGAGCGGGTCACCTCAGCTGCGGTCATCTCTGGTGGCAAGGGTTTCCGCCGGCTGGCTGGGTCCAGTTCCGGCTCGACAGACTGCAGCTCCTCAGGGGGGTCAGTGTCGCTGCATGAGAGCGCTCTCATGGTCTGGCAGCTCCCGCTCACTGTCTGAACCTAACCGGTGTGACTGCTCCACTGAACATCTGGCTGACAGGAGACTTGGCCCTGAAGCCTAGCAGAGACATATCCTGTCCATGATATGTCGGGAGAATGGGACTGCCTTGTCAAGGCTGTGCTGATTACGTCTGAGGAATTATCTTGTATAGAATATCATCTTTTCCTTCCTCAGGGTCAGTGGTATTACTTTAAGTGTGTGGGGAATCTGTGGTAAACATGTGTCATAACGATAAGGCTAAAGGGATTATGAGGTGCAATTTCAAAAAATAACACAGTCAGTGCTCAGTTTGTCTTGGTGCATAGTTTGTATTCTTATCATGTTGTTTAGAGAGAGGTCTGTGTATAACTTGGCGGTGAAATCTCAGCATGCTTAAGGTGCTCAAGTGTGGATAGTGAAGTGAAGGCTTCAGCTGTACAATAGCACTGCTCTATTAGACTCTGTGTCACAGCACTTGGGCAGTCGCTTTCAGTAAACACAGCGATGCTGGCCAGGTACTTGGGCATGATCCCTAGAGTAAGGTAAAGTGAGAAGAGTTCACCTCCTTCAAGTAGTGTTCAAAAGATCCTCCAATTATGCCATATTCATCTCCACTCATCCACGCTCCTGAACTAATTTGTCTTGGGAATATATCTGAGTTTCAAACACATGCGTGTTTTGTAGTCCCAGCCAACCATGAACCAATAAACAGTTATTTTAATAGATGACAAGGTGTCTAAGTAGTTGAATATCTTGATCCTTCAGTTGAAATCTCCTTGGCAACACATGTTGTGAAAGTCTCCTTTTTTACTTCAGCCAGTTGGACTAACAAGACTGTTATGAATGCCTCGTTTAAATGCCAGATGAAGGCAATGAAATGCATTATGTTTATGAAATGCTTTATGTTGCTCCAATTGTGTCTCTGTTCTGAACTTGTCCTTGAAATATGTATTGAATGTGTGACGTTCCCATTGTCCTGCTTTCAGTGTTCAAGGTTTCTTTTATTAATCAAATTGTATTACCACTGACATTGTTATAAATGCTTGAATTTTAAAAAATGTTTGGTAGCATGACCAATCTGACCTATGCAAACTAGACTCCAGTTGTGATACAGTAATAGTCTGAAGAGAGTGACTAAAACATATGTGCCATTTCCATGCAATAGATATACTGTATACATTTTTGAAAGTTTTTAAAGGTTCCAGGGAAGGACCTAATACATATGCATTGAAGTTAATCCCGACTTGGAGATGTCTTTACTGGCTCGAGAGAGTCTAACACCTGAAGAAGCAATCTGCTGCTCCAAATTGGGAGATCGATACAGAATGTGTTCAAAAGGGATATTAATGAAAGATTTTCTGTTATTTCACTTCATGTCAGATTGGATATCTGACTAGAGACTGTAAATAAGTAAAGTCTTTGTTTCTTGGAGCTTTTATTAATGTTCAGGAGTATTATTCCCATCTGAGCAGGCCAGAGAGGGGCTCAGTAACCAGTCAATAATGTGAAGGAGGCTACGATGTAAAAGAGGGAAATGCTTAGGTACTTGTTTGTTTTGGGTACTTATTTTACACTTTGTCACTTTCCATAAAAATAAAGAAATTTTATCAGAACTCCAAGGCTTGTTCATTCTCATTTGCACTTGTCAGTGGAACAAGGAAAAACGAACAGGATCAGATTTTTTTCAATGTAATCAGTCCTCACAGATAAAGATTTCATGACCTTTTTGACAGCCAGTGATTAAGCTGTGTAGTCTAACAATGGAAGAGTACAAGCAGGTAATTACACAGATAATGGAGTCTAGAGCGAGACGCAGATAAAGCATTTTCACACCAGACAGAGCAGAGATCCTAAACGCTGATCAGATGTGGGTAGACACACAGTACAGTACCTGACTGACACTCCCCAAGATGGGAACTGAATGGGAAAATCCAAGCGAAGGGTTCTGATCTGTTGTGAAAGCTCTTTTTTTTCATGAGCAGATGATGTGTCCTGGTGAAAAGCTGCACACTGTGCAAGCATCAATCACTCTCTTGCTCCCAGGCTCAAAGGACACATGCATCCCCTGTTTATCACCCATCCTTGCCCTGTCTCGGCATCACATGCACAGACTAAAGCTCACAGATGGATCAGATGTTCCAGGCTTTCACAGACCATAAAGGTATTAGAGGTATTCAATCCAGTATTAAGGTTGGATTAAAGTTTTACAGTTCTCTTTTAAAAATCTAGTTGATGGTTCAAGAGGGGAAAGACACATCACATTGCCCTTCTTATGCTGTGAAAGCAGGGACAAACTGTCATTTATTTTAATGTAAAAAAAGAGAACCAGGCATTTGAGATAATGTCCATTTTAGCATGATGTGCTGACAGCCACACTTAATCAGTTTCTAGAAGCAGCTAGGCTTAGAGTACCTAAAGACAATTCAAAACAATGCTATATTTTATGGGTAATGATTATGTCATTTTTTTGGCCATTAGGAGAAATTTCATCTAAAGATAAGTTCATGACCCTCTTTTTCCAAAGGTCATTTCTAACACACAAACCCACCCCCACCCCCCTACCCCACCCCCTAGTTCTCAAAAAGTGGATCACTCGTAGTTGGATACAGTATATAGTCCAACAGAGTCGCCTATGATTTTGAAATCTCACTGGTAGGTGGGCTGGCTACCCCAACATGATTCACACAGGGGCTGTTCATTACATTGAACACTACACAACAAAAGTAAATTATTAACCATAATCCATTTGCAAATCCATAGACTAAAATACAGATTTTACTTCACTTGACCTATGCACATGATCTGTGTTTTATACATTGAAATATATGCAAATAATCCGGGAAAAGTTTCTCTCCTATTGTCCAGTCCACTCCAGTGTGACAGCTGGTGATACCTAGTGATGGATATCTCAATCTTCGAACTGAGTCAACGCGTGAGGATTACTATGTTGACAACCTGAGTAGATGTACGTGTTTGCTCCGCCACATAGGGTTTGCGTACAGCCGGCACATCACTTGCTGTATCTCAGGCGGCACTTTGATGCTCGTCGGCGAGATAAGAGCTTGTGCGCGCTCGCGAGCGCACATGCTGAGAGGTGAGAGAATTGATTCAAATCTGTTCTCCGTTTAATCCTCGTGTATGATTATTATGCCATAAGTATTTCCGAGTGAATCTACAAGGCGCGCATCGAGTAACGGGCATTTATTTGTCTTGCGTGAAGTGGGATGCCCTTTGCCGTGGCTCTGAAGAAGAGCATGGATTATTACGGAGAGCCACCCGATCTCGTGCCATTGGCATGGTGGGTGACACACATTCGTTTCGAGAGCATCTAACACAGATGGATTCAGACGTTCTGGACAAAATATGCCGAAGATGACCGTTGCAGTTTCATTGTGCTTCCTCTTGTGCACAGATGTGTTGGACTTAGTCCTGGGTAAGTCGCAGTCATCTGCGCTTTAAGCAGTTTTTCAGCGTAAAGTTGTCTACAGATGAATATGATTCTCTTAGCATGGGTGGATCATCTTACAGAGCTACAAGTAGTTTTTTATGTTTCTCTGGCTATCCTTACCTGAACAGAAAAGTGTAAATTGTGTGAAACGTAAAGACATCGGGAAGACACTTAACGGTGATTTAGAGAGATGTTCCAACTGTCATCTACATAGTTTATGGCGTGATAGGGTTTTATATGCAAAAATATGAGTTTAAAACATAATGGTTTGTTGTAACACTTTGGTCTGTTGCAGCCCTTACTCAGGTAAGACTATTGTAGGTCTAACAATTGAAAGAATGGCGCACTGTTTTGTCCTCATTTCAGGTAGGCTGGCGTAATGACTTTGGCGTTTGATTATTTTTTAGATAAACGCCTAATCTTGCGCCCTGACCCATTTAGGGGGTAATCTCCACTCTAAAATAATTAAAGGTTGTTAGAGTTCACTAAGACAGCGCTAGGGTCAACTGGATATCTATAGAGAGTGACTTGTAGCATTAATACTGGTTAATGAGGGAGGATGCTCCATTACTTGGAGTGGCCACAGATTCATATAGTAATCATCTGTGACCTGTGATGCAGTATGCCAAAGTGCAAGTGCCCCAGACAGGGTGGTGTCAGAGAGAGGGAGGGGGGGATGAGAGATGGATAGTGTTCGAATATGGCCTGCAACCTTTTCTCTCAGATGAGATGTTAGCTTTAATGTAGTGCTGTAATCTTTTATGGCAGCGTGACGACCACAGCCTTGCAGAACCTCTTGCCCTGTTACATAATTCAGTTAATGCTGTCATGTTGCCTCTGACGATACCCTGAGTTAGCAAACACGTTGAAAAGCGCTGCAGCAGATTATGGTGTAATTGATAAGGCTATTTTACTGTAGGCTATTTTACGTGTTTGGGGGATCTAAAGATGCATTCTGCGCTTCAGTTTTGCTTATGCTAAAGGTTATGCTGACCAGTGCCCCTCCTCTTTGTGTTCCTGAAATGTGTTCATTGGTCTGGGTTGGTCATGGCTCGGACCGAGCAACTAATTCTTGCCTCCAGTGACTGTTTGAGGCCACTGCAATGGCAACTGGAGGATACAATCGTGGGCATGGCCTTTAATGAAAAATGTTGACGTTAATGTTGATCACTAGGCACTCTTCAGATACTCTTAGATGCAGCAAGATGTAACATTGCTTGATATGGTGTTCATTATATGCCTATCAACTCTGTACCTGCAGACAATATACGTAGGCCTATGTATCTATGCATATGTATATGCCACATTAGATGTTTTGGTTAATATTATTTTGTTGTGTATTTAAGACACCAATTTTATGGCGTTAGAATAGACACTGCTCTGTTTGCCATTTTGATTTTTTTTAAACTATCAAGCCATTAAAAATGGTTCACATGAACCAGTGATGTGTAATTGGAGTGGCTCAGCACTTTACTAAAACAGCTCTTTGGGATTGTGTGGAGGGCCTACTGTAAGCCTATTCCTCATGGTTGACCGTTCAGCCGTCCTACTACAGGAAGCCATGGTTGACTTCTGGATTTGCTGGCCACCTCCTATTAGACAGTCCAGTGTCACCAGTTAAGCTTAACCTCTCTCCTTATTAATAGAGCCAAACTCTTACACTCTTACCTGCTGCTCCATGTGGAAGAATGCTACCACATGAACCCCTGGCATTGTCCTTTACTTGTTGTCTATGTAGCATGATGTAAAATCACTTCGCTGATGGAAGAAAAGCTCATGGATTAGGAGGTGGAAAAAACATGGAGAAAAAAATAATCCATGCCCTGACGTCACAGATGAAGGACCAATACCATAGGAGGTGGGGGGATTTTGTAGGTCACTGAATTTGTGACAGATTATATAGCTTCCCACACTGGTGTGTTTCAGCTCTGCATTTCAATTGTTTTAGGGGGATTGCAGTGATATCCATATCTTGTTCTTTTACGCATATTCACAAAATTCAGCAGGGTCAAGAAAATACCGGATGACATGACTGAAATGTTATGTCAGATTGGTGACATGTCATCCACAGATTAGACTGACTCTTTCTTTAGAAAAATGTGCACCGTATTGGATAATGGTCGGACAACCAAATCCAATGTGTTATCTGGGCTTTGCCATTGTGGTCCAGTCCACATGTATTTGTTTTACACTGCTAAAATAGATGTTACACTCTGTAGTCCAGTCCCTGGATGTTATGTGATGTTGCCACAGCCAGTTACAGTATCATAATGTATTTTTAGAGATCCATGATATTTACAGCCATCACAACACGCTATGTTTTAGAAATACAATATTCAGAGTCAATATTCTCAGTCAACGCTCTTCTACTACCGCAGATTATCGTCATATTGGATTACAATGCTATTTGAATGAGAATGAAGGAAAAAAATTGCGCTTTTTCATTACCCACTGACAGTAATGGCCCTGAAAGGTCCTTTTGCCTTTTATTGCTGTGCTGAAAGATATTGCAGTTCCATTCGGTTTATTACAGTGATTATCTCCCCAGAATAAATATTGGCTTTGCAGGCACCCTGCATCTTCCATTTTCTCCATTCTTTGCTGTCCTAGTTGAGCACAATCTTTCCTGGGCCCACATCCAATTTTTTTCCCCCTGAATGAAATAACTCTCCTGACATATCATTGATTTAATTACTCCCTAATGAATAATTAAAATCAATATTTCAAGCAAAACTATGTGAAGCCTGTAGTGTTGTTGAAACACAGTTTGTTGCCTGAAAGATTCATGTAGAACATAAAATGTATCTGTAAACAGGCAACGCATGAAAGAACTAAAGCACTGACTTGCGCTTATGAGCATCACTGAGGTTTTTGAAATGACACCATGGTGTTCCCCCCAGGCTATTTAACAGTCACCATTGAGCCCCTGCCGCCTGTGGTCATGGGAGATACTGTGACACTGAAGTGCAATTTCAGGACTGACGGCAACTTGCGAGAGATCGTGTGGTTTCGGGTGAGTACGCCATGGCCTCTGCGTCTGTCATCGATGATGACTCATTGTTTTGTCTGTGTTTGCTCGAGCGAGTTGTGTTTACTTACTTGAAAAGGTCTTCACTGGGGCAGTGGCGTGTGGTTCTGCTCATCTGCTCATCTCACTCCTCATGTGAAGCTGAAAGGGAAAGAACAACCAAAACTGCAATGCTCTCCAAAGTGATGCTCAGGATTAACTAAAACAAACTGTATGAAAGAAATTCCTCTTATGAGTGAAGACAACCGCAGTTACTGTTGCGTAATTCATGTTGATTGGATTTAACATCTCAAAGCTGGTAGAACTAATACCTGAATTAAAACCCTTGACTGTCAGGAGGGAATTACTCATGTCACCATTATCTGTGAAGTTTGTAGTCAACCATTTCTGTCTATCTCTGGGGACATAAATTAATCAGTAAACGTGTAGCTTGCATTACTCACGTTTTTGTTTTTTTTGTTTTTTTTGCCATAGGTAATGGACGGTGGAAGTTCCAAACAGAAAATATTCACTTACGATGCCATGTACAATACCAATTTCTCACACATGGAGGATTTCCGTAAAAGAGAAGATCTTGTTTACCAGTCAACTGTGAGGTAGCTATTGGAGCCATTTTCTGTCTTTACCTTAGCTTTTTTTGTCAGAACTACAGGTGAACATGTTTACAACTTCTACTGTGCATCAATGGAAATAGACTCACACATTCTGACACTGACATCATATTGTACTAACATGTAACACAAGGCGTTCTTGTAGACATACAAGGTGATAGATGATGATTTCTCTCTTGTGTTGTATTTAAAACCGTAGCAATTTTCTGGTTTTCCTCAGACTTCCTGAAGTCCAAATGGAGGATGGCGGGCCTTATGAGTGCCACGTGGGTATCTACGACAGAGCATCCAGAGAGAAGGTGGTCTTAGCATCCGCAAGCATAACTCTCATTGTAATGTGTAGGTTCATGTCCTACTTACCCACGTCACCAATACTCACAAACAAATTTCTGTGGACAGTGGACCTAATAAAGAAATATATCTATATAGTCACATTTACTGTGGGGTGGGGGGGTTAATTATTTCAATCTGTTCGTGCTGAATATGCAGTAATTGGTACATTTGCAGCCCATAATTTGCATTTAGTGAATTCTCTCATGCTGAGTGACTCACAGTGTTGTGAACGCTCTCTTAGTATCTGTACTTGAGCTCCTCAAGCAATTACACTTGTGACCTTGGTGATCCTTACATGGCGAGCTCTGGATAGATCACCAGAAAGATGAGCCTAATCTCATACACACTTTCTCATTTATCTTGTACTGCATCGGAGCGTGTGTGTGTGTGTGTGTGTGTGTGTGTGCTACTGTAATATATGTGGGTTGTGCTGATAGCAGATGGGAGAGGAATGTCAAGGGA
>JASCIP010000401.1:0-13507 GCA_034783695.1 Sardinella gibbosa
GCTAAGCACTGTTCCAAAGTCAAGGATGCTTCAAAATTCTATCAAGTGCAGAGTCCTTCTTTCGAAGATTTTTCAAGGCTGCACTGATGGATCCTCTGCGTTAAGGATTTAGAATGTTACAAAATTTTGAATGTTGAGTGAAGCTTGAATCCTCGTCTTCCTAGTGTGCGGCTTCCGAGGCGAGTGTGCTACCAAGGAAGCATCCTCGCTTTTGAGAAACGGTGAACTAATGGATCGCTAGTTCACATGTGAAGTGTACCCGAGTCAGACGTGAAACGTGACATAAAATATGAGGAAGCTTACATTTCTTCTCATCCCTAGGCAGACTCACTCAGAACAAACACCAACACCTGCAAAACAAAATTATTTATTGCAAAATCTGTTTTAGGCAACATCCTCTTAAAAACTCATCTGGTGCAGCCTTTGTGCACGATTGTACAGGGAAAACAAAACGTTCAAAGAAAATTCTGCAAACATATTAATACCTTTGCATCTCTCTTACACAATGACACTTTTATACATGGTTGGTTCTGACAAAAGGAAGACGGCTACAAAATTGCATAAACTTGGCAGAAAAATAAACAAAAAATGAATTTTTGCATGAATTTTACATTCATAAACCCAACCAAGGAGAAAACTGGAAGAAAAGAAAGGGGGGTGAAAGACATGCAAAGGATGACGTCTCATTTTCAGTGATTTTATGGTTTAATCAAACCCTCATAAAGGCATCATCTTTAGGTTCTTTGAGACATTTAGATAAATTATATATATTTGCTTTTCCTTTTTTAAATAAAAAAATGCATGTGATCATGTTTATGCAATCTATTTAAGAGTAAACAATACCACATTGTCTGCAAAACTTTCACCAAACTTACTAAAATCACAACACCTAAATGTGTTTCAAATAAAGGAAAAAATAAAAATAAATCACATTTTGCCCAAATCTGAGTTAAGAAAATACTGTGAAGCAGACAAGATGCAGTTGATATCAAATAAATAAAAGCACTCTGTATGTAAGAATACTAAAAGATATTATGCTTTAGCAGCCAAACCATTTATCCATCACACCATTTTCTGCATATTGACAGAAAAAAAAATGCAGCCCAACTTTACAGTTAACAGTTCAATATTGCATCTGAAATTTGCCATTATTTATTCATTTAGCAACATTTCAGAATTCTGTCATTGAATCATGAGGGCTTCAAGACTATACAATCAAACTGCCAGAAGACACAGCTTATGGTAGCCATGTATTAAAGACAGGTTTTAAAAAGATAATCGGGGTGTCAGGGGGGCAACCTCTCCAGCAATGAAAGTTCGTATCCAAGAAGGGGAATACGTCTGAGCCGTCTGTGGAACAAATGCACAAACCCTTTTAATTAGTTAAACAGAAACGATCCCCAATACACATTTATAAAACCATTCAAATACACGTTCAAATCACCTAGGGTTAGCTAACCCAATATACATTAACAAAATCATCCCAATCCACATTAAAGGTATAGTTTGGTATTTTACCCTTTAAGCCCGTTTTCTGTATTGCCCGGAAATGAGTGGTTGACACCGAAATCTCGAAGATCGGTCGTGTCGGTGTCGCTTTGGACAAAAGCGTCTGCTAAATGCATAAATGTAAATGTAATGTAAATGTGTTGTTGCCATTTGGCTGCTTTAGAATCATCTCTTTTGGGCTTCAACATTGCTTCCTGTGGGTGGGAGTGGTTACTGGCCTTCAACGATCTTCCATAGCAAGTTTTGTAGAGAAATACAACTTCTGTCGTCTTATCAGATATACACATTTGTGAGGTATCTGGAAAAAGTAGTTCCGGGATTTAGGAAATAACTGATAAAAGAAGTTGTATTTCTCTACGAAACTTGCTATGGAAGATCGTTGAAGGCCAGTAACCACTCGGTGAGTTGCACATCTTTAAAACGAATGTTTAGGGGTGTTTTAAAGAGTGTTTTAAGGACAGGCTCACTCTGGCCCATAGGAAGCAATGCTGAAGCCCAAAGGAGACGACGCTAAAGCAGCCGAATACCAATGACACGACCAATCTTCGAGATTTCGGTGTCAACCACTCATTTGCATCCTGGGCAATACAGAAAACGGGCTTAAAGTGTAAAATACCGAACTATATTTAACAAACACATCCAAATCCAGATTCAAATCAAGCCACACTTCTATGAAGCGCATATGCAGATCTCAGCCGTACGGTACCTGCAGAGAGATCAGATCACCAGCGGCGATGACTAGTGCTCTGCACTGATTGGCGAACGGGAGCAGGCATGGGCGGGGCTCTCTGACGAAGGAGACGGTACTTGGAGACGATGCTTTGGCTGCGCTTGGTGGCCACTACAGCCTGCCGAATAAACAAACAAAGTCAGCAACACCACTTCAGGAATTTACAATAAACAGTGCAAGGGGTTTACCATTCATAGAGCTCATTCTCAGTGTCATCAGCCTCAAAAGACCCTGCAGCCCTGACAGGCACACAGAGGGACCTTGCAACCCTGACAGGAACCTTGAGTGAGACTGCAACCTTGACAGGCACCTACAGGGGCCTGACTGTAATCCTGACATAGGCCTTGACTGACTCATCAACCCATTATTGGGTGATGGTTGCACAAGTGGGAAGAGGTATTGACCTCTATGTTGACTGTCAAGGTAGTTGGCCTGAATATGATTTCAGAAGGACCATGCATGAGTTTGCATGTCAGCAGGGCACAAGTCTGAATCCTCCGTATTGGGTTGGCAAAGGCCACTGGAAAAGTAGTGAGTCACCCTCACTACTACAAGTGAAGTTAAATGGCTCATTGTGGGGTGAGTGAAGGGTTAGGGTCAGTGTAGTGAAGGGTTAGGGTCAGTGAGAGAAGGGTCACTGTGGGGTGAGGGAAGGGTCAGTGTAGTGAAGGGTTATGGTCAGTCTAGTGAAGGGTTGTGAGTGAAGGGTCAGTGTAGTGAAGGGTCACTGTGGGGTGAGTGAAGGGTCAGTGTAGTGAAGGGTTAGGGTCAGTGGGGTTGGAATGGCTGCCCCAAACAATTATTTTGTATTTAGTCAACTAACTTAACAGCTCACTTGTCAACCATATAAAAATGCATTTGTCACATCAGTAAGCGATTATTTTCCCATTAGGCCACCTCAATTAACAACAACGTACCAAAACTAGTGCTGTCAATGTTAATATGTTAACTCATTTCAGCCTGTCACACTACCCACCTAGGGGTGATCTATTGTTTGCAATAATATTGCAAGTGTTGTTTTACAATGAGCAAATGAACAATATAGAGTATTTAAATAACTTGGCCATTAAAACTTCACTGAGAACACAACAGAAGCCCTTTGCTCACAGACACAACTGGCTGGTGTGATCACATGATCCGTCACTGGCTCTGCAGGCTGTAAGAGGCATAGAGCTGCACATTTGCAAGCATCTCCAGAACGTTATACGAAATGATGACCATGTCACTTTCTTAGCATTGAAGTGGTTTCGAAAACAGAATGCCCATGTCAAAATCCTGTTGCTCTCATGCACAATAACGCAACGAATCACCTCCCAGCATCCACAACAGAAGGTAAGTAGGCTGCAGATGCAGTGTTGGGAGGTAAACAACTCTGCTAAAAGTTTACTTCCTATTTGCAGGGCCTGTAATTGTCCTTGTACAGCGGTAATACAGCCAACTCACGAGTCATGAAAAAATATAGTTTTTTATAATCAGTTTCAATAGAAACGCTTCGGTGCTGTAATGACTGCTAACAAGCTAGATATTGCACATGATTGTTAATGTGATGTCTAGGCCAATTACAAATGTCCCTCCCCATTTTTCACGTAATTTGTTAAATTTGTAACACACACACACAACTCTAAGGACATGTTTGATCTCATCTGAAAAGGGTTGGGGGCAAAATTAGGCTAACGAGGCTTAACAAGAATTAAGTTTTACTCACCACCTGTCCAAACTTCCTCAGAGGTCTAACAGTCTTCAGACTCATGAGTGGCCGTCTGACAAGCCTGCACAGATGACAAAAGTTAACGTACCCCAGTTCACCCTCCCCAATGGCCCCTCACAATGGCATGTCTTCAAGCTTCTCTCAGTAATCTGGCCAATGCCAGAATATGGCTAACACACCACCGGAACACCGGAAGTGTACTTGGTAAGGAGCTGGTTGCAATGCTATCAAACGCACATTCCAAACCATCAAAGTTATCTGGTTAGCAATTATGCTGTTAGGAAATGCACCTCAGGTTTATAGTTACATAATCCTATATCTAACTAGAAGTTGGAGTTATGGTTAACCCGTTCCACTGGGCCTGTCACACACCTCATTTTCTGAGCACTCTGATCCTGCACTGAAGCAGCAGGTTTGGGTGGCGGCTTTTGTGGACTACTGCTGCCGTCACTATGGACACCCAACGTGTCTTTGGCGTCTCTGTGGTCGTCACACTCCCCATCGTTCTCAGAGGCTTCAGCCTGCCAGTGGGACACCACCACCAGATCCAGCGGGAGATGCTGATCCAATGGGGCTGGGCTGAGGAAGATAGTCGTGGAAAATGGAGTCACGAAACAATGAGAACAAGAAACGCATTCATGGACAACTAGATTCAGTATTCAGATGCCTGGCTTCACGAATGTCTATATTAGCATTCAGAGCCTGGCTTCACAAATAACTATACTGGCAGAAGACGTACAGGTGCAGGGGAGAGGGGATGGAATAACTACAAAAAGAAGCAGAGATCAAGGGTCACCCCAATTCTAACAATGTGCAGCCTACTGTAGTTGGAGGCATGCTCAACGATTTGGACAATTTTAGATAAGGGGAGGGCTACTTCCCACTTGCAAAAATTGTTTTGTGATCAATAATTTACAATCTATAACTGTCATTCTCTTAAAGACCCTCCGACACTTAAAAAGGGACAACAAATGACAGAATGTCTAATTCATATACTTACACCAGACAACTCCAAACTCCAAGTTCTGAATCATTATGACTGTACATCAAAGGGGGGAGGGGCACTCAAGGTTGGGTATTTTTGTGAGTAACCTCAGATCTTGCAAAAATGTAGCCAAACTCCAGACAAACTTAATCAATTGTGAAAAAGCACTGCAAGAGTTATCTAAACCTCAGGCGCATTTTCAGGTCGCTAGCAAGTGTAGGGGGACGGAGGACTTGTCTGACTGGATAAGAGCCTTCTGGTAAGCATGTTCTTGGTTCCTCGTGTGTTCCTCATCCATCCTAGTACTTCCATTGTTCGTACAGGGGGGTGGCATAGTGGATTGGCTGGAGAAACATATTCCAAATCTTGACATTCGAAATTCCTGGCAGGTTCTTCAACCCATTGGTATGCCAAAAATTACAAATCCATAACTGATATGTGTCGGGCTGTACAGAAAAATCCATCCATCACACCCATCTTATCCATGTGCAGTTGGCCCCTCAGCAAAATGGAAATGTAAGTACATATTCCTCGAGTTTGAATTCAGTCGTCTCAAGAGATGACTTCTCACTGCTGCTTTCGAAACATTTTACGTCATCATTCATGCACCGAACAAAATTGATCAGGCATTGATCAGACTTGTCCCTCTACCGGGTCACAGCTTCACATCTGGCAGTGTCTGGGCAGTGTCCAGGAGATTAGACTTCATCATGTGTAGGGGAACAGCTTCACATCTGGCAGTGTCTGGGCAGTGTCCAGGAGATTGGACGTCACAGCTTCACATGGCTCTGTCAAGGTCATGGTAAAGGTGATGGTCAAGGTGAATGTCAAGGTCATGGTAAATGGTCTTGGCTGTGGGCCTCAGGGTCTTTTCAGATCCACTATGAAAGGCAGAGCCAGATGAGGACCCCCAGCCCTCCAAACAGTCACAGCTGTTTGGTTTGCAGGACAGTCCAAATCAGGTGTGCAAGCAGGACAGTCCTCAGGTGTGGGAGATGAAGGATCATTCTTCATAGGTTCTTCTGGGATTTTCTTTTTGAAGGACTCATCATTTCTGAGCAGAGAGGTTTATAATGCTTCACACCTAACTAAGCACATCAGATAGAAAGAAAGGCTCACAGTCTATGGCAATCATCAATTCCTCTTTGTTAACAAAATATCAGAGTTGGTATTCAAAACGGATTATACTGCAGTATGTAACAATGAAGGTCATCTTGCCACTTTGGTATTGATGTCAATCAGATGGAACGTCAGATGCGGGTTACTAAGGGTTTCTGGGAGGTCAGGGCTTGCTGTAGAATGTCAGAACCAGTAGAATATGAGAAACAGGATGATTCTTGATGCAGGATGATTCTTGAGGTCTACAACTTGAGTGAAATATCCAATCCATTCTTTGCCAACATTTTATTTCCCAGCTGTTGTAACACTAGCATCAAAGACTAAGCCTACTTAATGATTAGTCAGGCGATGGCTTTAATATGCCCAGTCAGTTACTTTGTATTCTGGCCAAGGGTTTAGCGAAAGGATAGCCTGCTCTTCTTTCTAACTGGCACCAACATTGAGACTGAATGACGGAAAAATTCGTCCACCTATAGAGGTCCAATACAGGTGTAATGCTGAATGAGAAAAGCGGGGTTTTTTTCCTCCAAGAGTCAAGGTCAGATTTCATATTGTCGCTCTGGTCCTCAAAAGCGCCGATTGGCTAGATTAGGTCTTGTGCAACTGCACTGGGGATACTGGTGATCACATTCCAGCCTGAGTTTATTGGACATGTAACCATAACAGCCTTTGAGCTTGCAGTCACCTGAGAGTGGAGTGACACATTTGCATGTTGGACCAGAAAAGATTGCCGTGGTCACCCACAGCAAGTTGCCAGTAAGCGTTTCTAGACCCAAATTCGGCTGATGACTTCAGGATTAAAACACGTCCTCCCTCTCCATCTTCAAATTCACTGGTTATCACCATGTGTCAGAGCTTATCACTTAAAAACACCTCAGTGTCCCTCATTACTCCCGTTTGCATCCCAACCTTTTAGTTGCTGTGTACAGTAATGCATGTGAACATTAAGGGGAGCCAGCACCTTTGTTGCTTGCCACAGGCGGAAAAATAAATATTCAGACAGGAAGTGAGGAGGCCCATCGGCATGATGTGGCCATCGGGAGGGTTTGGATGGAGACCAAAGGGGTGGTCTGTTAGCTGTTAAGGTGAGGGTTAGAGAGAGATACCATACCTGTGGCGGCCGGAGGAGTGCTGGGATTGGGTCGACCTGTGCTCATCCTGATCGCCATCACAAGCAGAGTGCTCAGGAGCTGGGCTGTGTTCAGAACTCTTCCTGGAGGGACTTGACCTTTTGGGCAACTTCCTGGCTGACGTATCCATATGAGGCCCTGACTCCTGATGCCGGGGCATCAGCGGCCGCCCAGGGGCTGGTCTGTTGGCCATGCGGCTCTGCAGGGAGGTGGGACGCCCTCTAGGGGCAGGGGGAAGCATCTTGAAACAGGCCACAGATTCCTCTCGAAATTTCCGATTTTTCAGAAGACGGCTTTTGTCTCGTAGAGACAAACCACGCCCCCCAAAGCCTCTTGGAGGAGGGGCCAATGACTGCTCCCGTCGAAAATGCCTGAAAAGAGGCGGGGGAGGGCGGGCCTGTTCCAGCATTTCTGGATACTTTCGCTTATAGCCAGAGCTCCTTCTCTCTGGGCCTCTTGGCGTGTTGTCACTCGGGAATCTCTCTGGGCCTCTTGACATATGGTGGCTCTGGAATCTCCGAGCCGCTGATGGCTTTGATGGGCAAGGCCCCGGGTATGTGCCGGCTTTCCATGAAGAGGGGGTGTGGGATGGGCGCCGGTACTGAGAAGGGCTAGGGGGTGGCCAGTGCTCTGGCTCGTTTCCATGACGCCCTGACCCGATCCGCTCCCTCTCTCGGCTTCTCCTCTCGTTGCAATCCCTCTCAGTGGATGAAGACCACCTGCACATCCATTACAAACAAAACAATCAATCAATGGGGGAGGAGTCATAATTATCATTAACACAGAGTCGGGGCCCAGCCTGCCTTCCACACCTCCCACTGGTTTACTGCGTTAGCATGGGGTGAGGGGATACTTAACATCTCTTTAAACTAGTGTAAAGCTTCAAACTTCTTCATTTCCTGAAAGCATCCTAACATCAATTGCCTTCATGAAAGCAGCAGAGGAGCATCCTTTCTTATTCCTCATTCTGAGCTTTTGCTTATGTGGCCTGAACCTCCACTTGGAGGGTTAGCATCTCATCTTCTGGAAGAATAGCTTAGAAAGACAGCTTATACCCCAGCAAAGCCATGACTATGTTTGATGGAGCTCTGGGAATGTGTGGTATCATTTTCCACTTCCTGCACAGTGAATATTCTCTACTTTTTATCCACCTCTCACTTCTTTCACACTGTGCCTCGTCTCTTTATTGGTTAAAAACCTCTACAGGAACAAGCTTGAGTATTGCACCCCTTTTTTTTTTTTTTTACCCAGCTTGCACCACAACTTCAGGACTCTGGTACCTCTCTCGGCTGTGAAACGCCCGTTCTTTTCTCAAGGGGGAGTGAGGGGGACAACGCCCCTCGCCATTTTGGGGCTGAGGGTGGTGGGGTCTCGGGCTGGAGAAGGAGTGGCCCATGTCCGAGCTTCTACCACCCCAGAACGGCTCCCTTTCAGAGCCATTTCCAGAACCACCACCCCGACGACCTCTGCCCCGGCCCCGGCCTCTGTCTCCGGCCTGGCTGATGTGCTGGGGTTTGGGCAGGGGCCGGGAGGCATGGCTGGGAGATTGGGACCTTCCCCAGGGGCGCAGCTCTTGTCTGGGGGGCCGGAAGGGACTCCTGTGGTGCGGTGGTTGGGGATGGACCTGCTTATGACTCCGGTGCTCAGGAGCATGGGGTCGAGACTCAAACCTGCGAGGTCCTCCGTCATAGTGCCTGTGGGACTGGGGGCCCGAGCCAGGTACATGTGCTCCATCATAGTGCCTGTGGGACTGGGGGCCTGAGCCAGGTACATGGGCTGAAGGTCTGCGCTGGTCAGGGGCTGGTCTGGGTACTGGGTCTCCATAGTGATGATGGGTGTCGGAGGAATGGGAGTTGTATCCCAGGTAACCGTCTTGGCTCTTGGACTGCCAGGGAGATGGTCCACGGTCCCGGCCCAAAGGGCTCTTCTGTTGCCATGGTGCTTGCCATCTATCTGGGTATGGAGCCTTGCGGCCTCTGGGAGGGGCCTCTCTCCAGCTGGGCGGAGCCTTTCCAGACCCACCCCCTCGGCTGCTCCGGAACGATGAGGGATGGTCTTCGCCATTCTGAGAGCTGTAGTTACTGTTGTAAGACCTGGTGGGAAACAAAAATAACGAATCAGAGTGTCTTATCAAACACATAGTGCCTTGGCATATCACATCAAAATATTTTCAAACAATGTAGACTACATCATGAATCACTGCACTGTACCGGACATAAATATAAATCCAAATTGCTGCTAACCCAAGGGGAAAAACAGCTGACCAATCAAATCCAAACTGAAAGAGAGCACTGAGATATCGAGCTTAAAATGATTTATCAGTCACACGGTGTTCTTAGGAGGTTAATGTCCCTATAAGTTAGCCTAAAAATCCACCCGTACCAAATAGTTTTGATCAGCTGGTATGTCTAGCCACTCACCATAGGGCCTTGGTAGGTCTTCTACCAAAGCTTCGTCAGACCAATCACGATGTTCTATCTTTGCAGAGACTCCTGATGCGCGAGGAGCTCATTACACATCCTTGCCAACATTCATCGTTAGAAACTTTTCTTGTAGGTTATAAATTATAGTCTAACAAGATTTCATTTTTTTTTTAATCATTTATAGCAGTGTTTCCCAAACTTCTTTTCTAGGGACCCATAATTTAAAAGTCACAAACCTTCGCGACCCAAGTCAATAACATTGTTCATAAATCACAAAAGAAAGGTGTAGGCTACTTGACAATTACTGAACAATAATAAGGATATTTTATTATTGATCGAGTGATATCTCAACAATAAGTAGTCCTATTAAGTAAAAAAAATTAAAGCCTGTAAGTTAAATGAAATAACTCAACGAAAAACAGTTATTGTAGCAGCAAAAAAGGTGTTCATAAAGCAGGACAGGGCTGAAAAAAAAGCAAAAATTTGATGTAATTTAGACTGGGAACCGCCAATCACACTGAGGCATGCTATGCGCCATTGGAATCGGCAGGCTCTCCTGTTCATTTTGACATGCAGTTTGCCATAGGGGAGAAACAAAAACAAAATAAAAAGATATAAGTGGGTCTGTCTGCATTTTTGTAGCGTGTGTGCTACTTGAGGTTGGATGCAGACAGCTGTTGCATGACTGAATTCTCTAGAGATCCAACTGAGGGTCGTGACCAGTCTTTGGGAAACACTGATTAATAGTGCACCTGTGGCATTAGGGGATGAGTCTTTGCTTACAAAACAAGACAAGTTGCAGTCTTGCATAAAAACAGTGTGACAGGGCATTCTTAACCAAAGCAATCGCAAGTGACTAAATTCCAATATTAGAATTCATTTTACTGAGAACTCTGGGAAAGGCAGAAGATGCCTTTGTGTGGCAGAGAGATCATTGCCTCTTTGTGCCAATGTGCATCAAGATTGAGAACGGAGGTTCAGGTCAACCCCCAGTTAAAGGGATAATAATGCGGGGTGAATCAACCCGTAGCCCTGTTGTTTCACATTGCTAAGTGCTGTCAATAGGTATGAGAACAATAGATTTTCATGGACGGTAGACCAAATAGCACCTGGCAGCCTCAGACACTACAGGTTGATTCACTCCGGGTAATGCCTTTAAGCAAGACCTTAACCTGCTCAGAGCAGGTTTGAGATGCAGAGATATACCTTGATTAAAGCTTATTTCCTTGCAGTACAGCAAATCAGGGAGTTAAACCACACTTCATCAGGTTACTCTCGAAGTTATCCTGATAAGCCAGTAACCCCCCCTCTTCATAGAACAGGCGACCACAACAATCTGTATCCACAACACAATAAGACTACAAAAGACGAGACTGAAGAAAGAGGAAGAGTAAGAGAAATATTTTCAACCTGTTCCTCATTCGAGGGGATCCTGTGCGAGGTCTGACCATGTCTCAGCTCCAGGTGCCCGCTAGAACAGAAACACGCACACTTACATCAGTGACAACATTCCAAAGCAATCTTGGCTGGCAGCTCAGCCAGAAGGCTAAAAATTATCCATAATTGTAACTTAGACCTACACCAAATAACACAAGGCTATTAAAGTAATGGGGAAGATCATGCAGTAAGTTACAAGTCAAGTCATTTTTTTCCTCAACAATAATGGCATTAGGGGAAGACTACGCGAATGTTACTGGAATGTAGGTCCAGACGCGCCGGCGTTCTCCTTTAACATTCGCGTGATCTTCCCCTAATGCCATTATTGTTGAGGAAAAAATGAGGAAAAAATGACTCCGGAATCTGTAGCAGTGCTTAGGCATAGGCCTTCTATACTGCCAGCCATAAAGCAACGCGCCACCATTTGTGGAAATATTCATTTTCCATCTCCCCTCGAGTAAATTAATTGAGCCATACCTTTCTCCTGTTCATCCAGTCCTTCTCTGAGTCTGGCAATACCAATTTTAGCTCCAAATTAGCATGTATCATTGAGTCGAATTGGACCATTAGCATCTCACCTGGTCTAATCCGCTTCAATGATAAATGTTAGCTTGGAGCTTAAATAGGTATAGCCAGACCGAGAGAAAGACTGGATGAACAGGAGAAAGGTATGGCTTATTTAACTCAAGGGGAGATGAAAAATGAACATATTTCCACAAATGGTGGTGTGTTGCTTTAAGCACCGTATCAATATAGAGAACATATTTCCAATACCTCTTACTGATTGTAAGATAACAGGTGATGCACACAATAGCCCTTCTGTCACATTAGCTACTAGACAGGTAGAAAGCAACAGGCTTCTATTCATATTCACTGAGAGTGATTGCTCGACAGAGATAAGTGTCAAATCCCCAAGTAGGCTGGCCCAGAATAAACTGGTGTCAACCTCGTTGACAACCGCTGTCAAATCGAATTCAGCAACATCATTTCTTGTCATGGTGTACAGAATAACAACTTAAATAAATACTGAGCTTTTCAGCTTAACACAGAACTACTGACTGCGTTAGCTTGTCATGCATGCCGGTTACTGATTATGATTGGTTAATGTCAAGCTGGGTCACACAACATTTGCATAGACTACATAGAAGTCTAGTAGATAAAAATAAAAAAATAAAAGCCTGCGTTAGGTAAGTTAGATAGATGCCCTTTAGTTTCATACATTAGGCGTGGGCAACATGATGAAAGCTAGCAAGCTAACACCGACTTAGCAATGAGTTGAGTGTGGCATGGCAGCCTTCCAAACAGCATTCATGAAAATGTAACCGTTTATGAGAATGTCTTGTTTGTCTCAAATTGTAGCTCACTGCATTCAGGCGAGTAAAAAGAAACCCTCATCATGCTGCTTGCTTGTTCGAGCTAGTATCTAGCAGGGTTGGAGTACTCGAGTCCAGGGCTCGGACTTGAGTCTGACTTGTGCCCATTTCTCAAGGAAGGACTCTGACTTTTCACTTGGCTTCAAACTTTTCCTATATTAATATACAGCATCATTCATAAACTCATTGCGTTTAGCCTAGTGCTACCAAAGATACTGAATAACCCGTCTCTGGTGCTACTTAGCCTTACCGTTAGCGATATGCATGTCACACTGAACTACAAAGTTTGCAAAGTTACCATATGCACCAGTAACACCGTTAACACAACAACAGTCATCAGTCAGATAAATTTATTGACAAACTGGCCTTGCAAACAGTGATCTCTCATTCTGTCTCTCGTTCTAGTTTGCAGCTTTAGCAGAGAAATAAGCACATATTTCACCTGTACTTCACGCATTGTTTTGGCTGTTTCTCTTCCTGGTGCGTCTGATTATTGGTCCCGTATGGAAACGTGTGCTCTATGGTATTCATTAGGGAAAACCATAGGCCTACTATTGTGTAGATCTGGATCTCATTTTCCTCATTTAAACTCAATGGAAAAGTAAAAAAAAAATCTACTATAACAATATAATATAGATACATTTTGACATAATATCACAGAATTACAAAACCAACCATTTCCAAAAGCCTTATTGGCACTGTTAGAGTGGCACATACTATTTTAACACTAGGGAAATTAATGCGGCCACATCATGTCTTTCAAAAGAAATATCATGTTCAACATCTTGGCTAAATTAGACCACAAACCATAATCAGAAATGCATGAAGGACACTTAAAGGGAAACTATGCAACGTTTTTAGGTTAATATATCAGCGTCGTACAGTCACTTTGATGGTTAGATCGTTAATTTCGGGGCGAATGAAGGCTATTTCGCCATCATCAACCCCTTCTTATCGGATTTACCGCGTTTGCAATCTGTAAGGTGTCGCCCCGCGACCATGGGCAAAAGTGAAAATAAAATGAAAATGAAGCTGAAATCGCATTTATTACCTTATTAGTCAACGTAACTCCACAAAAATGATCATTGTAGGT
>JASCIP010000401.1:364692-375129 GCA_034783695.1 Sardinella gibbosa
GGGTAAGAGAATGAGAAACAGACAGGGCAATTAGAGAGAGGTACTGACAATACACAACTGACAATTAGCTCTGACGAGACGCGCTTCGTCGCCTCGGCACGACAACCGCCACCGGTGCAGCTCTGGAATGTGATTCATGATCTGAGGCTGGTGATTGGGTGCACCTGAGGCTCCGTGCATGATGAAATCGTGCACCTTAGGAGGCAAATCCGTGTGAGATGCTAATTAACTGATAGTAAGTGCCGTCAGTCTGCACGTCCATGGGCTACAGAGGCTTGGGGACCGAGTGGAGACAAGCCTGTTAATTGATCCAAAGATTGTTTGTTGGCCTTGTGGTGAGAGTGGAGGTGGTGGTGGCGATGGAAGAGGGGGGGTTCTTCCATTTGAAATCATTCATTAGCTCATTGTGGAATACTGCTAGGGTATCAGAGGAACTCAGAGACTAAAGATTAATGCCTAGCCTTGCCTTCACCTCTGAGGAGGTATTTTAGGGACAGAGAACAGGCAGGGAACTTCACACAGCATCCAAAGCTAATTGATGCTGGCTTGCTGGTTTGGTTGTACTTGCCTTACTGCTATTTACTGTCTGACTACCACACACAGTAATCAGACATCCATTGTTGCATGCAGACTTTTCTGCTCTTAATTAACATGGTGAATACAGAATGCGGTTTTAGTCTTAGTCTTTAGTGTAGTGTAATGCGTTCTTATGATAATTGGCCCTTTAGGACAACATGTAATAGATTAACCTCTATCTAAATTGGTGTATTATTAAAATATTGTTTTATATATATTGTGCTTCTACAGTATTACACTAATTAGTTTAAGTTACATATTTTTTAATTTAGCCTTGTGTTTATTTATTATATAGTACTTTTAGAGTTTTACTGCAGTGATTTTAACGTGGCTTTAGACAAAACACGAATCTGGAGAAACACTGTAGCCTATGTGAGGACAGGAACACCTCAGCATACAACCAAAAATACCCCATCTACCTCACAGAGCCCTTTTGTGCTGTGGTGCATGAGCGTGGCGTGTGATGCCAGCGGAAGATCAGTCTTTGTGTGCTCACCTTGCGTCAGCTTCACTGTAGTACTCCCGGGCTACTATGTCCTCAAAGAGCTCCCCACCTGTCACTCTGGTGAACAGACACACATGTTAGTCCGCTGGAAAATTCACAAGACAGATATCATGACTCAGGTCAATCTGATTCATTTCTGACTATCCCCCTGACTGATACGCCGTATCACATTGAACGCAACCATGTCAAGTCATCTTGTCGCTTTGATCGAGTTAAGCTACCAGGGAGTAGCATCAATAGCTTGACTCAGTGGAAACAAGTGAAAGACTTGACTTGGTCATGTTGACTGTGCTAATCTTCATCTACAGCATATGTTACAGCTTGAGGGGGCGACCAAAGGCTTTATGTGGTTTAAGGGTTTACTTCCCGTCAAATGTTAGGATATGGTGCCTGATAGTATTTTGTTGGTCTGTCTTTCTGATTACTTTCATCTCTGCCACTCATTTCGCATCACAGCTTTGAAATTCCTTTGTCAACATGAGAAGTATTATTTTTCCCACACTGAGGCAGAAATAAATAACGTTTGGAAATGAAAGGCTTGAAATAAATGAAGAATAAGAATCCCTTTGATGGTGGCAGACATTTTTTGATCAAAGTTTGAGTAATGAAAAATGACAGAGCACAAATATGTGCAGCTGGAAGACTGGATGGCTTTTCTTTAAAATGTGTTTATCTTTTAGATTTTACCAGCATGCAAGTTTTCAAACACTGACATCAAAATAAAACATTTCTTTCTTTCAGTTTTTCCTAAATTCTGAATAACATGCGATTCTTATATTCAAATACTCAAATATGAACATTGTTTATGAATATGTATTCCAGCTATTGGAACTCACAGGTCAAAAATCAGATAATGGTGGCCCTCTTCTGAGATGCTGTCATGGAGACGCACTACAAAGAACAAAGGGGGTTGGGGAACAGAGATTGTTCATAGGGTTATTTATGGTATTATGAAAGTCAAGGCATGCAAGATGCTTTCACATTGCCCCTTAACAAATCATAATGCTATAAGAATTAACAATTGAAGAGTCACTTTGACAAATTCATCCTCCCTATCCACCATTGTACTGTCCAAGCAAATACTTGTGCAGATGCACTTTATGAATGTAAAGAGACCTGTGCTATCTCATGGTATCTCTGTGCAAAGGACTAAATAATGCTTCGCAATTCAATCCACCAACTATCCACCCCCTTCCCTCTTCCCTCTGTGCAAAGTGTTGTGATGCGCTGTATGCAAGTGTGTGTGGGTGTGTGTGTGTGTGCACTCAGAAAGAGAAAGAGAGAGAGAGGGAGAGAGAGAGAGAGAGAAAGAGAGAGAGGACTCTTGCATGTCTGTGTGTGGGTGCTGAGATTGGAGGGCACAAGAGGAAGGCTGCTGTTTAGATAGCTCCAACTTGCCAAAGCCAATGCATAGCAACCGGTGTGAAAATTACATAAGACTACAAAAGCGAGTTTCAAACCATTGCACTCTATGTGATTTTCACAGCAATTAGATATGTAAAATCACCTTTGCTAGCATCCCCTTGACCTACAGCTTTAGGAAACAAAGTAAACTAAACAATAAACCACACAATAAAATTTACCCTTTATCCTTAAACAGCCCAAAATTCACAGGATCTTGAGATATGGCTGGACACAAAAGAATATGCTGTGTAGAATGAAAATGCCTCATTTTCTATGTACAGTGGGATTGGATTGGCACTGGTATGACAGCGGCGTCTACATACAGTACAGTAATATCAGAGAGGAAAAAAGCTGAGCTCAGTATTCAATGATCTTTGGTAACATTACTGTCAGTAACATTCCTGCCAGCATATTAAACAATGCAAAGGCCTGATGAGTAACTCTACTTACTACTGTACGCATGCTGCTTTAAAGGTAAAGCTGTATACTGTATGACATTGATATGCTAAATATACTACGCTATAATTTGCTACTGTATATACACACTGAATATACAGAGGTAAGACATGGTTTCCCCAAATGTTCCTGTAGGACCCCTAATAATCGAAACACAGATGTAAACACGTCGATTTGTTTGATGCTCTGATGCTCTGAATTTTTCTTCACACAACACAAGTTTATGTTTTGAGGCAACCTTTTCTCCTGACTCCACTTTGAGAATCAATGTGTATCATGATATGCCAGCTCTCTTACAGTAGTAGGTCTACACTCTGTCCTCTGACACAAGCCCTGGCTTTATTAACGTGACGGTTCAGAGTAATTCCATAGCGCTGTTATACAAGCTTGGTGAGTGCTGTCGATAGCAAGGAAAGCAAAAGAATTTGGAACAACATACTGTATACCAAATAGCAAACTGGCAACTTGTGCTAAATGGAAGACGAAAAACGAAAGTGAAAGTGAGCTTACTTGTTCCATTGAATAAGCGTAAGCAGCGCGTTCGTCACTCAGTCTATATTGTTCTAAATTCTTTTGTTTTCCTTGCTATCAACAGCACTCACCAAGTTTGTATAACAGCACTACTGTGTGATTGGAATTACTCCGAACCATCGCTTTAACTGGAAAGAGGGGGCAACCTCCAAACAATAAAAAAACACTTTCTAGAGTTTCTCAGGGAGTACTGAAAGGAAGGATAGGCTGCCAGTCTCTCAGGTGTGTTTTTTTTTACAGTGTTTGGTTCAGATTCAATGCAAGAAGCTTTGGACAAAATCATTTGCTGAGAAACATAAACATAGTGTAAGCATTAACAAAATGTCTCATCATCCAACATGGCTTAAGGCCCTGTTTACACGTAGATATTTTTGTTCTGTGGATATGTGTAAATGCAAAAAAAAAAAAAAAAAAGATAACAGATAGAAAAATATGTTGATAAAAATATCTAGTTATGTGTAAACAAGGCCTTAATTATCAATAAAGAAATCAATAAAGTTGCACAGGACAGAAGTGTTTAAATATCAAATTGCATAAAAATATTATAAACAATTATGACAAATGCTGTCGTGCTCTCACTCACTCACTCTCTCCTTCAACGAAATATTGCTGCAAATCCCACACAATCTTTCAGAACTTTACTTGAATTCCCTCATTAATTTAGACTTAGGGGCCACTAATTCAAGCTAGTTTAAATGGACAATCTGTGTTGTCTTCTCCAAATCCTTTTCAATTACTTCGAAGCTGTGTCTGACAAGCTTCTAGGCCATCAATACCTTATCTCCAGGTGCCTGTTTTCCCTCTGAATGGCCAGCCTGAATGTGTGTATGTGTGTGTGTGTGTGTGTGTGTGTGTTTGTGCTTCCTTTTGTGACTGCAAGCAACATGACAGGCTTTCTTTCACGTGCGAGTGGCTGCTCTCCACTGCATCAATTATCAGTGGGGAAGTACAGTCACTCACTCCACAGGCAGCACCTTCAGTGTGTCTCAGCAGCTCCACTCCAGGAGCCGCCCGCAGACACACAACGGCAGCGTGAAGAGATACTTCAGTGCCAAGCAGACACACTGATTGTTTTCTGTCAACAACAAGATCTCCTACATGTAAACATATGTAAACAAGCAAGGACACACTTGCAAATCCTCTCTTCTACTGTTTTAGCTAGCTCTACAAAGGATAAGAGGTCTGCTTATGCTGGTGGTCTATGGGCCTCAGTCACACATAATGGGCAGATAACACCAAAAGCTCAGCTCAACCCAGTTACTATGGAGGGAAACTGGACATTATGAGAACCCAGAGCCCCAGATATACATTATATTGACAGCACTAATCACATCTGATCCGAAAACAGCAACATGCACCAAACAGCAAACATACAAACAAGCATAGCATGGTAATTACAGACAAATGATGATGCATGAAATCCATTTAGGAGAACATGTCATTTTCCAAAGCAGAACTGCACATGGTAAAATATAAGATGACTTCTTGCCCCATTTTTCTTTCCATACTTGAAGCTCTGGCAACCAAACATCTGCTCATAAGACAGTCTTTTATCGTCCATTCTGTTATTTTGTAATGACAGAGCAACACCTCAGAAGACATAGAAGCAATACATACAGTACAACACTGAAAAAACCCAGCAGCACCTCCACCAGTGCATAACACTAGACCATTTTAGTTCAACACTTGTGCACAGCACACACCTCACATGACCATAGCCACATAAAACAAGAAAGGATAGGGTAACAATCTGTTCATCCCGCAGGAAATTCAAGCATCCTGTACCATCCATAAAAAGACATACACATAATCTACATACACATACCGTACACATACGTAGTCTTTACATCATCTACACACACAAACACAAACACACACACACACACATTATCAAAAAGATATTCCATAGAACAACCAATAACATTAATGACTATATTAAAACAGTGGACATAATTGCTTTGGAATTAATGCTATACTTTTGGGATGCCTCATTATGGGGAATATCATGCATAACAGTACTGTAGGTATCAGTCTGCCATTTCTGTCTGTTTTTCTTGACTTTGCTACTAAAATCAGGGGATTAATTTGTGTGTGTCTACCTTTCGTCTTCTAAATACAGATTACATCAAATGTTCATATGAAGCACAGTGGCAAAGACTCCTAGTTCCTGATCTATAAAAAGAATATCTGTTGCTATGCATTAGCTTCCCAGACTTAGAGGAAGCAAACGATATGAAATCCTTTATCTGGATGTCTTGAGAAGAACAGAATTGTGTCATTTTTAGCTAACAAATCAAGGCATGGTGATGGGAATTTAAGGCTTTTTGCTTTGATCACAGACTGCTGGGTGCCAACCTCATTGACATGCTGTTCTCCAAATGAACCACACAAAAACTGGCACCGTGCCCCTGGCACCTCGCACCTGGACCAGCAGGGACTGGGGCCAACTCATCCGACATGTTGGTCCTCATCTCCTGGACGGGCGTGGGAGGGCTCTGGCTATTCGACAATTAAATACCATCAGTTGCCACTGAGAGAGACCGCCTATGACAGAATGTGCCAATAAACAAATGCAGTCAGCACACATACCCCCCCCCCCAATATCCCACCCCCACCACCAGACTGTGAGTATAAACCTTGGAGGGTGATGCAGACCTGTACAACAGTTACACAACAGTTTAGACACAAGAACATCGGAGACTACAGGCGTGCTGTTTATCTTTTTTTAAAGATCAGCGCACTTTTTTAATCACAAGAGCACCTCATTGCTGCTTGGCTGCCAACTAGGGTTGGTGAATTTTCAGGGGAGTAGTCTAAGCCTAACCTGCATGCAAGCCTGTGTGATTTCATTAATGCCAGGATGAAAGTGGACCCTGATGGGGACCACAAAAATAGAGGTGAAACGATTCTAACCGCAGGCGTAAGAGGCAACACCTTTGGCAAATCAGCGATTCAGGCTGTGCTAACATCACTTCAGTAGACACACATAGCTTCAGGCTAATGAGGCCTCATTTTAACTCAGCTGCTAGTAATCGCACAAGAGCGGTGATTAAAAACGTGATGTGACTTTGACAGCATCACTACCATCATAGTGAAAAACAAATGTATTTTGATCAATCAGGATTAGACAGTGGTGACTGTTGATGGAACAGGGTTGCAAATGATTTTCATGAATATGCTTTTCACATTCAGTAAAGTACCAACATACATTAGCTGTGAAAAGCTTTTGAGATAGCTTCCTGTCAACTTGACAGAATATCATCCTACACAGAAGGTGCTCGGAGAAGCAGCTTTTCAGTCTCACTGATTTGTCACAAATGCCTTCAGGGTTTCATGACACTGGCCGACAAAATACACTGACAGGAGCTCTTGTCATCACTTGCACACTGGCACAATGCTATTGCCCATGGCCTGCTGCCAAGAACTACTGGCAACAGCAGTACTGTACAATGTATATAGACCACTGGCAGAAGTAACGGTAGAGTACAGTGGTAAAGTAACTAAGCATATACAAACAAACCTGAGGGCCGATTCATCGACATCAACAGAAGGAGTTCTCATCAAAAATAGCTTCTCATCACAGATTTCTACAGCACTAGCTGCAGAAAAGGCCTTTAAGCCATTTCCTTATCTCAGGTCACTACAGGTTGTGTTATGACTAGTTGGTATTGGTTGTCCCTGGGTTTGGAATCCTACTTTCAAAGGGATGTTCATTTGTATTGCAAAGCTATACACTGTACCTCTGACTGACATATCCATTCCCTCTGTGACCTTGAAATTTATAGCATGGTAAAACAGACCTACGGCAAGATTGCTTTAGATCCATCTGATCTGTTTAAGCTGGAACGCCATATATAATACCTATCTCCACGAGCAGGGGAGTTCTTGACAGATTACACAATCCTCCTTAGGCAGCTGAGTTCAAGTTAAAGCTGATTTGCCTACCTCTAGGATTTTAAGTGTTGAAACAGCCAAAGGGTCTAACCCTCAAAGCACTGGTCACGCAGATGTTTCCCCCTTCTCCAATGTATCTACCAAGAAAGGTCAAACTAAGTGTTTCAGCGTATTTTAATGGTTGTCCTTTTTCTCCCAATTAGTCGTTCTGCACTCAATTCAAGAGCTATTTCTCAGTTTCAAGCTTTTTTTCCATCTCACTTGCTGTTTTCACTGTAACTGTGAAAAGATCTCAGATCTTCTTTCTTCCTGGTCTTTTTTCTTCCGCCCTTTTCAACACTCTTGATGTAACCTAAGCTTGTTTTGGTGAAGATCAGCCAAGACAGGTTTCCCTTCTGCGAGAAAAGAGTGTGAATTTCTAAGATTAATAATGCAACAATCCTGTCTGTGCCACAGAGGGATCTGCATTATTAAAGACACAGTGGGCTAAGAAAAGTGCCCCATCGCCTGTTAATCAGTATTTTACGCACTCTGTTCCTAGAGCGAACTCCTTACGGCTCGCAGCATTTACTGAAGACTTTCTACCCTCCCACACACCAGTTTCAAGCTCAAATACTCTTCATATGTTTGATTTGGCATAGGATTTTTTCAAAGGGAAAAGCATGTGCTTTTCAGAATGTGCTCCATAAATCAAATCAATTTATTGCATGAATTAACATAATTTCTTACCTATACCATTTCAAGGGCTTTAGGATGTATGCATGGATGGACTGATTCCGTGTCTGCTAGCCTGGGTCTACAGAAAACCAACTGCAGTGGGACAGAACAGCTGTTCTTTTTTCTTCATATTTAATCTTAAAGTGTTCATGCCAAGTACAACTATAAAATATGTCTTCAAGGGCTCTACAGCACTACAAAGCATTATATTTGCATATATAACAGCTCATTTTGGCAATTGGTACACAGAAAATGCTGAGCAGAGCTTAACGGTTGTTTGTAGGCCATAAATTACAGCACAAATGTGTACAATGGGGTAGGGACAGAGACAGCTGACACAGAGCAGGAGATAAGGGAGCTGTAGCAGGGGATGGGCAGGACTATCTCATCTCTTTATTGGGAACTCACCTATATTGGGGTGTTTCAATAACCGGCAGATCCTGGCCTCTCGATCCAACTTCTGAT
This sequence comes from Sardinella gibbosa, assembly GCA_034783695.1. Taxonomy (NCBI): domain Eukaryota; kingdom Metazoa; phylum Chordata; class Actinopteri; order Clupeiformes; family Clupeidae; genus Sardinella; species Sardinella gibbosa. The sequence continues at coordinate 373,241 of JASCIP010000401.1, forward strand.
GATCTGTAATGAAAAAAAAAAGTCCAATGAAATTCAAAGGCTTTTGAATTGATAGGTCCTATCAATCCATATACTTGTCCTCCAGGAACTGACCCACGGCCTGACCTTGTCTGTACCATACAGAAAATGAACTGGGTGAACTGGGATTCATTCAACATGGAGCTTTACTTTATTCTCATCATGCTGTTACATTCTGCATGATGTCTTTGATACCTTAAATTAAACATCATAAAACTAAATTCCTATCACCTTGATTCTATCACAAATACAAACCACATGCATGTCTTCTCATGGGGAGGAAAATGCTGCACTAATAATCATTAAGGCACGACTTACAGTGGGGCTTGAATCAAATGATTGCCTCTGTGATGTTTGTGGCACCCAACCTTGTGACAACTTGTCTGAGAGCATAATTAGGATGGCGGAGCTGAAAGGGGGACTTTTAATCAGAGCTAATGGGGGAGACTGCAATCTCTGGCCAGAGCGCTGATTGAGGAGTTCCCCCCCCCAAGCCTGGAGGTCACTCTTCCGCACACTGTGAAGGCCTGTAATGAGAGCAAGCGGGCTAGGCTAGGCTAGGCAAGGCAGTAAACAAATGCCCCGGCCACCATCACGGCCACCGCCGCCGCTGCCGCTGCAGCCGCCCTCCCTCATTTACGCCTTATGCCTCAGACCGTCTCAGAGTTCACTTTTAACAAGCTCCCCCGAAATCAGCCAGAGGGAGAGAAAAAAAAAACTGTCTACCAATTTCCTTCCCATCAATTTATTTACTTGGGTTACTTTTAAAACTTGCAGGTGGCCACACGGTATGAAGGCATTCCACATATGAGGGAAGGATGATGCAACCAAATAAAGCTACTGCTCAAAGGAACTGTATTATACAGTAAACGCTCGTGAAATAACGTCTCATATTCAATTACGGCGAGATCCCATTTTTCTCTCTTGTCCTCTGGGCCTGGCGTGCTTGGGCAACACTGCCATTAGTAACCACCGGAGATGGGGATGATATCTGGTTTGCTGGATCCTCCTCCCACCCCCTTTTTATTCTATCAACTGTCATATCAGCATTTAATGTGTTATACAATCTGTAGTCCATCCATCTCCTCACACTGTACTTTGCTCACAGTGTAACGTATAAGCAAAGACATGCAGTGAACTTTGAGAATGGTGTTGCTAGGCAACCGCACAGAACACACCAGGAATAGAATTATAAGATATAAGGGGAGGGGGAGGGCACCCTTAGTGGGTCGGAAAATAATAAAAATATGAAACGTGAAATATATCATGTTTCAGCCTTGCATAAATTCTAACTGTAGGGATACTGGAAATCAGCTGAGGGGAAAAAAACAATTACTTCAAACTCAAGGCAAGAGTGGGTAAGTACACTGTATGAACACTTCTGTGCCTCTAGTTTGCATCTCAATGTGGAGATAAGGACGACCAATCTGCAGTGGGGAAATGGTAATGTTCTTGATTAAAATTATCATTACAAAAAGCTTTTGGAAGCTTCCATTTTCTTTTTGTTTAATTGTGGTACTGGTACAGTGGCCCTACTCGAACAGCCTGTTGCAGCAAAAAGAGTCATGCAATTTCCAAATAACTTAGCCTTGTGCACTTGAGAATTCTCTTTAAATGGTTAGATATGAGTTTATCATTGTTATGTTAGAAAAGAAGGGTTTGAATCTTTTCAGTCAGAGCAGAGAGAGTCTTCTTTAATTATACCAAATATACAACGCATGCAAATACAAAAGTGTACATATAGATCGGTATAGGCCTACCAAAAAAACAAGCAAATATAAAATGTTTTTCTTTACTTTCACAGCATATTTTGCATGTAAAATGGAATATTTGGCATAAAAGTGTGTTCTGTATGTTTGTACTCAGTAAAC
>JASCIP010000401.1:640916-650916 GCA_034783695.1 Sardinella gibbosa
AACAGAACATACAGTTTAAGACAAATAATAAATAAAGTGCAAAAAGCTTATACTTTTACTAGTACTAAAAACTAACTGATACTAAAAATAGTGTACTGTGAGGTAGTGTACTGTCAGTAATAAGAGTTTAGTAGCAAAATATTAATAAATATAATGGCTGAAGATATGTGCTAAATCACCACCTTCTATTCCTACTTTATTAAATCATTTGTGGTGATTTGATTCCCCAGTGCCCTGTAACTGTATATATGTTGAACTTATTTTGGATATAGCCTATAGTTTAATCCCAGAGCACCTCTCTCTACACTAGCTACAGCTACTGCACTGCTAACATTTTATCTGGTCCAGCCCTGCTACTTAGCTCATTTAATGAATGGGTGTATGGAATACAGGCTCATTCCGTTTGTTTAAAAACAGAAGCCCTGTAAACACAAGCCTGGCCTGGGATGAAGAGGGCACGGCATTCCTGACATATTCGAGTCAGCTGTAGAGTCAACAGCACGGCTCTTTGCAGAGGGGTGGCACCCATTCACCAGTCTCAGAGCTCCAGCACAGAGGGGCACAGGACCAGGCTGCCTACTTATCATAGTGATCGGGGGGCAGGGGGGTTCAAGTAGGTGGTTATATAACGTAATAAACCTGGATATGTTAAGATAGTGAAAATAGCAGATCTAAAAGAGTAGCCTGCTGGCTTAGTTAAGAGTTAGGGTTAAAGAATGAAGACTCATGGCATGTTTACTGCTACCAGTATCTTTGCTATATACTACCCCTGGATTCATTCACCAAGGTTTACCTCTTAGCCACCGTGGAATACCCTCCTGTTTAGTTCATAAGGGCTGACAAAAAAATGGCAGTGCTCGGTTGTTAACTCGTTCTTGATCTAATAAAGTGGAAGCAGCCAAAAATATTAGAAATATTTTTTTTTTTTTTAATGTCCTACCAATAGACTAACAGTAAGGTAAATCAGCTTTGAACACAATACAGATCAAAATGGTAATGGTCTAGCTGTGTTATCATAGTTGTCCTTCAACATACCAAGAAGGTTGCAGGAAAGACATTAAATCTTAATTACCGAGCACAACTTTTACTTACGTATGCAAGATGTGTCCAAAAGTCTATTTGTACATGTGATGAGAGGAATGAGAGGATGAGAGGACTTTCAGACTGGCAATAAAATAGCACTCCCTGCAAATCATCTACAGAAAATGAAATCTTTGCAACATTTAAAACAAGTTGTTCACTATATAAAATTTTGGAGAGTGTATTTATTTTTGTACATTCCTCTGATAAAAAGCTGCAGGCTTTTCACATTATCAGGAAAAGTACATATTTTTTCCTTCAACAACAAAATAGGTCATAATTCAAAGGTTTTTGAACACACTACACTACACGTATGCAGTCTATTAATTCCAACTGTATAATTTTTACCTTACATGACCTCTGTGTTTGTAAGTGCATTTAGGTTTCATAGTGTGGCAAACATGGAACAGATTATGAAGAAACTATGATCAATATTAACGTCCTTGTTTTTTCTGACTTGACATTTTTAAAAAGTAAAAAAGATGTTGAGTTCAACTATACTTATTCATACTGATGAAACTTTTCTGTTAAATCCTTTACAAATGGTAATAAATAAAAGCAGCAACATCTTAAAAAAATGACAGTCTAAACAAATAACTTTGATTTGGGTTGTACAGTAAACAAGTCAACCATGAATCATCTGCTCTCCTTTCACGACCTCCACAAATGCCCCCTGTCGCCATGAGTCCCCCGGCATCTCTTTGCTCAGCAAAGGGGTTAATGAGTAAGGATCAGTCTGTTCAGAGTTGTCACTCAGGCCACATCCATCTGTGCCATTTCTGAAAAGTCTTTTATTTGGTATCCATCCCAATTGTCTCTTTTTGTTTCTCCCTCTCCAAACAACATTGGCCATTCAGAGGGGGAACCTCTGGGACCTCTGCCTGTCACTCGCATGTAAACAGAACCTGGGTCGTCTCAGAGCTCCGCTGTTGTTCTGTATAAACCATCGCTATGGTTTCTGCCAGGTGTCGCCATGGTCACACACAGAGCCACAAAAGGCATGCCTTTTGCCTCAAAGAGAAGAGCCTTGCGTGGGGTGGACCTGGCCTCTTTGTGCTCAGGGTGCAGTTCGTAACCCTTCTTTGTCCAGCTGTTGCTCCTCATTTTGCTTCTCCCCTCCTTCTGAATCAAGGGGCTCACTTGCAGGCATACCTTTCCACTGTTCGCTCACAGTGTTTGCAGGTGACGTAGCAGCACCAGTGATACTTGCAGTGGCAGCGCTCCACCACGCGCTCGGTGTACGCATTGTAGCCTCTACCGCAGCACATCAGCCCACAGCTGTCGCTGCCACTCGATGTCTTGTTACAATCCCTGAGGAGAAGATTAAACAGAAGCAGTGGGTTAAGTCAGTGGGCTTCTGAGATAGGGAATGAGCAGGCGTATTGACTTAGTGTGGACGGTTTCGCTGATTTGGCAAGGTGAAAAGTTCAGCTTTGAATTTAAAGGTACTGGCGGTTTTTCATTACCTGTCTTGTGTGCCGTAGGACCCATGTTTTGCTTCAGTTTTACAGTAGTCGGGTGAGCTGACGAGGTAGACGAGTTCACCTTCTCGGACAGGTCGCACATCCAGCTCTTTGGGAACAAGTTGCCTGCGTGTGCCAACAAGGCGATGGATCACTTTTGTAGCAGAGAGGTACTTGGCCTTTAGGTCTTCTGCAATGTGGCCAATATCATGCAACCCCTTCCAGCAGGTTTTCACAGAGCATGACCCTGAGACGCCATGACACTTGCACTTGGTCTCCACAGCATCCATCAAGACCTGTGAATATGCAAGATGATCTTTATACCAAGCATATGTAGACATACATATTGATACAAGACGCAAAGATACATCTTTCATTGTAACGAAACTGGTAAAGTGATATGTATGCCTACCTGTCTGCCCACCGCATTGTTGTGAAGGTGCATCAGTCTGAACGCTTGTGGGCCAGACCTACGGTTTTTCATTGGCGCATCGGAGAACGCGGAGCCCATCTGTAGCCCGTAGTGAATGTTGTCTCCACAGCCTCCCCATCGGAAGTCGGGAGCGGCTTGCTCCGCTGGGGCAGGGCCGCAAGTGCAACTCGGCAGCTCTCCGGAGGCGCAAGCCTTCGCAATGGAGTGACTCGCAACAGCAGCGGCAAGGGCAAACACAAACGCCGACTCTCTGGTACCTGTAAAGCACACTCTGACAGTGAGCGCACGTATTCATAATTCTAGGGAATGTCTATTCTGCCATGGATAAAAACTTGGACTAAGTCAACAGGTTTTTTGTGTATGCTTGTATGCTGTATATTTACGGTAGCCTACTACCTTACCTTTTGCCAAGTCCGGAGTGAAGTGAGGCGCACTTTCAATTGACGAGCAGTTCCACCGCATGTCCTGGAAGGTGTTTTGGCAGGCGCTTTTTGTTAATTTGGCTGCGTGCACGATGCTGTGCATGAGCTCCAGGTTGCGTCGACAGAGCTGCAGCTGGTCTGGGGCTAACCCGTCAAGGAGTTTGCAGTGGTGCGTTTGATTCCAGCCCACTGAACTGCCATTTACCGTAAGGCCTCTGAAAAGAACATAAACGCAAAAATACATATTGTTTTTACATATGTTTCACTGATTAACGATATTGTGATACACGGATAGACTGGCAGAAACTATAATAGCGCCGATTAACGCTGAAAGTATATTCGAAAGACTATCAAAACGTGACACTTACAGCCAATAGATACCAGCACTACAGTGAACTTCTAGAACGACTATCAGTATGAGTAGGGAAATGTTCCTGGGATATTGCATATTGTCCACCAATCAATTGTCGCTCTCAAATGTCCTTTTCTCCAACAGCTGGCAGATTCAGCAGCGACCCAATCTAGGCCTACTGTGGAAAAAGTGTTATCCTGAACACAAACGAAAGTTTAGCAAAGTTTCGTCTTCTCACGGGTGTTGGAGTGAGAAATAGGAGCTACAGATGTAGACAACACAGTGCTTTGTTTAAACAGCGTGCCTTTTTATCTGTCCGCCCTGCGTAAAACCACGCCCAACGAATTCGGCGAATAAACTTCAGGTAGGTTCATTTCTAATAACCCGCATGGTCAGTGGGCTAACAGCTCAGCGAAATGTGTAACGTAGGCTATGATAGATACATAGGCCATAGACAAACACATCACAACGAGTCTAAACTATTATTGAATTGGCATCCCTCCAAAAATATGAGATTAAGTAGGCCTTAGCGAGGCTGTCAGTTTAGATGTGCCCTAAAGAGAACGATATTGTACCTTTAACGTTACCTTGTTCTGGGTAAATGATTTCACATGGGTGATCAATCACTTTGGCAAAACTAAAACAACACTGTAGTTTGTCAGGCTTTGTCCACAGATCGATGCAAGGTCTGTTTCTGTGAACAGAGGAGAGCCTTTGGTCTGGTCGTGGCTAAAGAGACTACGATGCAACTGTAGGACATTGTCTAAGTATAGGCCTAATGTACAAGTCTAAATATGGGCAGTTATTTGGAATTTATTTACTAGTTTCGCAATTTGTCCTGATTAGTTTGCAAAGTTTCTTGTAGGCTAATCACAGACATTGAGCCATTCAATGTTCAGACGGGATGGTCGGTAGGTTGCCCTCTGTGTGAAGCAATTAGCAGGCCTTAGGCCTAAGTCTTTTGAAGATTTCTTTTGAGACGGATCTACAACATGATACATTTGCATCACAACGGATTTAGTTAGTTCTCTAGTTATAGCCTAATCCTGGCATCGTCATTCTTTTCATATGGGCACAAAGTATCCCCAAGTGACGCATCTTCACAGGCACAAGCGGGCCACCCCACTAGCCCGCATTCCACAGGCAACATTGCAACTTTGGCCATGATACAAAGTCGCACTGTGGGCATTGTTGTTGCTGCTACAAAGTCGCATCCATTAAGGATACGAAAAATGGATACAAAATCTATGCTCAAAGATTGTTACAGTAGCCTTACTCATATTCTTGCCATGTTCTAGCCTTGTGCGACAAAGCCAAAATGATATCTACATAATTTAGTGGCCACAAAAAGACAGTTGTATAAGTCCATGATAAATCTCGCCATTGCTTTTTATAGAAGGCTCGCATAGTAGGCTAAGCATTGCCTAGAAAAAGAGATCTAAGCTAACAGTCATCAAATGAATAAAAAGTAGGCTATGTTGTCGATGCGAGGGAATTCAAGTTTGTTGTCGGCTAGTTTGGCACAATCTCTGATTGCCTAGCCAACTCCATGAACTGTTCATATCTATGAGTTGACAAGTGGAAGAACGTCGCATATTAACATGCCCTGTTGAGATTTAGCTTAACGTTAACTACACAGCGTGGTATAGGGTTTCGCCGCCATGACGAGAATAAGCATGTTATTGTCGTCAATTGCCTACTGAACTCGCAGTGCATTTTAGTTGTCATGTCAAAATGGAAATATTTAGTTCATAAAACGAAATGAGCATGCCACGTCCACAGTGGATTTGTAGTCGAAATTTCCCGTGTATTCACGCGGCTCGTTGGTCTAGGGGTATGATTCTCGCTTAGGGTGCGAGAGGTCCCGGGTTCAAATCCCGGACGAGCCCTCTCTTTTGGCACTGATTTTGATTATAAATGAAGTCTACCGCTAAAGTAGACAAGAGTAAATAGCGCTAGTGTAAGTGTGTTGGCCATACCATGCCAGAGTTTAAGAGCTTGGCATATTCCGCGCCAGCATTATCACTGTCATGCAAGCAAGCAGCTTGATCAGAAATCTACAGTAGCCTAGCCTATAACCCATCACAGCAGGAGGAAGCTTGATCAGAAATCTACAGTAGCCTAGCCTATAACCCATCACAGCAGGAGGAATGATCACTGGAGAGGAATGTAGATAGCATTGTGAACTCTCTAGCCGGCCGTGTCGAGTATCCAGTCTCTTGAATATCACAGTGACTAAAAGCCCAAAGCAAAACAATTAGGATGAGCTAAGGCTGATGATTGATGTGTTGAGTTTTGGTGCCCATGGCCACAAAACAAACCTCTTTAACAGTTTGTTTTACAGATAAAAACGGATTTACCGTCTTAATCCTTTCATACCCGTTGCTAAATTTTAAACAATTAATCCGAGAATTCATCATTCCTCATTTAGGTAGCCTAATGAGCCTTGAAAGTTATCACAGTTAAACTAGAGACCAGTGATCAAATATGGTATCTTATGAATGAGTGAAAGACAGAGGAAGGGGGAGGGCAAGCAGGCTAGTTAGAGGATCTTAAATTCATTATCTGTATGTGGTCTGAGAGCAGGATTAGCTGTTGAAAGGTTTCCAGGGGATATATCATAGAGAGGGGATTACTACACTTAATCACACTCATTCACACATATAGGAGATAGAGAGAATGCATGTTTACTTAACTTCTGCTGCATGCCTTTTATGTTGACAGTGAATACTCTGCACAAAAAGAGTGGGGTTATCTCCAGAGATTCCTCTTTTACTTTCAATAGCAGCTGTCCAGGAGGTGTAGAAACTGGTGAACAGCAAAGTCCTTTTAGTGTTTGTGATCTGTTCATTCGAGTATTTCAAGACACAACACAATGAAGAGGACAATAGTTCTGAATGTAATGAGAAATTAGTTGACATAACTTTCCCCTCAGATTCATTAGGAACATACAGTACATATTCCACTTGGTTTGGGACAAGCAATTAGGCAAGGAAAGAGTTGTTTGGTGTACCCATAGGCCTACTTGGTTTCACCAATTTCAGATGTCCAGACTGTAGGACCATGAAAGTTTCGAAACCAGCTGTCCTCCATGAGATTAAATATTCCCTGATGAACAGCATCACAAACAGGCAAGCATCAGCTTGAACTAACATGCTGTAGTTTTCTGAAACGGCTAATGAGTTGTGAATTGGACATGTCTGCAAGACTGAATTCCTGCTTTGTGTTGCACTAATAGTTCACATTCAACAGAAACTAGTCTGAAAGGAAGTAAATTCTACCCCCTCCTATCGCTTCAGCATTCAACTTTTTTTGCCTTTTCCCTTTTTATTGCGAAATGCTAGAGTCCCGAGGAAACTCCAGGGCTTGGTTATTGTGTTTAGGCTCCGTTGGAAGTGTGTGAGAGGGTTAAGGTGAGATGAGATTCATGTATATGAAAGACCGGCAGTTGAGGACAGTGGGGATGCAGAGGCCAGTTCTTCCTGTTGTACCCAGTCTCAACAACCCCCCCTCCTTCAAGTTCACACTTATTCAAGTTGACACAGACACACAAAACTTAAAAGAAATTCTGTAAAGTAGGATAATTCAGGTAACTATGAAAACCTGTGTTAAGATACAAAAAGTGAAATGGGTGGCATAGCGTTCAAAGAGTGATCAATTTCAGGCGATTCCCATTTTGTTAGGTACAACAGCCACCACCAACAGCTCAATATACATACAGACCACTGTGTATTGGATGTTTAGAGGCCAGACATCCGAATACGGTCATCAAAGCTCACAGCTTTGAGATGCATAAGACTTGTACTGGCAGAGGTGATACTGCAGTCAATGGCCATTCCTACTGATCCCCCGTTATCAAACAGGTTATACTGCTAATCTTGTGCCTTTTTAAGCTTTAAATGTGTAAGAAATGCAGGGGACTACCTATTCACTATCAATGAGCACATGGGGAATTTTCTTTCACTTATTTAAAATAAGCAAGTGAAAAAAAGATAATAAAATAATATTTTCCCATCTAAACCTTAAATGCCTAAATGCCAAAAGATGTTCTTAGACCATATCCGCTCCTGTACAGTTACCCTAAAATTCTAAAATCTTTTCCCATAAAGTAATAAAATAAAATCTCTAAGAGTATGACCTTGTGCCAGGCCTGCTCACTAGATTTGACATGTGGTGAAAATGAAACTCCACAATATACCAAAAGTCTAAAAATCGTGTGACACTGCATCATTATTCACTGTTGGACTGGAAGGTAAATGAATACTGAGCTCAGAAATTATGACTAGTGAAGTTTGAAATCTCTTCAGATTTACAGTAACAAACGGCACTGAAGACATAGCTGCAGCTGTCCACCTAGAGGCGCTGTTGCAATTCACTAAAGAAGCACGACCAGAAACGGAGAAGTACCTCATTCAAAATCACTAACAAATGCAGATGTTGTCATTTACTGTACCTCAGACAGCATGGTGTTCTAACCAATAAGACACAAAGGAAATGTCCCACAACATTCTTCAAGAACATAAATAAATATTTTCATGAACAACCCAAATTACGGAACGTTTAAAAGTGAAGAAGAAACAATTTAATATTATAAAAAAAAATCAGATCCATTTACAAAACCAATCAAACAGAATTCTATTTATGTACATATTTACACCCACAATACAGTATACAAATGTACATTATTTTCATCAAAACAGGAAAACAAATATACCATTTTACCTACAATATCACTCAAACACATTAAAATATTACTATGTAAGGAGATCCAATGGAAAAAGACGGGAGATAAAGAATCCTACAGGGAAGTAGGCCTTTAGACTGATGGCATATTGAAACAATGTTCATCACGTTCACATTCAAAGCTCCAATATAATGCTTTTCAATGAAATGTCCAGACCTTCCCTTGATTGAGGCAAAGGTTAATACAGCTTCAGGCAAATATACTTCTTAAAACGTTTCCTGATATATTCTTCTTTCATCAGAGTCACCTAGAGGGCTTCCATATTTGATACCAGCTTCTCACAAAAGAAATGGGGGAAAAAAGTGTCCATGATGAAATCCGGAAACTTGTGTGTCTTCTCCAAACAGATGCCGACTGGCACGATCGGTACAACCGGATCCTCGGTGTGGTAAATATAATCTGGAAGTAGGCTAAGTGTGGATGGATGCTGACTGGTAATTAATCTGATTGATGTGAGACCTTTTGCATCATTCACGAGTAGTTAGTATATTGAGTTACATGACTGTGTTGACCACTTGACTGTGAATTATACAGCACTGTCTTCACGTACATGGCTAAGTGGTCGCTTTGATGGTAGAATATGTGGTTATATGGTTGCATTTTGAGCTAAAATGTCATTATAAGATCTACATGGCCATGGGCATGATGGCATGCCAACTTCGGAGGGGTTTCATCAGTTCTTGTTGACCCGCACTCTTGTTTATGGGTGTCCATGGTCATACTCTGAGATTAGCTTTTAGTCTACATGAACTGAAATAGTAGACTGCTTGTAGGCGTATATTCTCGTATATGTGTGTCTTTGATTTATACCATCTGCTTTTTTGCCTTCTGGTTTCTTCTATGCCACTGTCACATGGCATGCTTCCTCCTAGCTGGCAAGCTATAGCACGCATGCATCTCGGTTACGTCAGTTGGCACCAGTGCTTTATGATTACGGTCAAGGATTCCCAAAGAGTTCGTCATGGCGCCCCAGGAACATGGAATCCCTCCACGCTTCCAGGGCGTGGATGAGTCTGGGTGATCTGCAGATGGGGGAAGGAGAGCAGGAGGCACTGGCCCACAGCCTAAGGGTACAACTGGAAGGGGTCAAATACCAAACACAGGCGGATGGCAGGGTGGGGGATGGAAGGTTCTTTTGCTTTTCCTCCTACCTGAATAGGGTTTTTTTTTTTTCCTTTTTTTTCGGTTTCCTAGATTCATCCCCTATAGGCAAGGTCTGGGAATCTGGGAAAAGGGCGTGGTTTGCGGTCGGAAAAGGTGTGTGTCTGTGTGTGTGTGTGTGTGTGTGTGTATGTGTGTGTGGGTGGCAGAGGTGGGTGCACCTGCCCCCGTAAAAAGTTAAGCATGTCCACCAGATGGCGCCTCCCCCAGGCGGATACTGCCCAGGAAGGTGGTGTGGTTGGTCATGCTGATGGAGGTGTCCTCGTAAACCATGCGGATGGAGATCTTCTGCCGGGCGCGCAGCAGGCACACCCCCGCCGTGTAGCACGTGTTGAACTTGCGCTG
>JASCIP010000401.1:1153210-1168107 GCA_034783695.1 Sardinella gibbosa
CACACACACACACACACACACACACATACACACACACACACACACACACACACACAAACAGTCTCCCAGACACCTACACATATAAATGGAGAAAGAGATAAACCTGAGCAGCTGGATGGTCTGATCATGTCATCATGTTATTAACAGAGATTAGCACCGGCACAAAGAGAGTAAATTGCCATTGTCTAAGGGGCTGTGCATTAGCATTTAACAAACAATACAAGCTCTGCAGGGGTTGTGATGGTAATTTGGCAAGCCTGTCTTGCTGCTATTTAACTTGCAAATAATTGACTTTAACTAGCTGCTATGGGATTAGGTTTGGGACAGTGTGCTGAGGGGGTGCATTCCTTGCAGCCTACTGTTATATGGACAGATTTAGAAGCCCTAAACCTGGTGGGTGAATTCCATTCCTAAAGGTAAGGTTCATCTTAAGGTCAGTCTATTGGGGAAATTATGTAAGGAGATTAGCTCTCATTGTCCACAGCAACAGGTATTTAATGTCTTCTTTGTCTACTCTGTACAAAACATTTTTCTCTCCAATTTCACATGACCAAATGTGAGGGTATTACAATCTGTTGAGATGTTGACTATAGTCTGAGCATATTTGGGCAGTATTTGGTGGCACATTTAGTAGCTGAATGTAATGAGAAGCACTTAGATATAGCCTAATAATCGTGAATTATTATTGTCAATTGACTGCCACTGGCAATATGCTTGAAGACACCAGCAAGTGTAGGCCCTGCGAGTGTACGGTTATTCTGGCAGTATCTAATGAAATAGTCTTATTTTCTCATTTGTAGAGCAAACATAGACTTGTCTGACACTCGCTCAGCCACACCTACCATTTCATGCAAAGTGGTTTAGTGTCTGAGTGGAGGGGGGCGTCGACCAGGCGGAGGCGGGCGCCTGACCGGTGGGTGTGGGGCATAAATAAGTCTCCTGTGTCAGTAGGTGGGGACCATAAATCAAGCAGGACGCGTTTGGGATTGACCTCGGATATCTGTGGAACTTTACTTCTCTTCTGCTTCCAACTTGAAGACACACTTTTCACGGATTTATCCACAGAATGGCCAAGTCATTGACCTACGTTTTGTTGCTGTTTCTTCTTGATATTTATCTACCCTTGGCAGCAGAGGCTGCCGGAGAGTATTGTCATGGCTGGATGGACTCGTACAACACCTGGCACCGGGGCTTCCAGTGTCCCGAGCAGTACGACGGCGAAGAAGCGCGCTATTGCTGCGGGACATGTAGCCTTCGATATTGTTGCACATCCGCAGAGGCCCGTCTTGATCAGAGCACCTGTGACCCAGACGACTTTGGAAATGGGAAAGTGAGGACAATGACTCAAAATGGTAAGGCATCTGACAAATTTACACTTTCTTAAACAAAGTTTACTTTAACATTATTTCCATGTGTAGTTTGAACAATTTTACTCAATTTTGCATTTCAACACAAAGACTACAAATTCCTAATGGTGCTCTTCTCCTCCTCCACAGTGCCCACATATTTGCCCTTTGTGATTGTGGTGAGTGCATTCCTGTCCTTTGTGGTGGTTGGAACTGTGGTATCAGTGTGCTTCTGCCACTGCCTGAAGCCCAAGAGTGCAGAGCGCCACAGCGGCTTGATGCCCACCCAAACCAGTCTACTGGAACCTGGAGGAGCTGCCCCAGAGAGCAGTACCCCGTCCAGAGACTACAGCTCCAGCGCCAGTTCTGTGGGCAGGTCTACTGCCACAACCAGGCCATCAGGGTCAGATGTCACCATGAACATGTACGGCCCCATGGGAAATATGTACCCTGCATTGGGGATGCAGCCGCCACAACACTTCGCCTCTCCACCCCACATGCCAGCGCAGTTCTATCAGCCATACCTGAACTACAGCGTGCCTCCAGAACACACCATGATCACTGCTCCAGCCTTCCTGGATAATCACTCTGTGTACAGGCAGCCCCATGGACAGCCATTTCCTCAGGCCCCCATGCACACAGAGCCCATCTGCCCAGTACTTACCATTTGAGAGCTATATTCGACTGGATATTTGACGGCTGCATCCAAAAAAGTGTAAATTTCTAATTTTGAGGACAAACCAATCACGGTGGTTTTGTTTTCTTTTTATTATGGGACATGTGGCTGCTGCATTCTGTCCTCTGTGAGGTTCATTCGTTTTTTTTTTAAGTGAACAGGGGTGTTTTCGTGGTGCACTGTTCTGTTACTCATGACATTTTAAGGTTCACTTCCTAGTAGAAGAAATACCATTACCATTTCTGTGAAATGAATTTTCCCACTGATTACAGTGTATACACTAGAGATACAGTCTACAAATAAAGCATGTTATTTATTTTCTATAAATTTTCTTGGCCTATTTTTTCTCCCCTTCTTTCATTTACAGAAAAAAACACTGCAATTAAACATCTGTAGGCTGTTGTTGCTGTATTTTAATCAAGTCATCAAAATTTGGGGAACAATAAGTGTGAATGTGTTTGTAAAGAGTTCAGCTGGGGGCAGGGGGGATGAACAGCAGGGTAGGGTGAGGCACAATAGATGAGCTCAACTATCTCCCAACTGCCCTGTTGGGGTTTGAATAAGAACAGGTATGGAGAGAGATTATCTACTTGACACCAGGGGGAAGGGTGCTCTGTGTGGCCAAGACCAGGGGAAAGCCTAAAAGCCCAGTAGGAGGTTAACAAGATGCGCCTGAGCTAATTAACACCCCCCAAGCTGAACCAACAGAACCAAACTAAACCAGGCCTAAACTTACTCAGGTACTAAGGAAACTTCATGTTAACTTTATGATTGACACAGAAATATTATTGTTTCTTTGAGTGGCTGATTTCTTAGAAATAATGAAAGGTGATTTCATTTGCAATAGATTACAGTCAACGTGGAGAAGAGAGCTCCCCTTGCTGGTCAAAACATGTCTTTGCACAGTGACTAACAATAGTGACTTTTTCATTGTTATGGTTTGTAGGTTGGTACCAAACAAATATTTTGTTTATATAAATTATATATTTCGCTTGTCGTTCCATTTGTCTAGGTTACATGCTAATGTAAAACCTTCTCACGTAAGTTTCTCTGTGATAAAGATAGACAATATCACACATTTTCAACAACAAAAAGGCAATTGTTTAATTTGCTTCCCAGCACTTAATCACATTGCCATTTTGATTAAATCAGTAAACCCACAAGAGTTATACTTCTTTATGTGTTGAGGTATGCAAATCATCAATACTGACCACTCAGTATGTTTACCTAGGTTCTGGTGAAGCAATCAAATGTAGTGTTCAAAGACCAGAAAAGTCAAAGAAATTATGGCAACCAAGAAATTAACAGTAGTAAAGCATGAAATTCTGGGCAAAATGTTAACAATATACTGTATATCAGGGTATGAAATAAAAGGAAAATAAAACCAATAAAACATTCCCTACAACTGGTCATGGCCATTGTTCTGTGTTTGTCTTTTACAATATTTACTTGACCGCAGAGCTTGTGAGAAAAGTAATAATTGCTCTTATAAGTTTCAACATGGAGCAGTCCCTACTGTAATAAACAGTAATTACTGTTTTGGGATAAAACAATACAAAAAGAGTTAAGGCTGAGTTTCCTCATGCGATATCATGACACTTCCTTTCCTTACATATCATATGAGCAAGAAGCAAATTGGTAAAGTAAGTTTGGTAAAGTAAAACAAAAAGCAACTGTTTCATCTCAGAAGCTACCAAACCAATAAAAACATATTAAAACAATACTAATCAATGGAAGACTGCACATGTAGCCACAAACCAAACAAAAGTGTTACTCTTTTCCCTTAAAAAAATTAAACGTAAACATAATGTCTCCCATATTAAACAACAGTTCTACAAAATGTACTGTATCCTTCATTCAAGTAGTATTTAGTATTTAAAGGCAAAAAAACTAAAATCTGGGCCCTTCACTGACAACGCATAAAACAAAGCTTTCTTCATGCCTTGGATCTCTGAAAAACAAAAAATATAAATTAATTTGTATAGACACTGCTCATTACTTGATACTGGATATCTTTAGTATCAAAATACATTTGAGGTGTGGCTGAAATGAACTTACATGAAAACCAAATACATGAGGCGATGTAAACATTCATTCATCAGGTTTCCTCTTTGGTTTTTTGGGGTTTCGTGAGCGACTCTTTGCTTTACAGAGAGGGCAGATTGGGGCATTGCGGTGGATTTGCTGATGACAGGAGAGACAAGCCTGGGAAAGGTAAAACAAAAAAGGATAAGACACACACCAATACAACTGCCAGAAATTGACAACTGCATTTACTGCATTTGATTGTTGTTGCAAAATTAGTAAATGGTTGTGGGAGGCTATAGATCTCAACGGTAACATTACAGGGTAACATGAAATAATACAAGAACAGAATACATGTTATTAGACACATTATTCTAAATTGTTATCAGATAATCACATAACAAACATGATATTTTCCATCTAACTCCAGATAATCAAGAAGGACTCCCATTCATCATGCCTAAAAAAAACATTAGTGATGTACATAAATCATTGCACCTTTGACACAGAATGACTGTAATGACCAGCTGATACAGAACAAGTATTTGTACTGTGCATTATACTATCATGTAAACACGGTGTACCTTCATGGGTGGTGGCTGCTGTCTAAATGTGGCCGGCTGTCTGGAATCTTGTTTCCTAGCGACCTGAAGCTGCTGTGCTGCTGCGGCAGCAGCTGCCAAGGATTCTGGGATAGGTGGCTCCTGTGGCTCAGTGTGCCACTCAGATTTTTGTTTCTCAAAGTAGCTAAAACAACACAAAGTCAAAATAAATAAATGAATGAATGAATAATACATAATAATTAAAATTTAAAAATTTACATTGACAAAAACTACTTGGAGTTTTGCTATTTGTGACAAATACTGTATAACACCCATTTAAACTCACTCCAGTGACATCTTGTCCTCTTCCTCACTGAGGTCTGGAAGTCTATGTAAACCTAGTGTCTTTCTCAGTGCATCAACATGTTCTTTCAAAGGCTTGTATTCATCGTGGAGTCGGCGGGTTGTTTCCAGCAACTTATTCAGGTCGTTTTCAGACTGCTTTATGGTGTTCTCCATCTATAAGCATCTCAGTAAATTCAATGTAGATACACAAACAATTCCTAGCATTTGACCCATATAGAAAACATTCACATTTTTATAATTTGTCTGTGTAGCCTTTGCAAAAATGATCTTACCACATTAATATCTGCATGAATGAGCCTGAGTTCCTCAACATGGGCCATCTTCTCTTGCAGCAAAAGGTCCATCTCTTGTTTATATTCCTTCAGATGCTTTTCCTCAGATTCCAGTGCCTCAAATTCACTCTTTAAGCGAGACTTGAGTTTCTCCATCTGTACAGTTTTATTTCTGCAAGGAACATTTTAATTAATTTAAATTTGATTTTCAGGAGTTTCACAATAATGAATTCTAATAAAGCTGTGGTTTATGGGCTGTGTGTTATTATGATTTAGCAACAATGGAACAGTTCGATGTAACATTGTAACAGATGTAAAGTTGTAATAGATGACATGTAACAACTGATACTTTCTTGTAACCAAATGTATCATTATCAAACACCCCCAGCAACGTCGTTGCTTTCAATAAAATTGTTATTCAGCACAGTTTCGAGTAAAAAGTGAATAAATGCATGTTTAATTGGAGCAACCCTAAGCTGCGACTCCACATCACAGTCACAGATTTACACGAAATCAAGTTTCGCTTATTTGGCATGGGACCAAACGCGCAAAAAGAATATTGTCAGTTAAGGTATGAAGACTCATAATTTGTGAAAGTTTCAAGAAAAGCAATTTGTGGTCAGCATTTAAAAGCTAGCTGGACATTAAGAAGTGCTAATGGTTAGCCGTGTGATCTTATTACAATTACAGACAATACATGGACATTTCACATACATACATTTCACGAGCATAACAACTCAGGATAAGCAACTTGAATAGCTTGGATGCAAACCAAAGCAGATGCACACTAACGTTTATCAATGTTGTCTCGAGTAACTCTACGAATCCTGTGAATACAATGGTTTGCAAGCTAGCTAACTTACCAGCTAGCTATCTCTTAGCCAGATGTGAAAAAACGAAGTTCGATTAAGTTTCAAAAGTAATGTGACAGAATGTTAGAGAGAGTTGTTATATTACCTTATTTCTTTTATGTTTTCTAGTTTACACATAATCTCTTGTTCATCTGTCATGACTGTAGTAGTGGTTGTAGGCTGGAGTGTTAGCTGGCGAAGTCACAACAGATTTCCAAGTCCAGTCAGTGAGATAATGGCTAGCACCCAGCTGTGGTGGTGGTAGGCAAGTGAAAACGCCAATGCCACAGCACCTCAGAGACACAGGCCCAGCAAACGTTCACTGCAACGGCTACTTTGATAAATTTCACGTCTAGAAAAATACTGGAAGCTCAGTGTGATTTTGGAACAGTTTTCGTACGAACAGTTGCAGCACAAATTAATTTTCGCCACTTCAGCCTTTTCTGTGCGTACGCATATGCGGAGCGCGCGCGTGCATGTGTGTGTGCAGAGAATGTTTGTGTTTGCGTGTGTGTGAAAGAGAGGGAGGTAGAGAGCCGTAGAGAGGGGAGGTATCGGTCATTGCGGTGTGGATGTTGGAACGCTCATGCAGTAATGTTATAGCAATACTAACTTAGTTGGTGATGGAGAATATTTTCTTAAGCCCTTCGAGGGCTTCTGTTATTGCTTTTGGACAATAGTTTGTTTTTTGTTAGTATGTATGCATTATACAGGTCTGTAGCTGTACAGGTGACATTTACAGACAGTTTCACATTTTCAGTATATCTGCTGAATCTGTTGTGTTTATACCATTCAAGGTTAGCTGCTTTTGAGTGTGTAATTGTGCGAGATTGGCTACTTATGAGCGCTCTGTACACGCACCTACAACTCCCTTTGCCACTAGAACACAGCGACAGGGGGCGTCCGACTTGTTGCTAAGATACAGTCTGTGGGGAGGCAGCCCGAGTGATGAAGGGAGGAGATGATGGATGATATTTCAGCAGCTCTATTTGTTTGCCGTTATGTGGGGATAATAAAAACTTGACTTCAGTTAGTTCCTCTAGATCAAGCTTGTGAAACCGCACGCTGCACTCAGTTCGTTCCATTGCAGGTGTGCGCTGTGATCATCGGTTGCAAAATTACTATAATAAATGGTTTTGGAGCTGGCAGCGCCCGCAAGTGCAGGCCCTTTGCTACAGCGCTCCATCCCGCATATCGAGCGTGTTTTCCGGGTTAGGGTCAGCTACTGCTCCGCTGAGTCAAACTGCGACAGTGCTAATGGAAGCAACTCAAGCAACAGTATCACTGTAATTATTCAGGACGGCAACGAGGATGACTGCGCCAAGGCTAAAGTAAGAGCATGTTGTAAACAGTTCTTTCTCTTTATGAACATTTAGCCCCTTGCTTCTTTCAGCAGCTATCTTGCTAGCAAGTTAGCCAACAGTATGTAACGCTGTTCACTGTTCTTGTAGTTAACGTTAGCTGGCTAATACTAGCCAGGCAGCATTGCTTACCTTTGAAGAGCAAGTTACTTGCTAGCAAGATTGGACAAACAGCAAGTAATTTTATCTAACGCTCTGTGTTGTGCTTTTATGTTTGGTCTGGTGTGATAATTCTCCCTAGACTTATATCAACAGTTTTTGGAGTTGCTGTGTTTACACTGTAATAATGCGCATGAGGAATCTACAAATCCGTACGTGTATTTGAGCTAAGTTAGCTCAAAGTAACATTAGCTAACGATAGCTAACGTTATACATATGGCACGATGCTCACGACTTGTGTTTTCAACCGTATCTTAATTTGCTCTGATGTGGCTAGCAGGCTACATCGTTTAGTTGTACTGGTGTGTTGTCAACACAGTGGTCACCTTTCGGAAATTGTCTTCTGGTTGGTCATAATTAATAACACTGCATCTCATTTCTGACATTTGCCAGCTGCATTCCCATGGACATCGTGATGTCTAATTCATGCCATTGAATAGAGTTTCTTTCAAAACGCCAAGTGGTTCCTGTCTTTTTATATGGTCAAAGTTGCATTATATATTTAAAGATGCAGCTGACTAATAATGACGTCTTACCCACTAGGATCATAGACATTGGTTTCATACCTAAGGCAAGCTGTGGTCATTTCCGTGACTTTTGCCAACACTGCAATGTCAAACAGCAATGTATCATCGGGTGGTCAAGGATTGTTGTAAGAATACAATGAATGAATGCACAAGAAAACATTTTGTACATGCTGACTTTTTTCAACACTCTTGGAGACTTAATGCATCACCAAATTGCTTTGCTGTGATTAAAATTATTTCCTCATTGTCATATGGAAACATGTGGAATATGTCATGTTTTTTTCGTTTGCATCAAGTCGTTCCATATGCACCAGTGATTTGTTACTCATCTCTGACACTTTGAGATGAGTGTAGTTTTTCATATTGCATTTGCAATTCATCAAGCATGCACCCTGACATATAAAATGCTGTTGCACATAGGTAAACTGGGCCTGAATTGAGCTAAGCATGCATGCACTTCCACCAAGGGTCTGGTTCCACTTGTTGCTATGAAACAAACCAGTGTGTGTGTCTGTGTGTGTGTTGGAGTGGTGCTTGAAAGCTCTGTGGCCTTGCTGGGTTTCAGCCCGTGTAGAGAACAAGACTTAGGAGAACAGGGCTTTGGAGAAAAGCAGTAATCATTTGTGAAATTATTTGGGACTTGCATGGTGACTCGCTGAGCTCTCTCCTCCCAAGGAAGAGTTTGCTTAGTAGGCTGTATAATCTGGTATTAGCTTAACTCCCAAACCAAGATGCATTGGTTCAAATCAAGGCATGAATAAAAGGAGTTAAGAACTTATGTGCTTAAAAAAGACTGAGTTGTTATCAATTTACAATGTGACAAGACCCAATTAGTTTATTACTAAATAGTGTATTACTCTTATAAAATTATCATTGAATTCAGAGGAAGCAGAGAATCTGTAAGCCTCCACTGTAAGTCCCCACCACAAACAAACACGAACATGCAAACACACACATATACACACACCTCACCATACCTTGGCCAGTACTATCTAGTTAGGATTTGTAAACATGTTGTTGGAGAATCAGTGGCATTATTGTTTGTTCTGAAGGTAAACATTTCTGATGAGACTCGCTCTAGTTTTGCCAGAGAAGCACGTTTCCCCTCCATAGTGTAGAGTGAGCTATTCGAGCTCAGCAGCACGACAAGCAGCCCAGAGCACAGGCTGTGTCACGATTTCAGGGAACTCCTTTATTCAGCATGCTGCATTTTTTTTCTTCTCTCTCTCTCTCAGTAGAGAGGGAGTGAGAGAAAGAGAGAAAGAGAGGGAGGGAGGGAGTGAGAGAAAGAAAGAGAGCTGAGGGGGAGTTCAGCATGTGTCGTAAGCTGGTGATTTCCCCTGATGTGTTCTGTTTTTCTCCATAAGCTTTTTTTTTCTCTCTTTGAGGCTTACTAATTCCATCGACATTGCACAAACTAATTGATTTATGCAAGGTCTGCCTCTGTCTGTTATGTGCTGTTCCTTTAATGCGGATGTTTGTTTTGTTTTTCGAAAGCTCAAGAGGGAGAGAAAACGTGTGTGTGGTGGTGCGTTCGCTCATACACACGCTTGTGTGTATATATGTGTGCGCTTGTGTGTGTGTGTGTGTGTGTGTGTGTGTGTGTGTGTGTGTGTGTTGGTGTTCCAGGGCTGCCTAGAGAACGACGGACTGTGTGTTGTGTTAGTCGTGACTGCTAAAAAGCAGTTAGCTGATGACAGTGCAGCGTTGCTAGGCAACCAGTGTCATGAGCAGAGCTCTCTCAGTGCTGGATGGCGGTATCTGTTTCTGCTTGCGACGGAGAGAAGCACGCATGTGCTGCCCCAACGCACGCACAAGCACAGCTATTATCTCCTTACGCCAGTTAGTAAAAGCCTGCAGGTTGTTGCTTTTTTTGTTTTGTTTTGTTTTGTTTTGTTTTTTTGCACCTGCTCAGTTAGACCATCAAGAAATCTACCCATTTACTCACAGTGGGATAGGTGACTGTTATTCTTGCAAGCAAAAAAAAATAAAAAATAAAAAATGGAATTTTGAAAGAAATGCAGCAGGAGCACATGGAAAGATCCACTCAATAGATGAAATAGCCTACCTCAGAGTGTAGTTTCACACAAGACTACTGTACTTTGCACAGAGTTTATTGAAAAAAAACAGTTTGTGTTATTTCCAATGCACTCTCTGGTAATGTTCTGTTCAAGGACGTACACAAAAGTGGGCACCCCACCAGTTTTACTCACATGGCACTTGTTGGCCAAGGCATACGTATTACAGTAGGCCAGTGCTTCAGGTTATTCTTCTCCTTCAATAGCCCCAGAGATTTGGTGAGCTGGCATATTTTGGGGAAACGGTGCATTATGGGAAAGATAGCGCAATGTTCTGTACTGTTCTACCTAGTTGCATTCCAAAGGGAAACTGTCAGGGTTTGATTATGATTGACAAATGCTCGTCGATGATGATGACTGTGTCATTATGTGGCTGTGGGGCGACTCTGGAACAAGTGCTGGTGATCATTTATTCTGTCCGCCCCCTTTCTCTCTCTCCCTTTCTGCCCCCCCTCCCTCCTTTCTCTCTCTCTCTTATCCTGTTCTTTCTTCCCTTTCATTCACCTCCCCCACCTCTCCTCTCCTCTCCTCTCTTCTCCGTCTCTCCTCAGGAGTACATAGTGTCCCTGATTGCTCCTGCCCACTGCCGTCGAGTGCGCCTGACTCTGTCCCTGCACCGGAGGCTGCAGACGCTGCACTCGGCCATCGAGCATGAGACGGGCGCCGTGCTGACGCTCCGCGAGCATGCCGTGGTGCTGCAGGGGGGAGAGGCTCAGGTGACCGCCGCATGGGCCATGCTGCAGCAGCGGCCCAGGATGGAACCACGAGCGCCGCGTCGCGAGCTGCTGCCAGTGCCGGCCACCGCCGCCACAGCCACCGCCACAGCCGCTTCGGCCACCGCCGCAGATTCTGAGGAAGAGGAGGAGGACGAGGAGGAGGAGGAGGAGGAAGAAGAAGGGGACGGCAGAGAGGAGGAGGAGGAGGAAGAAATGGAGGGGAGCAGCTCGGAGAGCGAGGCGGAGCAGCAGGCCAAGGCCGGGGAGGGAGGGGGAGCAGCGGCAGCAGCTGGAGGAGGAGGAGGAGGAGGAGGAGGAGGAGGAGGGGGGCGGAGGAGAGAGCCGCTGATGGCTACTAAGCCCCACCGGCAGCTGTGTCGGTCACCTTGCCTGGACCGGCCCAGCTTCAGCCAGAGCAGCACCCTGCAGGAGCTGAGGGCCGAGGACAGCAGCCGCAGCGGCCCCGGGGGCCCTGCGGGGGGCCCCGCACGGCTGGCCAGCGACCGCGACTACCAGTCGAAAATGGACTTTGCGCTCAAGCTGGGCTATTCGGGCGAACAGGTGGAGGCCGTCCTCGGCAAGCTGGGCTCTGGCGCACTCATCAACGATGTGTTGGCCGAGCTGGTCCGACTGGGCAACAAGGGCGAGCTGGAGGCCCAGGGGGGGGCCAGTCCGGCCACTTTGGCCCCCCGCGGCCCCGGGGTCAAGGAAGCTGTCAGCCCTGAGGCCTCGCTGGAGGAGGAGTCCACGGACAGCTGCGACAACCTGAGACCGATCGTCATTGACGGCTCCAATGTAGCCATGAGGTATGTTCCTTAATGTGTAATAGAGCTGTAATAACAAAGACTAGAACTTTTATGATTGATTATGATTTCTAATTCATCGCTTAGTTTCAGAAGTTTAGTCTATTTCACTTGGTGTTGATATACTTTATCCAGCCTGGCCTGTGAGTCTCAATCCTCAGACTTCTTTAAAAGATTTTTTTTTGTCCCCTCATTATTTTCTTCAGTCAGACATTTAGGAAAATTAAATGTAGTTCAGATTCGGTCCGTCTTTGGGAGCAAGGCTCACACAGCCTATGTAAGTATGTAATTTGGTCTTGTAATGTTTTGTAGCCATGGAAACAAAGAGGTTTTCTCATGCATGGGGATTCAGCTGGCTGTGGATTGGTTCCTGGAGAAAGGCCACAAAGACATCACGGTGTTTGTGCCTGCGTGGAGGAAAGAGCAGTCCAGACCCGACGCGCCCATCACAGGTAGAGCCGGCCACGAGTCACGCACGTGTTTCGGTGTGTGTCCCACGTGTTTTGGAAAAGCCTCACAGTAGGAGAGTGGGAGTGTTTTTTTTTTTTTTTTTGCTTTACTAGATTTAGAAAAAAAAGTCTTACAACAGCTAACAGAGGCTTATTAGGGCACAGAAATCTTGCTGTGCATCAAAAGCAATGTCTGCATTACTTTTCTACCCCTGCTCTACACAATGAAACATTGTACTAGAACTAATACTTATTGTGGCTACTTATTGTAGCCAAAGTAGCCAAGGCTTTGCACTCTAGCCCTGGAGCTATGATTTAGCTCTTACTTAAGATCTACTCTGAACATATTTTGAGCAAACATGAATGCTTATGCTTATGCTCTATGCTCATGAGTACCTCTTTGTGCTTTTTATTTTAGTTACCTGTGTGAATTTGAAAGCAGTTGTAATAGGTAGTTTCTATGTTATGGTTTCTTTGCTTTTCGATGTAACTTTTTCCATCTGTCTGACCTGAGCAGATCAGGAGATTCTACGGAAGCTGGAGAAGGAGAAGATCCTGGTGTTCACCCCCTCCCGGCGCGTTCAGGGACGCCGCGTTGTGTGCTATGACGACCGCTTCATCGTCAAGCTTGCCTGCGACTCTGACGGCATCATCGTCTCCAACGACAACTACCGCGACCTTCAGAACGAGAAGCCGGAATGGAAGAAGTTCATCGAGGAACGCCTCCTCATGTACTCCTTTGTCAATGACAAGTAAGCCTGCCGAGTTTCCACGGTTACTGGGTCCTTTCACGGCCTCGCTCTCTTGTTTGGGCCTCTGTTGAATCTGTTGCCGGCTCTGGCCGGAAGAGCTTTTCTGACGCGTGCGTTCTTGTGACCTTATAAGTCTCATGACATCACCACAGAACCACCAAAAGAATCCACAAGTAACCCTCCAATTCATATTTGGTACACAAAGAGTTGTAGGCAATTATTTGTATTGATATGTGATGAAAAGTACATTAGTTTATTTATTCATTGATTTATTTATTTTTTGAATGCAGGTTTATGCCTCCAGACGACCCTCTAGGGAGACACGGCCCCAGTTTAGAGAACTTCCTGCGGAAGCGTCCAGTGGTGCCCGAGCACAAGAAGCAGCCTTGTCCCTATGGTGAGTAGACACTCAGCACTCCGCTCCTGTTTCCTGTCCAGCTCAGCGCCCATCATTGTCTCTGCTTTTGTGCTTGGATCAAATCGCTGGTTCTCCAGAAGGCCTCATATACAAGGGAAGCTCCAGTCAGACAAGAGCAAGATATTTGAACTTAACTCGTGATCCAGGGCAATTTACCCACACAGGAGCCATTTATTTACACAAGACCGGCAGTTTGAATTGTAAATCAGGTTGACAGTGCAAAATTGAAAGGAATCTATTATTTATGCTTGAAAGACTTGACCGGTATTTTACCTCACTGACGTTGCATATTGGCCACAGGGTGCATTCGTTTTTTTTTTTTTTTCTTTAAGGATCCAGTTGCTCAAAAATGTACAAAAATGATAACGTTGTACGATCTTCAAGTATACTATTCCATTATACAGTCAGGATATACTGTACCAGATTATTAGGTGATTAGTTGGCATATTACTTGTGCCATTAACAGATGTAGTATGATCAGTACGGTAATAATCTCAGTTCACTATTGGTTGTATATACTGTATGGCACACCTGGCTGTCTAAGACTAAGGAGCCTTGGTGCCAACTATTCCATTACTAGTGCCCCCCTGCCTCCCATGAGCTCCATATGATAAGGGCAGTATTTTACAGGCATGCTGTAGGCAGAACATTTGCAGCACAACCTCCTACTCTATAAGCAATCTCCAACACTGTATAAAGAAACTCATGAATGATTTTTTAAAAAATCTCCTAGTTGAACTCAATGGCTTTCCCTGTGCAACGTCTTAATTTGAGCATAGACCTCAGCGCTCTTGATGCTGGTGTTGTAAGCCCAGATGTCATTCTTAGTTCAAGTGCATCTGCAAAATGGCCATGACACAAATACTTTCGACTTCTTCCAGTGTCTGCATTCAATATCTATGTGTTAGTCTAATGTCGTCTACTGAAAGCACAACAAAGTTACATTCGTTTTAATATTGCTTCCCTCTCTATCTTTCAGCATGGACTAAAGGTATGAGTAAACCAAACATCTCTACTAAATCCTAGCTTAATATCACCATTTATTGAATGGCACATATACATTTATTTGTGCAGATGTCAATAGGGTGTAGAAAATGACACACAGAGTGTGCAGACATAAAGTGCATTTCCTGAATCATCAATTTCATTATTTCCACTCTAGTTCATTAGAAAGGTTTGACATGGTAGTTACACTACTGAAATAATGAAGGTAGATAAAAGGCTTTTGAAGTGTAGGGTTTACTGTGTGGGGTTAAAAATGAGATCATTATGAAAATGCTTTAAAAGTTTTATACAACACGTAGTTGGATAGCTGAAAAGCATAGGCTAGTTTTCATTTAGCATCACAAAATGTGATCTATTGACAGGAGGATTGATTGTGGTTAGCTTATAGCCAAAGCTTACAGACACATTTTAGTGTCTATCAACTTGCCCTTTGTCAAAAATGTAAACTATCAAATTATTGCCTTGAGAACAACATGTTCACAGCACAGTTCTCAGATCTCCTCTCTCTGACTTTTTGAGGTCACCGTAGAGATAATTAGTTTTTTAGATTA
>JASCIP010000401.1:1201740-1213638 GCA_034783695.1 Sardinella gibbosa
GTGTGTGTGTGTGTGTGTGTGTGTGTGTGTGTGTGTGTGTGTGTTACCTGTGGGTAGGCTGCAGGACCGGAGCTGTAAGGCTGTGCTGGGTGCATAGGGGGAGCAGCTGGAGGCTGGGCCATGTTCTGGTACCCCGGGGGCAGGGAAGGGTAGGCGAGACCCATCGGCCTTCCTGCTGGCCCAGGCTGAGAAGAGGGCGGGTCGGCTGCAACAGACAAGAGGTCAGAAGGTCAGACAGAGGTCAGAGGGTCAACTCCAGCTTCAGCACCAGCTTCCACTCAAACAGGAAACAAGAAGCGCGGTAGTAGCTACTCACTGATGGCTCGGTCGCCGGACTCGAAGCTGTTGGGAACTTGAGAGTTGGTCGGTGTGTGAGTTTGCCTCATTCCTGATTGGACACAGAAAAACCATTAAGCACAAGGACAAAAGAAAATAATTACAATATACACAATTCATTGAGCTACATGACACTAGATGAACCAATGAAAAACGCCACGTGGATCTACGGAGAGGAAAAAGAACGTTCAACAGGTGGCAAACATTGTTGAGATGAGACAAGAATGCGAAGGGGCGAAAGGGGCTAAGGGGAATGAAGTTAAAGATGACGGGAGACATGCAGCAGGCTACTGAACCACCAGTGGACTACGTCACTGACACCGACCACCATCACAACAACAACAACAACAACAACAATAACAAGAACCACCATGGGACCTCTACGGACTACGGTACAAGAGCACTACGACGGCGACAGCTAGCCGTTCCGCTGAGCCACACCTGACTGATCAACATCCCAGTCCATGTTCTCCACATCAGTGAAGGCTGATGCGTTACTACAGACGCCTCCACTCTGACCGGCTGCCGTGACGAGAGGGAAAAAAACTTTTTTGTTTTTAGTTGTTCCGCACAACATGCATGGGCAAACACAATCGTTATTGCACACGTCCATAAACGCTCAGACCTCGGAGGGAAACCTGACCACAGGCCAGAGTGCATTCGGACGGGGTGGTGTGGGGTCTTACCTTCACTTTGTGGGCCCATGGGTGGGGGAGGGGTGGCTGTGCCGAGAGGCCCGGTGGGTGGCGGGGTGGGTCTCATGGCTGGCGGGGGTCCTGCTGTGGGCGGGGGCCCGTACAGTGGCCTCCCTGCTGGCTGCTGGTACGTCTGGGGGGTCATGGCGTTCATAGGTGGAGGTGCAACAGACCCTATTGAAAGAGAGGATGTGCCGACCACCTTTAATGATTAAGTAATCCGGGTGTGTGTGTGTGTGATGGAATTGGGGCTAGATTTCTTTTTCTTGTGCATGTTATCATAGAGTGATCATACAGTTAGCTGCTAGATGGGTGTTTTCATCCATCCAGGTAAGCGTTATGCACTGATGCTAAATGTGGGGCACTACGACTGTCATCTACTTGCCATCCTAAAAGGTACTGATAGTTTGCATTATTCGTTAGATATGCAGTTTAATCAGCACTGTGTATTCTTGGATTGATGTTGACTTATTACATTGAATAATTACAATGCCTACTTTGTAGAGAATATAATTTCCTCTATTCGTGAATACTGTAGTTCTATATTACTATGTTTCAGGCTTTATCCGCCGTCATTTTTTTTTTTTCAAATTCACTTCCTGTAGTTCAACATACAGTAGTACATCCTCTGGGTGCAGTGCTGCAAGTGTCTGCCTCTATGGACACACAACCAGGACCAGAGCTAAAGCTAAGGCTAAAGCTAAGCCTACCCTCTCTGCCACAGGTAACCTTATAGCCTGCAGTGCTGAGGCGCTAACGCTGCTGACTCGGTAAGTGCTAATGTCAGGCAGTGAAATGAATGAGAGGGAGAGGATCCTGCTCCAGCGATCAGTTCCCAGGAGTGTGCCTAAAGATAAGGGCTCTGCCAGAGATGTATTAGGAGTTCAATTACCGCATTCAAAAAGCCTGGACTTGTACACATGAAGAGAGCATAAAGCATATGAAGAGATTTCCTTACATTAAATTAAATGATTGTGGGATAAAATTTAGGGAGAATAAAAAAAATGTCTTCATAAGGTTGACCATAAGAAGATCAAACTCAAGCACAAGCATCTTTTCCATCTCCACTCGTCCAAGTTAGCTATGATGCTAAGTATAAAAACGTCACTTGTGTAGTCTCTTGCTTTGAGCGCCCACAATCACTTTCCACTGAAACATGAGCACCATAAAAGTTGTAAAAACGAACAAATGTATGAGCTCAAAGTCGCAAGAGGAGACCTCAGTGGTGTTCTGTTACCATCAGCACTCCAAGAATGTACTGGTCTCAGACACCTCCCAGTGTTATGTGCCTGCGATCTATTCTACTCTTAACCAAGCAAAGAAGAAGAAGGGAAACTAAATTTCAAAAGATGCGTTCATTTCAGCTCCAATAAAGTTCAAACAGGTTATCAAATAGTCAATTTATGGGAGCGAATAGCTACACTAAAATACAATTTCACTCAATTCAACACACACACACACACACACACAATATAATAAGGGGCATCATGGCTCTATACCTGGCGGGGCCCAGCTGTTGAGTGAGGTGGGAGGCAATGGGGGGCCTGGGGGCCCTGAGGCGTTGGGAGTGAGAGTGGGGCCAGTCGGGGGTGGAGCACTGAACCCCTGAGAGGGTGGGTTCGGCACGGGGCTAGGAGAAGACGACGACGAGGTCACGTGGTTCCCCGGTGGAGGCGTCCCCGCCATGCCCATGGGAGGGCGCGCGCCATAGTTCCAGGTGGACGGCGAAGGGTTCTGGGAGCTGGGGTAGAAGCTGTTTGTCGATGCCGCGGGGGGCGGCAGCACAGAGTTCTGAGAAGCAGGGATCGTCGGGCCAGGAGGCATCGGTGGCGGCGCTCCCATGGGTGGCCTGACCGGCATGTGGGGCACAGGGCCACTCTGATATGAACTGACAGGAGGGCCAACATTGTAAAGTCCAGGTCCAGGTGGCATGGGGGCCTTTGCGGGCACTGGGCTGTTATAGCCTAACTGGCCAGGCGTAGCATAGCCTTGGCTCACTTGCTGCGCTGGAAAAGGGCTCTGTGAGGGACCTAGGAAGAAAAAAAAAAAAAAGACAAGAAGGACAAGATCAAGATGAAACCTAAACTTCTACTTCTTCTAGGTTCATTAAAAATTAATTTCAACAGTAAACTGGCAAGGACGAAAAAAAAAAAAAACTATTATCAATGTGGTCATATCAAAGGCTCCGCAGAATAAGACATGTGTGATAAAGGAGTCACGTGTTGTCAGTCACTTACGCAACCCTTTACTACACCCCTATTCATCAAACGCTATGAATGATTGCTGTCACCATGGGTCCAATGAATATCTAAATCGAGTTAAGCACAGAACTCTGCAAGTAATAGCAATCAGTGTGACATCAACTGGCTCATCGATTCGATGGGTTAACTTTTATGTGTGCCAAATCTTAATTAAAGGAAATCAGAGACTATTCTACAAACCACAAATAGATTGCTTCTCTGCACACAGAATCATACCACTACAGTCTGTCTAAACATAGGTGATCTGTTAGTCTCCATTCTACTGTTGCAGTAATTGACTTAAAAGTGTCCTTATGTTCACTGATACACCCGGCTAAGGAGATGAACGCGGGCAGGGGGTATGACGAGATTAGCAGACGACTCTCTCTCTCTCTCTGCCAAATGGTGTAATCCCCGAACTTCCGGGCTGCGGGAAAATCTCCAGGACTAAGCTCCTGCTCATTCAATACACCCATCTATACTAGCCCAAGAGCCTCCAACTGTAGCACACTGACAGTCTGACCATCTGACCAACAATAGTGAGACAACATGACTTCATTACAAACAATTAGACTTGGAAAAGCCTGTTGCGTTTTACTTCGTCCTCTGACTCTCTCCCCCCATGACAATGTGTTTTCCACTCATTTGTAACAATTTGAGGAGAAAACCCGCAGAAGGAAAGACTTCATCAAAGTTAAACCACAGCTTAAAAAGTGCTCTCTCATAAAGTTAACAAAAGGCTAGCTGAAATTAAGTACAAACGCTCTGGCTTTCAATTATTTCCCCTTTAATCAATGACATATCTACCAAATACCTCATGGCCGGGAGTTCAAAGATCAATTATAAACACAGAGCTTGTAATTGCCTAGGTCCAGAAGAACAGATAACAGGAGAAAAAGATCAAGACTGCAGTGGTCACACAAGGTGACCTAAGAACAGTACATGGGAAAAGACATAAGTGCCAACACATCCTAAAGACAATTCTAAACTCTTGAGGGACATTTGCCATCTCATCAAAAGATAGTCATGGCATTGGCCTATAGTCAAACAACACACAGTGCAAAACAAACCCGAAATTAAGATTGACAGAAAATGGCTAAATATGACACACAGGAAAATGTGAAATGAGCAGTAAAAGCTCTGTGCTGTTTAACCTTTGGAAAGATTTCAAAACAGCTGGATCACTCAAATGTGCCACATGTACACTGCTGAAGAGCGCCAAAAGCGTCAAGTCAAGGTACTGTGAAGTGAAATCTGGATCTTTCACTGATGAGATTGCTCAACAGGTCTTCTTTTGACTATTTCATCGAGGAATTCAAAAGAGAAGTCCTTGTCAGTGTTCCATGGTACGACATTTAGCATACGCTGAGCTCACATAACCCACAAATAAGTAACGTTAAAGACTGCAGCATGGTCCCCTCTAAAGTAATGCATTAGTGAATATCAAACAGTTAGCTAACGTAAACAAAAGCGAAGGTTCAATTTTACGTCACGAAATGTTTACGAGATCCCAAAGAAACAGCAATTTATGTTACGACTATGTAAGTAAAACCACTTAATCAGTAACCCCAGCGTAGGTAGCTTGCTGACGCTGACTCAAGACACGAAAACTTTGGAAGTAGGCCCGTTACACCAGTGGCACGATCAACTTAATAATACTGGAAAACTGGTTATTTCAGTACGTTAACGAATCCCCTATATCAATAAGATTGATTAGTGATATCTTGCTAGCTTCGTTTATAACAAGCTGTGACCTACAAACTTTCCAAATCAGGAGAATTTCAACGTTAGGTAGCTGGATAGAAAGCTAGCGAGCCGACAGTTGCCCACGGCTTAGGGACTATGACCGGGCAATATTGCCATATCGCTAGAAGAACAACAGGTGCATTTGACTCCCAGACATCATTAAGTTAAACGCGTTAGAATCGTGACTTAGGTGATATGGTTATTGCTAAACATAGCGAAAGCAAATTCGTCGGGTCCCAAGTTGATTAGCTTCACGTATATGAACGAATCCCAGACGTACACTCCCATCGTTTTACGCACCAACTAACGTTACTGTTAGCAAGCTAGCGCTAGATTAGCCATCAACTGTTAAAAATTTGTTAATACGTCTCACTATCAGTGACTGTCTCTCTCAAAAATACCCACGCTAATCAACTAACTTCTAATGTTATATGCTAGCCATGTCCATTTCACACAGCCAGATAAACTCATCGATTACAAAAACATTTAGCCAACCAACTTAAATGGCTTGATCCACAACAACCTGAGAAAAGTTTATGCTATCGAAAGGCTAACCATGAAAGCTAGCCGTTAGCAAGCGAAACGGGTTACGTTAACCCAACCCTGTTATTGATAAAACACCGCTAACGTTGGCTAGATGCTACGTTACTAAGCTTGAACTTTGAGAAAATATTAGAACTAATTCAACCACCAAATCCACTTACCATTTGTATAGGTCTGTCCTCCTGCCCCATTCTGAGAACTGAAACCAGCATTTGACATCTTGAAATAGCCACCGGGATCAAATTGTAGAGGTGCTTCGTTAGTGAATGGCTAACTATCCTATCAGAGTAACGCAACGTTACGAGGTTACCTGGTTGGCAAGCAACCTGGCAAAACAACTTCCCGGTGGGGGTAGACAAATAACCTGATACCGAGTTTTCCCTTAACTCAGTGATTAGGAGCGTTATTTCGCTAACTTGTCAACAGCCTACCAAAGAACCATGGCTAAGGCCGTTCCCTGTCTTACTAGGGTTCAGGCCCTGTCAAGAAGACAGCCGTGAGTTTTCTTCGCCACTTCCACAGGAAGTCGAAATCACACTACCAGGAAACGTAAACGCTTGAAGCATGCGCAGACGGTACACGTGGCATTTCCTGTGCAAACCTACTATTAACCGGAGGGAAAAATAGATAAACTGAACGTAATGTGCATATTTCTAATAAAGTAATCACTCGCTCGTCGTGGATATACAGAATGCATTGGACCACATTTCCCATTACATATACACAAACTTTGACACATAACATCACTGTTACACCAGTGGCTTACGAAATATAGCTGATTAAAGCCAACTTTGCAAATACATTTATCATGACAATGGTTAGGTGTGATACTTTTCATGAAAGTTATTTTTCCTTTTTCATTTCTTCGAAAAAAGCAAGGAATTTGTTCGAAGGAAAATCTTACAATTTTGCAATCGGACAGATTAGTGAGTTACAGATACCGGAAGCGGCTGGGCAGGTCGAAAGTAGTCAGCCATTGCTGTGTCGTGGCTCTGTAGCTCTGTAGCCTAACAAAACACGAAGACAGAAAGGCAGTGGGTTGTAGCCTCAGTGTTTCGTGGAAGAGGCCTTTTCGTCGTTTTAAAACGCAATAATCCAGGTATTTTCTACTATTAGACAATAGGTAAGCACAACACTAAACCCTAAATGTTGTAATATCCACTTGTGTCTGTGAATGGTAAAAAGCTAAATCAAGTTGCTAAGTTTTTTTTTTGAGAGGAAGCGCTATCGAAGCTAGCGCAAGCTAGTCAATTGTGTAACATTGGTAGCAAAGGGTCTTTGATTTCTTTAGTGGCTTGCTATCGTAGCTAGCCTACAGTTAGCTACGGGGGAGAAGACCTTAAATCATACAGTGCATAGACAACAGGCTAGCTATCTTGAAAACGTTGAATTGTCAAACTTGATTTTTAATCAAATTAGGCTTTTGGAGAACACGTATCACAGAACTTTCACGGTAGGAACAATTGACTGTGTAGCTTTGCTAATGGTAGCCGTCGCCAATGTTGGATGTCAAAGCTCGATGAGGCTACTATCCGGCCTTGCTAACTAGCATCAACTTGGCTTTTCTGTGACACGTAGAGACCATTTCAGCAATGAAGCGTAGGCTATGTGGCCCTCTCTGATTGAGTGGCAAAGTTGTGAGCGATGTCTTTTTAATCCAAAGCTAGTGTGTCTGTCCGCACGTTAACATTTTGGCAAACCATTGTCAGATCAATCCATATTGGTGTTGTACGTGAAGAAAGCGTTCATGGAAAAGTTCGTAGACAGTGCCTGTGCTGACGTGAAACCATTGCTGCATGAAATTTTTAAACGAACGTTAACGTTACTTTGCAAGAATCAAACTATCTGAATACTGCATGTCAACATGAACTTCTTTGAATGTCATTACTAAAAAGACTACATGTACAGTATGAAATTGTTTTAACATCATGCCCCAGTAACTTCACTGTGTTATTCAGTGTAGAGTTTTAGAGAGAGAACCTGAAAACGAAATAAATAAAATAAGTTAGGCTAGGTTAACTTTAACGTAGTTGTCGGTCTATTTTTGCATTGTCGTGCACGTCAGGTGTTTCTTTGCTGAAACTGGTGTGGTATGTTACTCTTCTTGAGCGACTAACGTTACTTATAATAATATAAGCCAGGTGTATGAAACAGTCTATAATGTATCTGCGGAACACGTCTTGGCGGCTGACCTGGTTGCTAGTGTCTAAAATTTGATCAGAATTTTGACAACTCAACTTTTCTCGTAGAAAATCATCGTCATCATTTACAATAATGTAAGCCTTATTATTAGTGGTTTGGGTGGGGGTGGGGGGTAACGAATCACGGTAACATTGATGTTTCATTTGGTACTGAGGGCAAAACAAAACCATGGTTGCTGAAAATATGCATCTATACCTTAAAAAGATGCATCTATTTTACCGGGACATGCTAAATTATGAGCTATGTTCTCAGCATCAGTTGCTAAAGTGTCTAGATGGAAGTGAGAGTTATTATTGATATTGGTAGAAAAAAAATCTTCAAGTTCACTGTCATACGCCGGTGAATGTGTCACATTTGCCCACAAGGGATCACGTCACATAGGGATCTTCCCTTAAGGCACGTGTTGTGAGCCAAGCTAGGGAGAAACTTGCTGACGTGTATTTCAGCTGTATTTGCATGTTCCTCACCTTTGCCTCCAGTATACTTTAGCACGGTGACTGTTTGCTTATTGTGTAACTAGAACTATAGGTCACACTGATGCCTCCTTATGCTACATTATGCAAAAAGAGTACACTATTTACAGTAGCTGCAGCAAACCAGGCACCAGGTTTGAACCATATGGCAAGAAACATTTATGGACCTCCATGTTGTTGTTTTTTTTCCTTTCTTGAATCTGTTGAATCTTAAATTCCATGCATATTTTTCAACCTTCTCGTAACACAGACGCAAAATATTTATGGAAGTTTAAAGACTCAGCACAGTAGTGGTTTTAAAAATGATCAGCTGTTAGGATTCTCATCCTTTCCCCCACCAAAGAGCAATTAAAAACTAATCTGAGATTGCAGGTATTTGCACAGTCTGTCTGCCACTGTTATAACAAATGCATCTTTTTGTGTGCGTCACTAATCATATTTTGTGATCATAACAAGGACTGAGCCCATCACAGATTTAATGTTCTGCGGCAATCCTTGCTATTTGTACATGAGTAGAAGTAACTGGTCCTCTTGTAGGCCTACTACTGGTATTGGTACGTTCATTGGGCCCCACATAGGCCAGCCAGTCTAAAGAGAGATTTGTAGGTGAAAGACATAGGATGTCAATGGCTCAACTCTTGCGTCTGTTGTGTTTACCTTTTTCATCTCTAACAGGTGTTATTGTAGATAGATTTTATGCATTTTTTATGTGTTGTTATTAATCTGTTTAATCAGAAGGTTTCTTAATTTTCTGTGACATGATTTCATTTGTTTGTCTCTTACAGAATTCACAGCTCCAGATATGTCCTTCATATTTGATTGGATTTATAGTAGTGTCAGTAGTGTGCTGCAATTTCTAGGTAAGTCATGATTTAGCCTCCAGCTTATTCAGTTTCCAACTGTGAATCTGTAGTTTGTTTTCGTATTGCCTTTGTAATGCTGACGGCGCACCCCATTTCAGTATGCTGTGTTTTTAAGCTACTTTTGCTATCTGTCCCACTGCGTGAAGTGTGATTTAGTGTATGTTGTGGTAAGCACTTTGCCCCGATGCCAGGTGTAACGGATAGCCACCACTCCCCAAAGCTTTCTACTGTCCTACATGTATCAGTGACACGCTGTGTTCTCTCTAAGAACACTTCACACTGAATCACGCCCTTTAAAGCCCCACCTTGTCAGACAGGTACCATTCTGGTTCAGCCAGATGGAAGTGCTTGCTGACAAGGTGTGTGTGTGTGTGTGTGTGTGTGTGTGTGTGTGTGTGTGTTTGTGCGCGTGTGTGTGTGTGTGTTTGTGCGCGCGTGTGTGATGATACTGAAACCCTGCTGATGTCCCCTGTGTTTGTCTGATAACATCAGTGAGACACTTAGGTCAAATAGATGGAATTTTTTCATAAAGTTATCAAATTCCAAACATTTTATTTTTCATTTAAAAAATGTTTAGGACTTCATTTTCTTGTCATCATATTGGATGGGTTATGCTCCACCTGGCAATGACATCAGAATTGATTCACTGCCCCATCTTGTAGAAGCTTGATTGCATCATAGGAGTGGACTTTTGCACCTTTAGCTCAGCTTTGTGAAGTGTTAGTAAGTGCGTTGTCAAATGGGCAACTTGAATGACACTTAATAGAGTACTATGGTCTAGTGCCTTCCTCTGTCTGTTAAGTTTTTGGAGCAGGTTTGAATTTGGGGCTGACCAGAGATTTAGGCTACTGTACTCTTCCATTAAGGCTTGTTGTTGGCCAGTTGTTCGCAGATAGAGCAAGATACCATATTGCTTAACTTTGTTGATTTTCTGTCATAGTGTCTTAGTATAGTATGTTTAGCCCATAGACTGACAGCTTAATAGGCTGTGAGCACCATGTCTTTAGTTGGGGAAGAGAAGATGCCCAGGAGCCTCACTCTTAGGAGGGTGCTGCCCCTGTTTGCACTCTGGAAAGGGATCAAGTAACACTTAACCTCATTGTCATATAATTGTATACAAAGAAATACTTATGGTTGTGCTATAGTTGTCGTTATAAGAAATAGTCGCTCCTGCTTTGGTCGCACTCAAGTAAGTCATCATCATTTTTTATGTACTCCTTGTACTTACTAGAATGCACACATGCCTGAAATAGTTTTGGCTAGAGTACAATGAAAAATCGCCTTCTTGGGCTAATCCATTTGTGTTGATGATGGCATCCTTGTGAAGTCACTCTTTCACTTTTGTGACGACAAGGATGGTGTCGTAAGCAGAACTTCTCTAAATAGTTCTTTCAGACACAAACGAGGTCAAAACAGTTGAAGTGAAACCGTGCCCGTCATGGGTATTCTCTTATGTGTCAGATCAAGCACGGTTTCAGAAAAACGGAGCTGCAAAAACTCGGTGACTATTCAGCCAGTGTTAACCATCACTGGCTGATATATATGAGAATCAAGTACTCAATTAGTGTAGCCTTAGAGTTGTTCCCTTTTCCTCCCTGACAAAGAAAAATAGAGCATAGCAAAGTAACACATATTTTTTTATTATCATTTAATTTTCCTCAGGGCTATACAAGAAATCCGGCAAATTAGTATTCCTGGGCCTGGACAATGCTGGAAAGACGACACTACTGCACATGCTCAAAGATGACAGATTGGGACAGCATGTGCCAACCTTGCACCCGAGTAAGTGGCTGTCAATCATCCGCATCACAGAGCATTCAGTGACCAAGGCTGTCTGTCACTCACAGCCCACAAGCGCCAACATCAGAGTGCTGATTTTTTTTAGTCGCTACTTGGAGCACTGCAGCAATGTACAGGAATGTGCTAGGAGTGTTAACCATCCTCTTTTTCTCTCCCAGCTTCAGAAGAGCTGACGATTGCTGGAATGACCTTCACCACATTTGACTTGGGAGGTCACGCACAGGGTAGGTACCAATCTGTGTGTTATAGGAGGCTAGTAGCAGTAGTTCCTTTGGGGTAGGCTAGTAGGCCAGTGGCAGTAGTTCTCGCTCTAAGAACAGGTCACACCACATATATAAAGACAGTAATAGTTAACTCTCTTACAACACATCACACTATATACTGTAAGTCTTGTTGTAGTAGTAGTTCACTCTCTTAAGAACACAGCCCACGTCAGATCTGTGTGTAGTCGTAACCTAGTAGATTATTATCCTGCACTAAACACATACACCGGTGTCTGAGCGTGTGCGCCATCGAGCATGTCAAGAAATGCATGTCAAGCATGTCAAGAAATGTGCCTGCACTAACGGAGAAGCTTATGGTTGAATACACTAACCGAACGTTTCTCTCCCTGTGTGTTCAAAGCACGACGAGTGTGGAAAAACTACCTCCCTGCAATCAATGGTATTGTCTTTCTGGTGGACTGCATAGACCATCCGCGACTGGTAGAATCAAAAGCAGAGCTTGATGTGAGTACTGACTGTGTCTGATACAGCATGTAAAACTGCACAAACGGGATGCCTGGTGTGGGTCATTTTGGCAATAATGTGGGAGGTGGGAAATGGAAATAAAGGCCTTGTTTGTCCTTGTGTGAGCATCATACAGTAGGTCCTTCAAAGCATGTTAGTCATGAGAACCGTGTAAGGGTGGTGGTGAGGGACAAAAAACAAACAAAAAACAGATGGACGCATTAATATGGAGGTTAGTCACCTGATATGTCAACACACTGAACTCCTAGGAT
>JASCIP010000401.1:2223081-2237528 GCA_034783695.1 Sardinella gibbosa
GCAATGAGGTCCCTCAAGGAGTCCAGGAAGCCCTGGTCCTCAACCATCTGGGCGTTGATGTCATGAAGTTTGGCAACACACACCGCTGCAGTCTTCCTCACGTACGGATCTTCGTCCTTCAGACACTTGCGGAGAGGCTCACACAGGTACTCAGTGATCTTGTCTACGCGGATGCAGCCCATGGTGCGGACGGCCAGGGCCCGGATCAGAGGGTTGGGATCCTCACAGTCCTACCATCCAACACCATTCATAACCGACATTTATAAACATGGAGGAAGGCCCAGCAGAAGAGCTTTCAGATTAAGCAATTAAGGGTCCATCATCATCATCATCATCATCATCATCATAATCACTACTATCACTCTGTATGTATGAATAATACACATCAATCCTTTCAATCTGAACATATCTTACAAGCATTTAAGGATAAAGACATGGCTCCATTAAAGAGAGCAGGGGTGGCCAAACTTTCCTGTTTGCGGGCCCCATACGGAAAAATCTAATATGCCAAGGGCCATTGCAAAAGTAACAATCTAATTTTAAACCAGTTTCAAGTCAAAGAGCGACTGCAGACCATCTAATGCTACATTATTTAATGATATTATTGACAAACACGTCACACCAGTACTGAAACTATGACATGTGAGGGAAATGCAGGCCTAATAGATTAATGTAACACTGGGTCACATTACATTTTATTTTATGACCTCATGGCTGGCAGCATGAAAGAGAGCAGAAGGCCGAATTTGGCCCCCGGGTCTTAGTTGGGCCACCCCTGCTTTAGAGGTAACTTTCAGATCCTTCACTGAGAGGCAGTTTATATACATATAAGTACATGTCAATATCTAACAGCAGCAGACAAGGTCTTGCTACTCCTTGTAATATTAAAAATCTCATTTCATCTCATCTTAATACATTAACACCACATTGTGTATATAGAAAGCGGTCGTGCCTTAACAAAACTGTTGACAGCCATGATGGCCATATCTGGCTGACTCTTGGCGTAGTTCATCAGGTACAGGTACACAAGCTTCTTGAGCTCCAGGTTATCAGTCTGCATGCAGTTCACTACATCTGGGAAAAGAGAGCTGGCAAACAAGAAGGTGCAAATGGTTTGGTCAACTTCATTGAGAGCAGTGAAGCATATTTACCTGGTGATGCAAAAGCAAAGGCCTAAAAACAAAATGATAATAATGCAATGTGTAATTAAAATTTAACGCCTCAGGAAATAACAATAATGATTTATCAGTGGTTCAACTGACTTAAAAAAAAATGTAATGAAAAGCAGTTGATGCAATTAAAATGTTTCCTGCATCTACCGTGCTGTTTGAATGTTTCTTCTGAAAACATGATTAAAAAAAATCTCTTATATTTTACATGATAAGCCAAGACATGAATGGATTTCTTTCGAGAGGTAATAGCAAAAAGTAAACACACTGGTCTTCTTGACCATGCTGTTAAATCACATTCAAGAAACCTGACTCAAGAATACAGGATTCTTAATGCATAATAGCAAATCTGCCAGCTATTAACTTTCATACCTCACATCTTTTCCGACTGTCATTGCTGCAATAACCTTCTTCACAGCCTCCTTCCTCTTCTCCTTCTTCTCATTGTTCAATTCAGCCTTCAGTTCAAAGATTTCCCCTGAAACACAAAAACACAATGCCATTCAGAAGATACAGGGTGACAAAATGGGACGCATGATTCTACAATTCTCTGAAATTTGCACTTACCTTTTTTGTTAGTTGTAAAATACTTGGAGTCGGTCATTTTGGTGGTTCTTCAAATCTATATGAAAATATGATTGTTGTGTTAAACAAAACATGTTATCTGTTTACATCCCTCAATATACAGTATACAGCCATACTGATGTCAGTGTCAGTGATGTCAGATGTCAATGTCCATAGTTTTGCTTGAACACTCAAGACCAACACTACTACACCGAACATAATATTTACAATTATTACAACGTAGCATTAAATAACTGACCCAGATAAGTAAACAAATGTATAATGGCAAAACAAAAACTGTGTGTGATAATGAACAATAGGGGCCATATTTTCAGTCTTGCATCATCATTTTGACTAGGCTTGTATCATGAGGCATTTCATGCATTTCACAACAATAAGCCAGGCTTACGTCTACATCATCTTTTAACTATTTAATCTTATGTTACAGCTCAAATTCTGCATATCTTCTGATGTAAAGGAGGACTGAACATCATCGATGATGATGAACATTGCCATAACGTCAACGTTACTGCTATCCAGATGTTCATCAAGTTCAAAGCCCCCTACTAGACAAACCTTGCATTGCACCTTAGATCAAATATGATACGTAATGCAATGTTCCTAAAGAGGTAAAAACCTCAAGTATGCCTGGATATCTACGTCGACATAAACATGAATTGACCTCAGAAGGGCTAACATCATAACGTTAGCTAAGTTAGCTTTCGCCAGGCTAGCCTGTCCCGAGTATAATGATAACCCTATGCAGAACTAGCAGGCTTCTTATAGCATCTTGGTAACATCAATGGGCCTGTTTTAATGAACGAATTCATCGGTAAGAAAATAAAATATGTAAATGTTAAAAGACACTTTTAGACATGGCAATCGAAGGCGGAATTGGGTGTGACCCATCAACAGCTGATGGTGTGTCGCTGGCGATGGGCTTTAGCAATGAAGGCTAAATCTGCTAACCATCCAAAGCTAACATTTGGATTGGCGAAAGTTAGCCAGCTGGCTAGTCAACTACCTTGACCAATACCTTTAACAAGGATCGATTAAACAAAATATATCCAAGTCAACACTCTTACACGCTTTGTTGAGATGGTGGTCAAAAGTCTCTTGTAGCGTAACTTATGCTCGTCACAGCAGTTTGACAGAGGATGCTTTTGCCTCCTTCGACTGCAGCTGTGGCCGTGGAAGATGGAATGCTGTCGAAAAAAACAGAACAGGAAAATCGTCAAAAGTAGTGGCGGAGGGAATAAAATGTGACAACGGAAGTATGAGTTGACAAAGAGGAAGGGAGGAACACGGACACTTTTCGATGACACACACAACAAGCTGTCTCTGCCATAATGGTCTGGAGAGAGAAACACAATGGTGATAGATATGATTACGAACGTCCACAGTTGCGATTTTAATGTGTGCATATGTGAATCCTACATGTTTTATTTTAGCTAATATATTGGAATTAAATGCGTTGTGAGCCCCTTTTGTCATAACCTGTTACGCAAGTTCGTCAAACAAATCACCTGTCATGGCGGAGCACGGGGCTCATTTAACGACAGCATCATCCGATGAAAGACCCTCGATATTTGAAGTATTAGCGCAGGATTCCTTGATGAGTGCAGTCAAGCCTGCCTTGCAACACGCCGTCAAGGTAACAGATTATGCATAATACAGA
The DNA here is from genome assembly GCA_034783695.1 of Sardinella gibbosa. NCBI lineage: Eukaryota > Metazoa > Chordata > Actinopteri > Clupeiformes > Clupeidae > Sardinella > Sardinella gibbosa. The sequence goes on from JASCIP010000401.1 coordinate 2,226,493, forward strand.
CAACTTCTGAAATCACGTTGCAGTGATACTTTGCTGACTTGTAATGCAAACATGCAGGTAGGCTATTGTATTTGTCTTCATACTTTGAGTAATGTCCCAGCGAGTGTCTCTCATGAGGACATACACTACCGGCCAAAAGTTTTAGAACACCTTACATTTTGCAGTTATTCAGTGCAATTTGAATAACATAACATAAGTTAAAATCATGTAGTGGCCAGCAGAGTCTCTAGACTTAAACCCTATCAAGCTGGTTTGGGATGGACTGGACAGAAGAGTGAAAGCAAAGTGCCTCTTTGCAACAGATCTGGAAAGAACTTTCTGAAGAATATTTGATTTGTAGCCACAAGTGTATTTATCTATTATATCTGCCAAAGGTGGCTACTTTGAGTCAAAAGTTAAGAATACATTTTGGTCTATAAATTGATCCCATCATTTCTTTTTAAACTCCAGTTGCTTATTTGTAACGTTACCATGCGGTCATTTCAAAGTACGATGAAACATTAAACTGAATCATTTTCAATATTGTGTTGTAAAATATTTGACCAGAATTTATTTTTATAAGGTTAGGGAGGTAAGGGAGTTTTTTCTTGCTACTGTTGCTCTTGGGTGCTCCTTGTTAATCCTGCCCCTTCCTACCTCCTGCTATTTACTGTATGCACAAATAGGCTAACAAACAGACACAATTTCACTGCATTGTTTACATACCAGTACATATGTGACAATATACAATATTTCCTTGTGTTCTTGTCTTCATGCAGATTCTCGCAGAGTCCAACCCCTCTCGCTATGGTGTCCTGTGGAGGAGGTTTGATGAGATCTACGCCCTTTTGGATCTGCTCTTGCAGCACCACTTTCTCTCTCGCTCCAGTGCTTCCTTCTCTGAAAACTTTTACGGTCTGAAACGAGTGGTGCCTTCTGATCCTACCAGGCCTGCCCACCGGGGCCTCAGACGCAAGCAGCATTTGCGGTCTCTCTTGCTCCTGGCCCTGCTGCCTTACCTGCGTGCCAAACTGGAGAAGATCTTAGCTCGTCAGAGGGACGAGGACGACTTCTCCATACGGCTGCCCCAGTCCCTGGCTCAGAAGATGTACAGGGCCTTCCTCGTTGCCTATCCTTTTGTCAGTATGGCCTGGGATGGCTGGGTGTTCTGTCAGCAGTTGCTGTATGTGTTTGGTCGCACGCGGACACATTCGCCCCTGCTGTGGCTAGCAGGGGTCAAACTGGCGCACCTCACAGCACATGACATCCGAAGCCTGGATCTGAAGCCGAGCAGCCCAATGGGCACAAGTCCAAGGTAATGTGGGAGTTTGGGAAAGAGCTGTTTCTTTGTGATCTATGGCCATCTTTTCAGTTTATGCCTGTTGGTTTACTGTGAGGTGATGTTTTATGAATGAGTCAGTTAATCTGTACCATGCCTTTTCTTAAGTTAGTATATCAGTCAGAAAGTCTGATGTCAAAAAGTGTGCAATGTGAAACGTTCATGTACCACATAAATAATACTTCTTTGCTGTTTCTTTTCCAGTGTTGGTGAAAAAATGCAGCGGATATTGTCTTCGGTTGTCGGCGGTGTGGCAATGTCTCTTTCCACCAGTCTGTCCCTGGGGGTTTTCTTTCTTCAGTTCCTGGAGTGGTGGTACTCTTCAGAGAACCAGAGCAGTGTGAAATCTCTGACAACTTTGCCCACGCCACCTCCCCCTGTGCACCTCGATGACCGGGCAGTGGCAGGCGTTCACAGCAAACTCTGCCCCCTCTGCCGAAAAGTTCGTGCCAATGATACCGCTCTCTCCACGTCCGGTTTTGTGTTCTGCTATCGATGCATATATGTCTATGTTAAGGCCAACCAAAGGTGCCCCCTCACCGGCTATCCCTCTGGAGTGCAGCATCTTATTAAGATCTACTCTCCTGAAGGCTAGACTTTGGTTCATGTGTGATAGTTTTGTTTTATCCAAAAACACACAAAAAAATTAATGCCTTTGGTGAACTGGGTTAAAAATCAATGGAATAACAGTGAACCAAACATAGGGAATTTTGAATTTTCAAAATGGAAATATCAATTAATCTACTTATGATTGACAGCGGGAGGATAACTCATGTATATCTCTCTTGCATATCTGTTTGTGTTTGTGCCTTTACAAAGCTCCTATGGAGAAATTTGTTGAAGCTGCAGGGCCCATTAACATATCTCATGGATGACTAGAAACCTGACAAGAATTCTAGATTACTCTAGATTCTGAACTACATTCTTCGAGGGTAAAAAAAAAAACAGGTCACAAAAACTATGGCAACCCATTTTTTATCTGCTGGACTATAATAATTGTACACTCTGTAGTGTAAAGTTAAGAAGTACATACATTACAGGTTCTTTTTCCACCCTTCATGGACATAAAATGTCAGTATTAAGACTAATTTCCATCATAATTGGGGAATGTTATTAACAAAGTAAAAAACGGTAAAATCATGTTTAATTTTTTAAATAAAAAACTTTTATGTGTTTCCATTACTTGTTTTTTGGAGACCAAAATGTGAGAACTGAATAACAGTCTTAGCGGTATTATGCTGGTTTGACATCCAAAAGCCAGTACTAGTAGTATAAATACTGCGAAAACTCCTCACTGGGAGCAGTGGTCCCTTTGGGGTGTGCTTAAAATGTCTACTGGAACGTTATTCCACTGAATTTGTCAGATAAGGTCAGTGAACCTCATCTCCCAGATTTTCGAAATGTCCCAAACTATTTTTGGTCTGGGTCTTGGTAAAAATGGAGAGTTAAAATGGTTTGTATGGGACAGTGTTTTGTGCCGGAAGCTGTTGCAAACAGAAATCTGTTTTAATAGGCTTTCACCAAGTATAAAGTCTATTAATGATACAATGTTAATGACGATTGACAGCACATGGTTTCCTGAGCACTCCTTCCTCATTTTCAGCAAATTAGATCCTCTTAAGATAACAAGTGTTCTGCTTTTTGACCCTGGGGTGTTTTAGTGTAAGTGTAACAACTGCTAATGCCATGCCAGTCATTTGGCACAGCCACACGAGGGCTCTTTAAAACATTGACAGAAATGTATTTAACAAACACAACATGTTATCATTGGTTAAATGTCTGAAAAGACATGTAACGCGTCATGTTCTGTTGGGAAAGAAGACATGCACAAATGCCGAGTGTGGTCCCTTGCGGGACAATCTCTTTTTGAGAGAGCCGTTTTAACGTGTCTCAGGGGCCCTGGGCGGTGGAGGGGTAGTCAGATTATGAGGTTGCAAGGAAGGTCAGGGAACAGGGGGCTGTTACTAATCTTGGCTGCAGAGCCTGTCTACTGTGTATGTTTTCCCAATAACACGAAAGTTCAAATTATGCCTTTTTTTAACTGACCTGTAAGGAGGCAAGACATTAAATGGTACTTTACTCAGAACACCATTAACAGAAACAATTATATTTTGGTTATAAACAAAATACAGTGTTTATTGAACATAACTTAACAGACAGCGACAGACAATACAGGAAAAGGCATGCTGTATCACAATTCAATATTAGGTTGATACATTGTTAAGAAAACAATATGCCTCCACAGCAAAAGTACTGCTTTGTGTTGCATTCAGTATTCAAAACAAAAGGCCAAACATTACAGCATATTAAAACGGACAAGTATTTTTTTTTTCCTCCAAAAATAAAAGTGCAAGTTAAGTCCTCAATGACCACAGTAAATACCTTTAATTTGGTCAGTTACCTTACTGGCTCTTCCAGGGCACATATGCACCACGTGGTGTGTTGGCTTAACGATATTAAAGAGCTGAAATCATTTTGCATCAGGCATAGATTGATAACCCACAACAGAAATTGTTCAGCACATTTTCAATTAGACAATTTTGGTTATTCCATCATCCTTACTATGAGGCGAGACATTAGACACTGCTCTCTTCAAACTGCTTTACAAGTGCACTTGTCCATTTTCTCTCCTTAGTCATATAAGGTAGACAAATGGCTAGTCAAACGATTTTGGAATGTCTTTTCCAACATCTTCCTACATTCACTCCGCAACATTAATATGATTTACCAGTTGGCGAGTTATACGATCTGACAGAGGCAACTCTTTTTTTCAACCATACCCAAACATCGTTTGTTACTATACATATAACAAAGTGACCATGTTTTGATCATTGCAACATGTATTAGCAATTAACTTGCATCTCCAGGTCATTCACTCATTGCATTATCAGCCACAGTAAACATACTTCCATAAAAGGTAATGGCGCAAAGGATATTTGACCATGGTTATTATACTGAGCCTCTTTTAGCAGAAGAAATTCCAATGTAACTATTTTAACTGAAACATTCACCAGAGAATAACAACAAAAAGAACTCTTAAAAATAAACCCTGATGAAACATTCTTGTAGTTTGTGCTTGACAAGACGTAAAGCAAATAAAAAAAAAAAAAATAGAAAAGTAAGTCCAAGGCTGTGACTGGGTATGTCCATTTGAAAAGATATAAACATTAAATGTGTGCAAACGTGGTAGGCCCAACCAAGAAGTAAAGGCCCGTTATTATTAATTCACTCTTGCTGCCATTTTAAGTGGTGCTCACAGATTGGTGTTATAGCATTCCATACTAGGTAACAAAGCATTTGGGGAAAAAAAAATATACTATTACAAAAATGAGTACATAGCTAGCTCAATGTAGGCAAAATTTGACAATAAAAACTGTAATGCGATATGCAAGGAAGTAATTACAAAGGATGGGAATGAATGAGAATAAAATGGCATTTAACCTTTTAACAAATTAAATTAGCTTATTACATGCCTGCTTAAACAACAGGTTTGGTTTGCATATTGCTTGGCAGTGTTCTCAAACACAGCCTCAATCATCAGGTGAACGCAATTTGGAATTTCCATATTCTTATTTTCCTCTCCTGTACCTCTTCCTGGAAGTGCTACCTTGCCAGTGAAAGAAACATGACATGACTACAGTACAATGCACACTCATCTACTCAAAGCACAAACCCTGGGTTTGGGTTTAAAAGGCAAAATACAATCAGAGGTTGATCATTAGAATGATCGACAGCTAAAGGCTTTGAAAAAAGTTGCGAAAGGTTTGAGTGGTGACACACAACTTAGAAAACTGCAGAAAATACAAAAGGAACCTGAAAGAAAGCTCAAATAGCCCTTGATGTAAACTGTAAACATCCAGCAAATTAAGTTGGAGGATATTTCTGTTCTCCAAGACATCTCATACAGGTAGCATAAGTAAGCTCATGTGCACAGACAGCACAAAATGTAACAGACTGCAGTCTAAAGGAAAACAGGTACTGCACACATAGTGACGATTACTTAAACCGGCCCAGGCAGGGGAAGACGCGGACTGGGCGTAAGAGGAGGTGGCGGAAAAAGAACGGAAACGGACTGTCGGCATGGAAGAGGCCAATCGAAAAATAGAAGCGGGACGTCACACCGCCTGCAGACCTCTCTCGTGGCCGTCCAACTGCACTTTGATCTTGTGCAGCTCCTCGATCTCCTTGACGTGGCGCTCCGTCTTGTGGCGCACCAGCGAGCGGTAGAAGTGGATGGTGAAGATGACGAAGATGAAGCCCACAGGCACCATGATGATGGTGGAGGCCAGAGCCGCCTCCCAGCCGCTGTGGCTCTGCGAGGGGGGCAGTGGCGTGATGGTGCAGTTGACCTTGCATGGCTTGGCGTCCACTGGCAGGAACTTGATCCAGCAGAGCAGCACCACTTCGGCCAGAAAGAGCAGGATGCCGAGGGCCGTGGAGAAGCCCCAGGCCATCTCGATGTAGTGGTGCATGCGCTCGTGTGGTGATTCGCTCACCGAGTTAAGGTTGTGGATGTTGCTGACCGCCTCCACATTTGGCAGGATGCAGGTGCTGATGAGCAGGGCGAAGAGGTGGACAGCTACCAGCACAGTGGTGCAAACACTGAAGGCAATCAAAAGGACCCGTGGGTAATTGTACTGCATCTCCAGCTGCACCTCCACCATGGCCACCTGCAAATGAGGCCAGGAAGCCGTAAAAACCACAGGAAATCCACACCGGTAGCCTACATCTGTCAGATTTTTGAGAAGGCAGACCTAAGCAGCAATCCAATATAACTTACATCAAGAGCTCTGATTACACAGGGCCAAAAGTTCTGATTGATGACATGTTGTTAAATTGAAATTACTTTGAGAAAAGATTTCATTTAAAAATCACTGTAAGAGATGGCTTACCATGGCAAAACCAGATAGCAATGCTGAAGTGCGACTTGAGGCTTTCAGCTTAGCCCTACTGAGATAGAGCTTCCTCCAAGACAATGCCTGGACCGAGTGGTGATTGGATGTTACTAGCTCAAGATAGCTGCGGCGGACCCAGTCTCGATAATCCATTCCTCCACCATCCTGAAGTCTTTCTGAGGCACCTGGTGCTGGGGAGCCCATTGGTACATTCAACTCACCGCTCATGGCAACTGCAAGACATATTTCATGGGGAATCGCCGTTAGTTAAAAACAACAACACCAACAACAACAACAAATCTACCATAGAAATAAACAGACATGACAATGCCAGAAAGGTTTTTTGCTGAACCATGCTTACCAGGCTGGGCTTCCCCTGTTTTATGTGTGCTTTTCATTACATATCTACAACAGAAAAGCATGCTACAATGACATTCAAGTTATGTAGTCCGTACATTAATCCAACACATTATCGGAGAAAACAATGAGGGTGTCTACGCAGAGCCTCCTCCAAGCGTCGCAAGTTCTCCAATGAAATTCATACCGATACGTAATAACTGTGAAAACTCCAGTTTCCAGACGTAACCAATGACTATATATAGATACAGTCATTGGACGTAACAGCCACATAATGAAAATATCCTATGTAAATCGTCCTCTGCCATTTACTTAAGCTATGCTAATTTGCGAGAATTTCAATACCGATGGCGACAGAAGCCCCTGTGCCGTGCCATCGTGGTGCCACGTCAGATTGAAAACTAAAGCAACCTTTGCTAACATACGTTACTCGACCTAAATAAGAAGCTAATTTGTTATCAGTTAAGCACTATAGCTTCTATCGCGCAATTTGTAAACAGTTTGCTAAAGATAAACTTGGAGATGTTAATGTGTGATGCGTTGTTGTGCACAGCATCTGTGAATCTCGCTAAATTATGGTTCAGTTAATCATGGATCAAGATTGGCATGACTTCAACAGATTTAATTAGTATGCCGTCAAAACGAGCATCGTGGCTTATTGGTGAGACTTAAGAATGGTAAGAATTGCATGTTTACTAAATTCAAAATGGCTAAATCTTAAGGAAGCTTTAGCTCGTGAAACAGCAAGAGTCCAGCTGTCTACATCGCATTGGTGTTGCCTAGCTGGCATCCTAAAAAGCGCAGTCAAACGTAGTCTCTTCATCTCAACTTACCTTGAAAAAATACGTCTTTCTGTCAGTAATCACATTAACGTTGAGAAGCTAATGCTGCTAAAAAGTGAGGGAATTCTGCAAAGGATCGTCGGATGCCAGTGCAACCAGTGAGGTACATTTCCTTAACTTACCCCCCTCCTCCTAACATCCTCAATGTCACGTGACATGGGTGTGACACGCACTATCAACTTGATATTTTTCTACTTCATCAGAGCTTTTCATAGCAACCTGTAGTACCTGTTTAATTTGTGTGCATCAGATATGTTAAAGGTGATTTCAGTGGCTCCTCATAAAAGTCGCTTTTAAGTACACGTCGAAGCAGATTAAGTACACGTCGAAGCAGATGCCTTTAGTTGATCTTGCGTCGTCGTACACCACAATTATGTCAATAAATGTGGATTAATAAATGAAAACAATGAAGTCATATGCTCTCAGTCAGAGTTTAATAATGCCCAAAACAATGGACACGGCAGCTATAGAAACGCACTCAACAAAATACAATGTTCCCTGCTACATCATTTACCAAACACACGCCACTCACTTGGCCATATATTAAAGGTTAAACTTATGATTACAAGATAATATTCCTTTGCCATGACCACTGAAACGGACACTTTCACTATCTTTCTGACCATGCATGTCAACAAATCAATCAACCTGGGCTGTACTACCACAAGTTTGACCAGCAGGGGGCAAAGTTGTGTCACAAACGGCCACCTGTTGACTACGTGCAGACCATGCAACCAACCAAAAGAACAAAAAACTCCCATGTGCAATCACCATTAAACTGATGATGTATGACCTTTCTGAAATAAAAATACAGACAAAAATTTGAGGCACATAAAAGCTTACTGACACAAATAAAGATCCCTGTGACCAATAAGGACACAATATTGGGGTGGAAAATAGAAACAGTAAAAACCTGCAGATATAGGAGAGCTTCATGCACCTCTGATGATTCAAATCATAAGAGCATTTTCAAAGCCCCATTTCCTAACTTTAAATTGGCCTTTCTGGAATGTGACCTTTTCAAACCCACAAAACCCAGCTTAGAAAATCATAATTTAAACATTGACACTCTTGATCCTAACAAATGTAAAACTTCACTACATAAAAAATAACAATGCTACATAGATCCTTTTCATGAATAATGCTAGGCGGGTTAGGCATCGAGTCGAGCATTAGGTAGTGTGCATGAGGCTTTCCTATTTGCCAGCTGTTCTTACTAAGGTACACATGTTTATATGAGGGGGGAGGGGAGGTCACTCTTTATGACATAAGAGAGGTTATACAGCAGCCCGGGTGATTGAAACAGTTCATGAGATCAGTCGAAATCCTAAGGCAACTCATCACTTGCTGAAGTCCAGGCAAGTGTTGGTATGTCACCGCCACTGGAGTGTGAGGAGCAGGGGCTCCTTGAAGCAGTCCTTTGAGGTTTCGCTGGAATACTCAAGTTTGGGTTGGATGACACTTATCCAACCATTTACCCTCGTTAAGGCTAAAGGCTGAATTTTTTTTTTCCTCTTTTGAAAACAGTGAACCAGTATTATTCTACAACACTTTTTTTGTGAGATTTTCTTTTCTCCTCAACCTTAAGAAAATCCTTTGCATGCTGTGGTAGAGAGACGTTATTGAGATACCAAAATCAAAAATGAACAACAACAACGACAACAACAACAGAAATGAACAGATAAAAAGTAAAGTGACCCAGAAGCACAGAGGTGAAGGCTTTGGGTCTGGCTGAAATAGCTTGTCAGGATGATGGGTTGAAGTGTGCAGACACGGGTCCGAGGAGACCGCGCTCGACCCTCAAGCCGGCTGCTGTGACCAAGCTCTGTTTGACCAAAGGGACAGGCGCCCCACTTCTCTCTAGACTCTGAAGCTCTCTCCTTTGCCGTCGATGTGGCGCAGACGCAAGTAGACGTCGGTGCCGATACCCTGCATGGACTGGATGGAGAGGGAGCCCCCCAGGTACTCGGCGTAGGCCCGGGAGGTAGGGAGACCGAAACCAAAGCTGTGGGCCAGCACAGAGGAACAGAATAAGCCTTTGAAGGTTTCTGATGCTTCACATTCAGACATGCGTACGTACAGACAGACAGGAGGATATACATCACAAGAAGACGGACCAAAACCGCTTCCTCAATATAAAAGGACAGTATGTCATTTGGACTTTTACTCCTCAATAAAAGTACAGGATGTAAGACAGAGATTGAAAATGCAGTAACACGTGGTCTTACCCATGCATGGGACCCGACTGAGGGCCGCTGTTGGTGATGTTGTTGAACAGGTTGCTCATGCGGGGGTCCTGAGCACTCTCCTCAGCAGTGCTGAAGTGGTAGTCCATCACCTTCTCCAGGATGCTGTGAGGGATGCCGCCGCCTCGGTCTGATATCCTGGAGATCATGCAAAGCAGACTGGGTCACAATTTCATCGACTCTTAACAGCTGGGTGTCAGCAAAACATTGTGAGGGTCATTTACGACCGAAGCATTCCTTGGACGCCTCTTTGAACAGTAAGATGCCAGGAAAATGTCATAAAAATGGTAACAGGAATTTTGTAATTAAAAAATATCTACAGTGGTATGATGTCCCATAACCCACAACTCCTGTCAACTTCATTCCAATGGTACTGCACAACATTTACCACTGACTGACTTCAGTTAATATTAGAAGCAGTAGATTTTTCCAAAAAGACGTGTCATTTTTTTTTTCACCTTACAGCTGTACCTACACAAATTCAAAAAGACCTTACTTTATGTAGGACATGTGCGGATATGTGTACATAATATATCTGAGAAAAAGTTTGGTGAGGTATAGGGAAAGCAAATTATGCTTCATGTCAGGGTCCCCAATAGTAAACAGACAAGGTCAGTGAAAGAGCAAAACGCTTTAGCGTGTGTAAATTTACACAGCGCAAACAAGTAACCTATACCTCCCCATACAGGCACATTAGTGCCACGAGCAGTTTGTGTTCCGAGTTGCGCACCAAGTGAAAGTGGTTTCCATGGGCACCCGAGAGCCCTTTTCCAGCCTTATTTGTACTCTCTCTGGTTCCATCTGGAAAAACGCCATCGCAAGGGGTCAGGTTCTGTTTGCTCCGTGCATCTGCTTCCTCGCAGAGAGCCGTCTGGGGTCCTGCTAACGAGTGCCGGCGCTTACATTCCACAGACACAAGCAGGGCCAGCCGCTCACCTGATGACGAAGTCGGTCTCGTTGTTTGCAATTGTGATCACGACATCAGGCACGTTGTATGGCGTGTCCAGGTGGCTCTCCATGGTAGCTCTGGGAATCACAGTTGAAAAAAAAGAGCGAGAAATGAGTGCTTTGTCTCTCCACCTTGGCATTGCATAATAACGGCCTTTCTTCAGAATTTTTATATGCTGGGAATTTCTTTTTAACAATGTGGTTTCACAAAGAGGTTTGCTTAATTTGGCAAGAGCATAAATACAAAAATAAATAAATAATATTAATTGCTGACAATATACCATCAACCAAAAAAAAAAAATGGTAGTGCATTCATAGGCCATGCTAAACACCAGAGTAATGATGCAAAGGTTGATCATGGCATCAGAGCAATGAGGTAAAAGTTGAACTTGGCCAGTGGGCAGTGGGCCACGCCACGCCTGTGCCTTTT
>JASCIP010000401.1:2239659-2257408 GCA_034783695.1 Sardinella gibbosa
TTGACTTTTCCTCAGTCACATTCCTTGTACTGTGCAAGTATACTTGGCCAATAAAACCTAATTCTGATTCCGATTCGGAGCAACTCTAAAAAGATAGTGCCAAAACATGGAGGACTTGATCGTCAGGCTCATAAGCTAATGAAAACATACTGATTTGTATTACAGCTAACCATACAACAATAAAAACCTGTATTTACAAAATAATATTAAATTTTATGCTTTGCCGTCAGCAATGCTTGTAAGATTCCTTTGGATAAAAGCATCTGCTAAATGCCCTAAACACAAGCACAATTTGTTGCTTATTCATCTGCTTTCTAGGGCAGCAGGTTAAGATTACACAGATGCATAACAGCAGCAGACAAGGGACTAGGCTGGAGAGCTTCTGGAAGGAACACGTTCCTGGAGAGTTAGTACCTCATGGCATTCTTCAGGAGCTCCGGCAGGATGTAGTCGAGAGGCATGGGGATGAACGGGAAACGGGCCGCCACATGGCCATTGATGCGCACGCGTGGGGAGTTGCCATACTGGTGCTCACACAGGCGTCTGCAGGGTGGGGGAAGGTATGATTTAAGGACAGGCATGGTGGAGGCGCCCCTTAGGTCAAGACCCCTTACATAAAAACAGAGAAGCATTTACACGCAACTGGTCTAACTCTACTAGTGTTATGTAAGCGCCAAGAATGTGTAACGAGAGCATTGGACCGTGACATGAAATTCCTGCTCAAGTTCAAGTTCATTATTGTCCAGCTCTTAGAGGGTAGAAGAATTAACAAGAGTAAAAGTAAAAACAGTGACCCCAGCATGTTACATTACATCAGTAACACAGAAAAGGACTTTGGTTTATTAACATGACCCAAGTGAGAGATTTTACATAATACCATGTTTGTTTGTATATCGCTCCTGAGAACCCTAACATGCGCTGCACAATTAACTGCATTCTTTGTGTTTTTATTTTTAAACAATGAACCCATCTCGCTCAGAGAAAGTAAACAACATTTATGAGCACCCCAATGACTATTAAATCAGTATGCAAACTCCAGAGCCCTTGGGGAGAGACTGAGGGGGAACGCCACATGTGTAGTGTGTTCTTACATAACCCTTACCCTGATCCTCACCCTGGCTTATGTAAGCAGCAGTTAAAACGGTCAGTGTGTTAACTCCACTTGTTACCTTAACACACAATCCCTCAAGAAGTGTAGCTACACCTTCAGAGAGAGGGACTGTGTAACAGAAGAGTGGCATACTAGTGAATAATTACTACATCGTTTAAAATATTCAGCTGCATATTAGGTGTTCTCTTTACCACCCTCTGTAAAAGCAGTGGGGACTGACTGCTCATTTTGATCATCATATGTCCTGTGCAAAGGGGTTGTGAGAACGTTTTGCTGGCAAAGGCGCAGAGCCCTTGCTGGGTGTGTGAGGGGAGGGGGGTGGTTGTTGCATTGACCACCATTGTCCTAGTGCAGCCAGCCTGTCAGACAGGGCCTGTTTTGGAGCGTGTGCAACAAGGCTAGCGGGCAGGGCAGCGAGGAGCACAGAAAAAGAGCTGCGCTAGTCAGCTGCACATTCCTGGAGAGTCTCAGCAGGGACAGCATGTGAGTTTGTGCACTTGGTGAACGGGCAAGGAGAGCCAATATCCGTTTTAGAAAGCCTAATTGTTCCTATATAGTTCCTACTGTATATTCCTGTCCACTTCTTCAATTCAAAATCATTTGGAATTGGAAGTGCTGTTTGCACAAGTTTGTGCAACACATCAATTCATGTGGCTAGATAGTTTGGGGAAATTTGTACATAACCATAAACATAAAATGCACAGAATATTCACAGATAAATTGTATCGGTTGAATGAGGAACAATACGGTTCTGATATGGCTAGACAGGTTGGTCAACATCAACCTTGGCCTAATGGAGCTAAAACAAACATTCCCATCTTTGGTGCTTCCCTGTGCTCAATTTATACAACAAGGTGAACGAAAGCCATGCAGGTTTTGCTAAAATTCTCTGCTCCTTTGAATCTAATGTTCGCAAAGTTCTGTTGTGAATGACCTTCAACGAGTTGTCATTAAATCTATGTGCCAACACTGCATATCAGAATCTGAAAAAGAATTAGCTCCAGGTAAACTCCCTTCTCTGTGTCTAGCAGAGTTAGGCCTAAGTAGTTTACCTCTGACAAACCTGATAAGTGGTGATAAGACAGGGGCGATAAGCTCAGAGGTGGTACCATGGCGACAGAGCTAAACTAACAGAAGTCTTTTTTACTGGCTACTGGCTGAACAGGCAAACATTCACTGAGGAGGAAGACCAGTTTGATCTACTGTACAGCAGGAGAGGCTGTGCAGGGGGGGAAAGGAGACTCACCGGGCAAAATCCACCCACTTCTCAATTATCTTTTTGGGGGACAGTCGCCGACAGATGATCCCCACAAAATCAGGCTGAAACAGAAACAACAACTATGTGCCATACTGCCACTTGCTAGCACTACAGAAGATGGACACAGTACAGAACTTGCACATGCGTGAGGATAAAAGACACATCAAAACAGAAATGTTCCTCGGGTGAGAAGTAAAGTGAAGGGGGGGAAAGGGGGGAAAGGGTTCAACATTCAACATGTTCATTCAGAACAACAGCTGCAGGCTGAATGGTAATGTTAACAATACCCTTTTACAAGCCACACTAGCTTGCTGCCAAAAACAACAGACAGTCTAGAAATGTATAACTTATAGCCTGCCAGAGTTGTCTGGTGGAATCAAGCCAAAAGTTATCATGGCCTATTTTAACATTACATATATGCCAGTGGAGGGGAGCTGTGCTGGCAATAGGGCATGGCGGCCATGACTTGACTTGATGCCAGTGCACCGTCATGCAATAGGACCTGGACCAGTCCTCTCATGTTTATATATAGACTGTATAATTGGGTCATATAAAAATATTGGTGGCCTACTTGGCTGATTTGCGAGCCAGTTACATCACTAAGGCTAGGTGAAACTCCGGGCACTAAAAACTGATTCGCAGAAAAATCGGACTGTGTCTCTGAATGTTCCGTTTTAAACAGCCTGACGGGCACAGGTAAAAGGAACGGAAACGGAAAAGAAAAGTCCCGAGTCGGAGAGAGTACAACTTACATTGTCCTCATGCAGGGCGAGGTGGTGTGTGGCCAACATACGGATCCCCAGGCGTGAGGTCAGAGTGGTGTCTAAGAAATTGCGAACCAGGTTCTCATCCTGGCAAAGACCCAAACACACACAAAAAAAAGTTCAGCTTTCAGACTCGCACCGGGAACCAAGGTTCAGGGAGGTACTGTAACAAAAAGACTATCAGTCTTCACCTGGATGTGCTTACGGCACTCCCTGAAGCCCTCGGCCAACAGGGTGACCACATCTTTGTGGTCGTCCAGCAGCTGCTGCACAAGCTTGCTGTAACGAGCCTCCGTCTCTTGGTCCTTGATCTAACGAGTAGTGGGGAACAAAGAAGATAGGCAGTTCTTTCTGCAGGTACTAAGTGTATGGTAAGTGTATGCTAAGTGTATGTTTGTATGTTTAGCAAAATACTGTAGCTACAAATAATAGCTGTAGTAGTCTGAACATGCTTCTCGCCATACTCACAAACTGAATGGTGAAAACATTTTTTTTTTTATCTTTGTAGATGCAATATTGACTTAAATGGCTTTTCTGCATCTAGTAAATGTGTATACATACACTGTACTGTATATCCAAATGGGAATCTCTGTATTTTAGGGAACCTAGTCTAAGGAATGTGTGTTCTGACACTCACCGATGGAAAGTCACTTAGCACATGGTAAGCCCGGATGTATAGTTCATGCTGTAGGAAATAAAAACACACACACACACACACACACACACACACACACACACACACACACAAAATACGGAAGTTAACTACAAAGATTCTCTACTACACATTCCAGTAACCCAGATCCTCAGTATAGCTGGTCCTAAGCCCCCCTCCTATGGAGGAGCCCCCATTCCGGCCCCTGCCATTATTCTTGTCCATGTGACTGTGGTTGTCAGCATACTGGGATTTCCAGGAAAAAGAACATGAAAGGAAAGACAGGCTTGAGCAATAGGCACTAAAGTGAAACTGAAGGAGGAAGTCAGGTCTATATCATCATTGCTTCAAGAAAAATATTCCATTGTTTACCATTTGGGATTTTTAATGATCAGAAACTTTAACTTAACAGACATTTAGAATGATATGGCAGAGTGGTGTTTTTCTTTGCTAGAGAGTTACCTGTAATTTGTTACATAACTGATTAACGGCTCTCCTTGACTGTGTAACTGGAAACCTGAAATCTGACCATACTCCCCAATCCCCAGGGCTATTCCCTCAGCTGGGATTTAGTTCAAATATGGGTAAAAGTTCAAAGAGAGGCAAGACTTTCAAAATAGGGTACTGGGAGGGGAAGGACTTCCCCATCCACTGGAACACGCTTGGTAAAAAAAAAAAAAAAAAGAAAGGAACAGTGAGAGCTTCCTTCTCAGAGCACTAGGCTAATTCACTTAACTGTGGTAACTTTTACTTGCTCTACATATTCATAGTAAGCATGTGACTGCATCATGTTACAAACAGATAATGAGGACACTGAGGAAGGCAGAGCGCCGAAACGCGTCTGCGTAATAAATGGTGATTGATTGATTGATTGATTGATTGAATGATGATTGAGTTTATATTTTGGCCAACACTCTAAAAAATATAAAAACTGTCTGAGTGAAGCCTGCTCCAACGCTTATGAACAAACAAATAATGATCCATGAGTTTCAACAAGTGTTCTTCAAAGCAGTTAATCATTGATGGATGAATTCTTATTATGACCCATTTATAGACAACATGTTCCCAGTAATTATGTGGCAAGGTTGCACCCTTCATAAAAATGTTTTGCTCCAACAGCGAATATCATGCAATTGCCTAAGGGCAGATTCAATAGCTCTGCCCTCTGCATTTCATTGAGGAAAAAAAAAACACATTTCAGGGTTCTAACATGAAAAAACATCTCTCACAATATCAATATTATTTTCATTTTAAATGTCTTGTACCATCCATATACCCATGCATGTGGAGCTCTTTTTTAGAACCTCAGGTGGATCTCAGACTCTGATAACTGAAAAGTCCATCTTGATTTGACATTCTGTCGTTGATTCACATTGCTACTTAAATAAGCAAGAGCAAGAGACAAATAGAAACAGGAGCAGGGCAGTCCATTAGCCACGACTTACCACTTGTAAGATGGTGGGGTTGCAACCAATGATGAAGGGAAGGCTGCGGAATCCCTTGATGCGGTGTGCAATGCGCACAGGCAGTTCTTTCTGCAGGTACTTGGCACTACTCTGAACATACCGAAAAACAGAGAGCACGTATGCAAAATGGCATGGATGGATAAAAATGTTTTTCCAAAATAATGGCAATCCTGTGCTTTGTTGTTACTGAAAGTGATGCATGAACCACTCCTTTATTTTGTCATATTATAAGAGGTGTCAGTTAAATGTTTTGTCTCTCTCAGCAGGCAAAGGCACCGCATTAATTCAGGTCACCAAAATTTTCACTACATGATTATTGACATTATTACCAGAGAACCAAAATATTTTTCCAGCGCGGTTCCATTTATTTAACTGAGGACCATGAAGAAGCAATTAGCTTACCAGGATATGATGTCCATCTGGAGACTTTCCAGCATACAGAAGTGTGGTTGGTGTCAGTCTGACAGAAGTCTGCAAAGTAGGAAATAAAAAGAAATACCACATATTTCAGATACAGCTTATAACAGTACCTATTCGTAGGAGTCCAACGCATAAAATGTCAAAGCACCACGCCTGCCATCCGAGTACGCTGATGGTGGACAAGATTTTGACCTTGCATTGACCCAAATGTTTGTAACGTTATGGCTATATGATCTCTTCAGAGGCCGAAAACGTCTGGCTTGCATCTGACAACTTCCAATCGATCAAATCTTCTTATTCAGCATGAATTGTTTATTAGTTTGTCGGTGTCATTCAATTGTGCTAGACAACGTGGAATGTTAAATTGCTGTTTTGACTTATATGGCCTCATCCTGTTAGAAGACCATCAGGGACCATAGTCAGGGACAGTGGCATCACAAAAAAACGTTACTTCTTATCTCGCCAGTCAACGCACTGGCAAATAAGGCCTACTAACCTACTCTTAAAAAATAGCAAGAAGTCCACTTCTTTAGCTGGCCAGAGCCTGTCTGATACTGGAACTGACTAGTAAGGGCGACGGATAGGATGACCGAGGGACCTAACATTAGCTAGGTCTAGCATTATGGCACAATGGCCACACGTCAAAGTTTCGGTTTTCCGGATGTGTTAACAGTAACATTGGGTCTTCAAACGCACAGATTTTGCATAAAATTCGTCCAATTTATACATTCCTATATATTGTTAATAGTTGAACAGCATCACGTAATGCTAATGTTAGACGTTAAAATGCCACTGTATTACAAGTCCAGCTATGGCTAACATTATGGCTAAATGGCTAGCTGCCTAGCATTGCTATCCTACTGTAAACTATCAGCCATAACTTACCTTTTCAGCCGATATGTCGATGGCTGATTGGTTGTAAAATGAAGTAACGGTTTTAGACCTTTCTCTGGCCAGCTCTGTATAACCTTGCATTGAGGACGTGGATCGGAATCGTTCATTTGTTCCGTTCCCTACAGCAAATGGATGAGCAGTTATTGTTTTCAGGAGTAAAAGCCTGGACGTTCCTGGGTTGGCGACAGTACCACAACCCAGCATCGCAAGGGCTTTTGCTGTCACTCGTCGTCGCATTTTTGTAACTGACGTTAACGTTAGTTACTTTTTGATGAGATGTGCCTCCCGACAACAGTTGTTGTCCCTTCTTACAATATATCTACAACTTCCCATTTACAATGCCATCCCAACTGTAGGCTGTTTCCGTGCACAGGGGCACGTAGCCGACTCAAATCACATAGCCAGCAAGCTAACCGAATGATACAGAGAAGAATAAGCATCTGGATAAAGGGTGGGCTGAAAGGCTAAATCGTTGTTTGTCAGAAGATCCGTCCTTGAAACCACCCAATGAATGTTCGAGGAGGAGGAGAGAAGTATTATTGACCCTCCCCTAGCACACACACTGTTCACACTGTGTGCACGCACCACTGTTTGTGCATACAGACACAAAGACTTCTTGAAACATGCATCATCTAAACACTTTACCTTCGTTTTGTTTTATCGAAATAAAAGATTGGCATCATATAATCATGGAAAATATAAATCGCTGCTGTCATTATCAGGCAACGACAATTACTGAAAGGGAATACTGTTCAGCCATGCCAAATTAGTGTCAAAATCCAAGTTCTTTTTTACTGGTACTGGTAATAACCTATGCTGGACGGTACACTGTACACGTCAACACTGTCATTAACTGATCTGGTACATATAACATGTAATCTCCACATGTGTAAATGGAAAAGTAGCAGATGGTATTTCATGTCACTTTTGAGTTCAGTGTTGTTCACTGAAGTAGGCATACTGGCATTTTATTTCTCTCACATCCCTATAAAAAATAGTGCACAAAGGTAAGATGCAATATGTCTCATTCACAGCAACAATACTAAATGAAAACTGAAAGAATTAGACACAGCATGACTTCTGATATTTTACTGGTGTATCTGAGCAAATACATTTTAACATAGTGGGAGTAACACTCAAATATTGCGCGTTTTGTACATTCTCTGTGACTAGATTTTGCTGATTTGCAACATTTACAAACAACATTTACAGCAATGCAACAATCAACCATTAGTCAAGCTGAAATTCTCCATGACCAGAGACTACTATCCCTGTCTTTAGGTTCTTCAAAGTATGTCCATTGTTCATTTTGATGTTTGTGGGCCAACAACATCCTATTGAATGGTCCTGGAATTGGATAAAGTGGGGCTCGAGGCTAGATAAATCAAATGTTTCCAGTCTTCACTTCCTCAGGATGCAACACTTTTCCATACTACCACCATGTTCTTATCACTGAGAGCAACCAAGTAGCGCAGGTCCTGGCTCATTGCAACTGAGTTAATCGAGGGGCCCTCCACCGGACTGAGTCCAGCTCTGACAGGTGACGGCCACTCAAGAATCTGCAACAGGGAACCAACAATGGTGAGTCAGACATGTGGAGGGGTACGCATCCCTGTTATGCTACCCTTCCCCAAATATACTGTTCTCTGTTTTAAAGGGAAATCAGGCAAGAGTTTATGCTGTTTTTAGACTTAATTTACTGGTTTTGTTGGTCACTCTGATGGTTAAAAGACTCATTGTGGGATAAATAAAGGCTCTCTCAGCTCCCCCTACAGCAATTTTACAGCATATGCAAGATGCCTGCATCGCTTCTCTGCAGGAGAGAAAGGAAAGTGGCCTTAGGATATTGTGTTCATTACCTTGTCAGGCAATATGACTCTTTGAAAATGATCCTCTCTAGTTCTTATTCTTTGATGAACAAACAAATCTATGTATAAGGGTGAACATTTAGGATGGTGTTAGATTCAAAAAGTCTCTACTGTAGGGGGAGCTCCATAATTTAAAAATAAATAAATAAATAAATAACTCCCAGAAGTGTCTGCTGTAGGCCAGTTATCAATGGTTGTCAGCTAGATTTCCTAGATATTTGAAAGGCAGTTGTACTTGACATCTCTCATTCAGGTGAGTTCATTAAATGAAGGACCATACCTCTGTTGTGGGAATAGTTTTTTGACTTTTGAATTTGGCCTTCATGTGGTCTGTCAAGTGGTACGTCCACAGTCTTCCTTTCTCATCGCCACATACTACATAACCGTGACCTGAAGTGGGTGAAAATGAGTCAAATGTAGAACATGAGACATGACAACACTGAGATGCAAAGCCTTACACGCAAGTCTTCCATCAGGACATATACGTTGCTTCTAACAGAGCTTGTCAAACTTGTTCTCCAAAGGACACACATTAATCTTTAAAGGAATTTTGGAAGGTGCCATGGAGTAGGGTGATGCATATGTACAGTATGTGATGCAAAAAAAAACCCTGTCTGCCACTGAAATGTATGGCAAGTGCTGCAGGTAGTAATGAGCCAGGGGCCGTTTCCCAAAATCATAGTTGCTAATTATGTAAGTTACTATGTTGGTTGCAATGCAATGTTCCATTGCCAACCAACATGGGTCAATAATATTTCTCTCCTCCTCCTCGAACATTCATTGGGTGGTTTCAAGGACGGATCTTCTGACAAACATCCAGACTGATCTTTAGTATTTATCTCTACATAAGACAAGCTTATACTTTGTAGCAAACTTTTTCATGGACCCCCTGGCAACGTGCCGCGGACCCCGGGAGTCTCTGGACCCAAGTTTGAGAACCAATACTGTAAGCAATGTTAACATCTTTTGTGACACTTAGCAAATGCTTTCTCTCAACACACTAGCTGTCCATTCTCTCATAACTACACTGTTAAGAAAAAAGTAGCCGGTCAGCACAAAGTATGCAAATGTGAATGCAGTGAGTATGCAAAACCGTCATGATGTGCACTTAAGTAGCAAAGCGTGCTTTCTGTATTTCTGTGATGGGATGCAATGACGTGTAATAACATGGAAGCTGATAGAGGAGGACCAAAAGGCACATGTTCAGACTGAGCTTTAAGTTATGTGCTTCAACTTGTGTTTACCCTTGTGTTTACTATGGATCAGTCCAATATTTAGCTGAAATATCATGCAAGTTGTTTTGGAAAAAACACATCAACTCAGAAAAACGAACGTAAACAATTGTGACAACCAGCACTGCTTTCCCTACTTTTAACTCTGCAAACAGTATCTCTTGGCTGTTCCACAATGAAACATCGCCATCTAGATGTACAGTATGTGTCTAACAGTATCTTGTATCACTGCAATGCTTATGTACTTCGGCTATGTTCTAAAAACAACTTAAAACACAATAATCTCTTTTTTAGAAAGACCACTGCCATTATAATGCAAAATATGTAATATAATGCTTACTGGGACAGGTGTTGAGCGACAGGTAGGGGACATCTGTGTTAGACCACTGCAGTTCTGCGAGGATCTCTGCAGACACTTTCTTTTTCCCAGAGGATGAAGCCAGTGTTCTACTCCAGCTCCAGAGGTAGATGGAGCCTTGCATGTGGCTTTTGGAGGCTGGTTGAGGGAAGGAGGAGTTCAAAAGGAAGTACTGATTACATACAAGCACTGCACAGGTCATGGCTGATAGCCTCTAAGGCAGAAGTAGCCTATTCAAAGAGGCAAATTTGTCCACATGTGTCTTTGCATGATTTATATTGGTTTTCTCATTCTTCTTTGTTGGAGCAGATACAGACCTAGTTAAAGGAGCTCTTTCCACTGACAATGCATACTGATTGTGGATTTGCAATAATAACGTATTGATGTGCTTGGTATTCCTAAGTTAATGGCTAAATAGAAAAATCTTGACCTGTGAATAATATTTAAGTTGCAGTAGAGGATTACAATTATGACTTAATGTGACCTCCCTTATTCTGAAGCTTTCAAAATGTGATATGGGCATGAAGTTTAAGAGTGGCATGCTTGAAATACAAACAAGCATAAACTTACCCACAACATCATCTGACAGGAAACAGAGACCATCAATTGTGCGGTAGTTGCTTGTTTTGTCCTTCTTGTCATAAACCGGAAATGAGACCTCCATCTGCATCGTCCTGATGGATAGACAGACAATAAGCCACTTAGCAGTGAACATTTTTAGCCTTTCAGTCTACAAGCAGACCATAATTGTCAATCATGGAGAGGCTATTATTCGGTGATCAGCGTTGTACTGTAATTTCCAATGCCTGAGTTTTACACACGCTTTTCTTGAAATACAAGTGAAAAACTGAAGAAAGACATAAAGAAATGATTTGCGATGCCCCCCTGAAATTTAGCGTCCTACGTGAATGACCTCGGCCCAAGCTTTGTGAGTACCATGTATTGAATTACTGTATGTATTTGTTACCCCATATTGCCTCAGCTTCAAAATATAGGGTGTGATCTCTTTCACTAAAACAGTCTTCTTATTATTTAATTGAAAATATTACATAACCTCTCACCTTTTCTGGGTGTTTGTGTTGAGCTGTATGTTGAAGCACTGTAGACCGTCATCACAGGCTGCAATGAGATGTTTATCTGCAGAAGATGGAGGCAGGGCAAGGTGCAGTGGCGTGGAGGAGGTCTCCAGGATCAGGAGCTGTCTGAAAACACACATATCACACACACACACACACACACACACACACACACACACACACAGTGCACTTTAATTACTTGCGGTCATCTGTAATAAGATTATGGCATTAAAAAAAGAATGGCAAATATTTATTTATATAGCTTGAACAAACAATGATCATCGGCTCACCTGACTTTGAAATTGTAGTCTGTATCTATGCCACCAATATCCCACATGCAGATTTTGCTGTCATAGGACCCAGCTGAACAAAAATCCAGGATTATTAGGAGGTGATGCAAGCACATATTTACACATTCAACACCGTAGTATCGGTTTCATTATGGCTGTTCGAATAAGCCAAACCCACTCACTATTTTGGTACCGAAATTAGTCAAAACCATTATGAAAATTATAATTAAGCAAAGCAATTGCTTTCAGCAACTATGAATATGTCAAACAGGCTTCACTCCACACAACTAAATGTACAACACAATGTCATTTTTAGAAGGGGTGGGCTCTCCCTTCACACTTACTGAAAAGGTAGCTACTGTGCTGGGGGCTAAAACGGAGGGTAGAGATGGCTCTCCGGCTGGCCCTGAACTCCCCAAAGGCCAAGTTGGCCCTCGGGTGTATGAGTTTCACCACACCCCTTTTCCCAGCTGCAGCCAAAACGCTGCAGTGCCGGTCCTTGCCGTTTTTCACAGACATCAGCAGCGTTGACCATGCCAATGAGAAGAACTCCTACAGGGTGCCAGAAATACAATGGGATCATAAATTCATGTATGGCTACAGTGGCAAGAGAGGGCGCACATGCCACCTAGTGGCTAAAAAAAGGAAATACAAGAGTAAATTGTTGGTCAAACCTCGCCAGGGACTTTGTATTTCTTCAGCACAATGCCGGTCTCACAGTTGATCAAACATACAGACTCGCCTCCACAGGTTGCTACCAGGCTATCGCAGCTGCCACAATCTAGAAATGTAAGTGGACACACCACATGTCAGAATACAAATCATACTTGTTGCCCAACTAGTAAAAAAGATATGAAGCTTATGACTTAAGGAGTTATGATAAAAAAACATTTTACAACCAGTACTCTCAATAGTATCTGAATGGAAGCTCCACAAAATGGCAACATGCTACCAGTTGATCTCCCTATTTTGTGTTGGCTTTCATAACCTATCCAATGTCTGTAGGACTTTTACCATAGTCTCATGTGGTTGTGCAAATGATTGTCTTTATATTTGCATGCATATGAGTGCACAGAATGACTGTATGAGTATGCAAGTACACAATTTTCTATCAACCCCCTGTCCGTATGCAACAACAAAACTTGAACTGAACAGCAAATGGTTTTTTTTGTTTTTTTTTTTAGACTATCCGCACTGACCACTTCTGTCTGTTGCAAGCTCAAAGGCACAGGCCCAGAGCTGGGTTTTGAAATCGTTCGGGTCGTCCTGTTTGCTGTGGCACTGCAGGACGTGCAAGGGTTGCAGACACACCGGTTCCTGGAACAACAGTCAGTCAAAATCCCCATTAAAGACCAATCAACAGCCATCACTATGCAAATACACCAAAGACAGGGACGTGTGAGCATAACAAAAGAGACTTAGATGGAAAGATTTCCACCATGTCATTAGCATCTGTGATATGCTGGTTTCACTGTTCTATTTCAAATGCAGGAAGTAAAATAATAAGCGATTGACACCTCAGAAACGGTTTTGATGGATTCCTGGGGTGCGACAGTCTCTGTTTTGGAATGGGCCGTCGTCTGCTTCTTTTGAGGAGTGGCTTGTTTTGCACTCTCCTTCAGGCTAGTCTTCTGCTGTTTTGTTGGAGTAGCCATGTTCCTCTTAGCAGTTCGAAGAGGACTTGCTGGGGGATTATCAGGTTTCTGTGGGGTATTCTGAAGGCGGCTGGATTTTCGGGGACTGGCCTTAATAGGAGTTAGAGAAGACAATCTGACTCTCTTTGGAGTACATCCCATTTGGTTCTCGGCTTCAACGTCTGCCGTCTTTCTTTTAACTGGAGTGAGAGTAATCTGTGTTGAAAACCAAGGGAAAGACAAAATATGCAGTTATCATTTTGTTATAGTGGCAAGCAATACATATGGACAGGCCAAGTTACTCAGTAATGAGATACCTCATTCTCCTTAACACCTGTGGGTATATTTGGTGATCCATCCTTATCGTTTCTTGGAATGAGTGAGTGGAGGTATTCTTTTGCAATCATCTCAACCTGTAGGGCAAAAAAATAAATACATTTCAGATCATTTTCACAACTTGTCCTGCACTCATTCAATTCACCAAAATAACTTTACAGCTAAGATCTTTTTCAAAATACATACCCTCCATTTTGTATACAGACTCAAGGAGCTGGGGCCATATTTGACTCGTAAGCAAGCATCGTTGATGAAATTCCTCTCAACTTTTGCAAGACTCTCTGCAGTTGGTGGATTAGGAAGTTTAAAACTTCCCTCCCATATTTCAACAACCTGAAGAAATGAAATCGGAAAATTAAAAATATAAATATTAATTGTGAAAAAAAAAACATACTTTGAGCTCCAACAATTACTCCAAGACAATGCTGAATATAGACAAAGGTAACTTTACTCTTTTCTTGAGGATCCCACTGGTGACATGCCGGATGTGATTAGCCAGTGAGCCGATGTCTTTCCCATTGAAAATCCTCAGATTGGGCAGGAGGAAAATGGCTTTATGTTGATCATTCAGCTAAAAGGGGAATTAACACACACAGAGTGAATCACTGGGCCTATGGTATAACAATTCTGCACAGTTCACTGCTATGTAAATAATGTCTTCAACATTAGACGAAGGCTGAAATTTTATTCTTACAGTCAGGTACAGGTTATCCTCAAGATTAAGCTCTTCCAGTGCTGTGAACGGTTGAATAGAGGTGATATCCTCTATGTCATTGTTGGAGCAGTCCAGAATCCGCAAAGAGGGGAGAGTGAGGCCCACAGGCATTCCCTGAAGCCTGTTTCCAGAAAGGTCGAGCTTCTCCAGACTGGTGAGCCTCGACAGAAGCTGCACTGGGAGGTCTTCATCCTTTAATCCTAGATGTGAGAGACTGAGAGAGACATCAAGTCCATTTGAGATTTTAACTGTACTGCCAGCAAATAAACTAAGCAATTGTTTTTTGTTATTGTTAATATTATTTGAGAAATACAGAGCAGTAAACAGTAAAACATATGACTTACCTAAGGCTTTTTATCTGTTCAATTTTTGCTGCTTTGGGAGTAGCTTTTTCGATGAGAACTTTCTCTGTTACCTTTTCCATGACTGGGAGCTGAATGACCATACAGGACAGAAGTGGGTTTTAACAGTTATATAGTGAATGCAAATGGGTGTGTCTTGGTTGCCTATTTGGACTTGCAGAAAGACTGTCGGAGGTGGGGTCTTGTCCAAGTCATTTACTATACGCACTAGGGTATATGATAAGCAAAGTTTGCACAAGCAAAAATTCATTTCTGAAACCTTACTACTGACAAAAGTATGCCATACGGCGTAGGCTACAACTTAAATCATAAGCAGAAATCCTAAGGTTGCCATAAAGAAAATTTCAGTAGCCAGCAGGAGTGGAGTTAACTAAACTGGTAAACAGTGGGGAGCTGTTGCAAACCACATAACGTTATCTGGCCCCATAAACACACACTTTTTTCCGTACACCCTTTTCACTGTCCAACTTCACAACCAACAACTTACATGCTAACGTTAGATTCACGAGAATTGCTTGATTAACAATATGTACCACTGTTATATCTGAGTCTCAAGGAAACAGTCAGACTCTGATTATAAACAGACATATCCAGGAATGTGTTAACATAAACGGACAAAGAAATCTGATCATTAATATCATAAACTTATAAACGCGAATTTCCTCGTTAGCTGTGTAGTTATTCAGACCTAACTAGCTTTTAATCTGCATTATCACCAACACCAGACAAAGAAATGCCACCAGTGCCAAAAACTCCGGTACACACAATACATTATAATAAAGTTAAAATAATACTAACGTTTGTACTTACAACGTTACTACCAGGGGCATCGAGCACGTACAATTTTCCCGGGAAAACAAAGCAACCCTTGACCCCGGAAGTACATGATTCGGCATAGTCTTTTTGTATTTTGCTATGCAGAGTGCAAGCATAAACTTTTTAGTAGGGCTAATGTTTCTTTTTAGTCCTTCGATGTTAATTTGTGTAAATCACGCAACATTAAGAATTTTAACTGTTCCACAATAAACATATTCAGGAAATTCAGTTTGGTCAGGGCAGGGAATCATGAGTAAGTACTCCATATACTGTAAGTGTCTCTGGAACCATCACACATAATAAATGCAGACTTTAAAAGCTTACCTTATCTCAAAAGTTATTTTTAATTATTTATTCATATGTATAACAACATCAGCAACACTTGTAATAATAAATATAGCTGACATTGCAGAGTAAAGCCTGCTAGATTGGACTGATGTGTTTTAGGTTGAGAGCTGATCTAGGCTGCGTTTCCCAAAACAATCTTAGAGCTAAGATGGTCGTAACGTATGCCATTTGCTATACCTTAAGATCTTAGCACTAAGATTGTTTTGGGAAACGCAGCCCTGGTTATATCCAGTGCTTACAAATAAAGGAGAGCACAGTTTGCACCATGCCCCACTTCATTTCAGATAGGCACATACACACATTTTTTATTACACATTCAAAAAAGTATTTTGTTGAAACTTAAAAGTGCAAAAAGATTTTCAATAAAGTTTCACACCAAGTGTTAAGCAGCACAATCTGCAAAAAGTTAAATCGTCATAAATTGTCACAACGGAACACCATGGAAGCTGTAGGCAATGTCCAATAGTTGTGAGCCCATCTCTGCTTGCTCTCCACCTTCTAGGAACTCTGCAGAAAGTTCCCTGAATGTACTACATACTCTGCGACTGTGAATGTCCTGCCTATGGATTGCATGCTTCCATTGGTGTCTTGCCTCCCCATACAGCACAACCAGGGACCGACGAGAGAGATGGATGAAAACCCTCACTTCCTCTTGATCCATCTGTCCACATCCTTTATCCATGCTCATTGTGAGAACAGTATCTGAAAGTAAGTTAATTGTCACTAATCGCTCTCCCCATAACCAGCTGTCATCAAAGTGAGGGTCAATAGAAGAACCTCGCTGAGGGTTGTAGTCAAGGTTACATTGTTCCACTGGTTGAAATCCATTAAGCAGGGGCTCTTGGTTCATCCGGGTCACCAGGTTTTGGCTAATTGGGGGCAGGCCACAAAACCCTCCGATACGTACTCGCCTCTTTTTGAAATTAACTTTAGGGCCAAAATCCTGAAAAATTAAGAAATTGAAAAACAATTATAGAAAAAGATAAGCAGGCTAACACGAAAAGGTTATATGAGTCTCCAACCTTCTGTCCTCCAAGAGCTACTTTGACTAAATCACCATGGTTGAGAGCTAACCTACTCTACAGTTTTATATTGGTGTTACTCATGGCCTGGAGATAAAAGTTAGCATCCCTTTACCATCTTACACACCTACAGCACAGTGCAAAAACTCATCTGAAGTGTCATCTAAATTTGTGGTGCCTTTATTTTCCATAGTTACAGCCAAATCTGATGTGCACTAGACTAGCAACACCAATTATCATAAAATAACAGTTGAACTGGGATTATTCTGTAGCCTACCACACAGGGCAGAATGTTTCAATTTGATTTCAGAGATTTCAATTTGATTTCAGTTTTGCAGACCCCTGGACTATGCAGCGTAACGTTAGACTTTTATTTGGAAGAAATCAGACCACCAACCTGTTTCCTTCTTCCTGACTGTGACTCTCTCCAGATATCTTCATCCATTTTAGCCACCAGTTTCATCTCTTCCTCCTCACTGACAAAGTTTTCCCATAGACACACTCCTGGAAAGGGAAACGATTCTTCAACCCCATTTACACATCTACTGGCCATTTTTGATGAAGGATTGTATGTAAAGTCTTCTGACACCTGAAATCATGGAAAATAAACATTACCATCATAATGTAACGTTAGATAGAATCTAACTGACAACTTAAGCCAAACTAGTTCGCTACTTGGTAACGTTAGATATCAATGCACGATGTATGTCAGTTAAACATAGATACCTTAGTATTTTCACTTGCAGCCAAACCAATTTTGCCCGTTACTGTCTCACAGGTTAGACATGTCCTTACACCTTTACAACCACAAATAGGCGCACTAAGGTTGTTTCTGACTTCCATTGAAGCCATTTTTGACGTTTTCGTATGCGTTTTCGCCCTACCGCTTCAGGGGTACTGTAACTAAAACATTCCTGGTAGAAACAATTGCATGGAATTGTTAGTTCCGTGTACGTAAAGGTCATTAGCACAAAATTAGTAGGTCTAAATCATAGATAGAATATACACTGTTTTGATATTTTGGGAAATTTGGTCTATACATTTATTTCACTCGTTAATTACTGAAACATGCACAGCACACAGTGAGGTGAGGACCACACTAACCCGGTGGATTACAAGGATTTGGC
>JASCIP010000401.1:2279092-2291464 GCA_034783695.1 Sardinella gibbosa
GGTGCAGAATTAAAACAATAAGTGATGCAAAATTACCACTTTGTCGAGACACATAACTAGCCTGGCTAACACGAAGCGAGAATATCTTTGATTGATACTGTTTAATATGTAGCCTGGCTAACAAGTGAGATTTAGTCTGGGGACCACCTATACATTTTCTCGTAAGGGATTTCAGGTTTCATTTTTTCCAAAAGTGTGTGCATCATCTTGTCATCTCTTCCCGTTGTGTGATTGGTTCCCAAATTCAGGCAAAAATTTTGGCCACGGTCTCCAGGCTGCCGTGCAGTTCGGAACGACCGTGCAAGGCAGCATGGGTATTCCCAGGCTAACACATAACCAGCCTTTGGCACTCCCCAGGAATCCCCAGATGATCTTTATTGCTCAAAGTACAATGTGGTCAGTAATGGACTCCTACCCAATATTGTGCAGCATGTGTTAATCTAACCAAGTATGAGTCAAAAGTATTATGACAACGAAACTTCTGCGGATGACTTACCAAAATGAAGTCAGTTTGGTAGGTAGACAACATGAACACAGAGATGTTGTGGTCAGCCAAAGGGGCTATCACAGACTTGGCAATCTTAGTCACTCCAATTGGCTGAGAGTTGGTGGCACTGCCACCTCCTGATACCACATTGAGAGCCAACCATGTAGCCTCAGCAACACTAAGGTGCTCTGACTGTGGGAGCTCTGCAAAACAGAACGAGAAGGTGTCAGTGGTACGGGCCGCGACCCAACAGATCTACACTGAATGTG
The DNA here is from genome assembly GCA_034783695.1 of Sardinella gibbosa. NCBI lineage: Eukaryota > Metazoa > Chordata > Actinopteri > Clupeiformes > Clupeidae > Sardinella > Sardinella gibbosa. The sequence continues at coordinate 2,279,849 of JASCIP010000401.1, forward strand.
CAACTAATTAATGAATTCAAATCCTTCAGCATTGATACAAAGTAAAGTATCTCTATCTACAGTATACTATATATCTATTAACTCCTATGTAGCAGATCAGCAACACTGCCTGAATGTGCTTTATTAACATTCTTATGTCTGCTTTAGAGAAAATATTACAACAAAATGATTAGTTATAGAGTAGATATTATATATTACATAACTACTCGTACATAAATATGTGTAATGTCGAATGCACATATGTCTGTTCTCACATATATCACTGTTCAACTTGCAGAACACTTTAGTCTGAAAAAGGTAGACATGACATCCCAAGATAAAAGCAAAAATACATGAACAGATTTTTGCGACACTGAGCATTTTCCTCATGCAACAAGTGTAATGCAATGTTCTACTCTGAAATCGTTGGTGTGAAGTGTGAAGTGGTGTTATCAATCCGAACACCACAAAGATTAAAACTTTCGACCATCCATTCTGGAAATGCATCTACTTTGCAACACCATGCTTCTTGTAACCATAGAGACCAATCACAATCACCCTGGCAACCTGTGTGTAATGACATGGATTCACTCACTGAACCACAAAACTGAGCCACTGATAGCGTGCCCCCTGTTAACCTATAATGGAAAAGGGAGACCTGATGTGGCAATATGTGGTCAAATATTGTCAGAGTCAAGATGCAAGGACTTAAAGGAGTTGTGTAAAATGTTCTCTGTTATAGTAAAAGAGCAAACAAAAAACCCTCACCTTTAAAGCCATCTTCATCAACAATTATGGTGTAATCCTCAGGAGTTTCTGTAAGACTAAAAAATTTACACCTGTAGAAAGAAGAGAAATACAGATGAGGACCACACACGGTTTAGAAAGAGACAGACACTTAATGATCTATAATTAAAGTCTTTAATTATGGATAATTTATGGAGACATTTGTTGAAAAAAAAAAAAATGGCGAAAACAAGAACAGAGTGAAGAAAGCTTTGAAGCTGTGGCTGACAACGGAGAAGATCACATGGCTCAATTTTAATTCCCAATAACCTCCTATGCAATAACAGAGCAGTCAACATAACCACTCGATGAACTATTTGAAATACCGGTAATCCTCTGCTGTTATTGACGAACACATTAACGTGAAAGATATTCTTCATCTGTGATCTAGGCACATCTTGAGGAGTCCTGAGCAACCCCCCCCCATAGGCCCATGTACACACACACGCACACCGAAGCCAAAGTCATTCGATCAGCATGTAAATGTCGGCATGGCAGAGGTGAAGATGTTTTTGCAAACACTCCCTCTGGGTCCACCTATACAAACACTCCTGAATGCTCCACACTACAGCAGAGATGCCCAGCGGGCAGCTGCTGCTGACTCTCATGCCGATCGTAAAACCTGAACTGGCCAAAACATACAGGGACCAGTATCCATATCCATATCCATATCCATCTTCCCTGAGATATGGCTACTCGCACCGGCAGAGGAGATTTACCACATCACTGTGGTAAAAAAAAAGAAGAAAAAAAAAGAAAAAGCAAGGGGCCTATGGAAATTTTCGGTATATCAATTTATTTGGTTGTTGGTGGACAAATCAGATGTCAGATAGGGCTACAGCATCTTAAAAAAAAAAAAAAAAAGCAGGGAAAATGTCTAGTGCTTAGCAGAGGGCTGAGACTACAAAGGCTTCACTTTGTGAATATTGCACTTGCTATGACTCACTCGATGCTTTCATTCATGTCACCCATTTTAAATCTGCTCATAATTTTCCCCATGATGAAGGTGTTGACGATGAGGGCCTGAAGCCAGCCAGTATGGATCTGATTTTACCTTTACGCATTTCATTAAATAAAAAAAAGTTCAGTTGCAAATTTAACAAACACCCCACTCAATTATAGACTTATGGGCTTTTGCTTAACTAATTTTGAAACATCACAGAGGAACTGACTTGGAGCCAGGACAAAAAGCTAAGCCCATAACATTTTTAACAGCAAGCAATGTTCATTACTCCCCAACCCTTTTCTGTTTACAGCTGTTGTTCACATTCTACAGGAATATGAGGCACTTGACATAGAAACACTAAAGAAAGTTAATGTGAGGTAATGTGATTGAAGCAAAGAGAGAGTTGCTTACACATGGAAGGACAAGTTATGTAGTGAATATGATGAACATAAAACTTACAGCACTACCTAAAACCTTATCCAAAAGAATTCTGCTTTGAGAAAGTGACCATCAAGAACAGCATTGCCCAATGAAAACAGATTAAGTGGTGCTCATTACTCATAGTGTCTTATCTTACTGTAGCCTACATGATTTGACATCAGCTAAACAGTCATAGAACCATCAGCTTGCATTAAATAACCTAGGCCTACTGATCATTACAGCTGTATGGTTTCTGTCTATTACTAATCTCAATAACAGGAAATACTGAACATACCGAAAATAATGAGTATAATTTCACATTTTTAAAACATTGGCCTTAATGCTTAGTGATAAATATTCAAGTCAACGGTCACCTACCATGTAAATAACAACACAGAGGGGTGACCTCATGGACTCAAGACTGCAAAGGTTTTATGCAAATGTCTACTTAACATGTTGACAGTAAAAAAACAACAACTCCAGTATAACTACAAACTGTAATCTTGGCCCACTCAAAGCAGCCAAGCAAAGGCTACAATCCTTGATGGACTGGAAAAGACAGTCTTTAAAATATATAAACGTTCCTCTCGAATCTACTACATGCACGGTAGGCTGCACGCATGCTACGTGCAGAGAACGTCTGACAAGTTCACAAAAACTGAAGAAGTCGGCCTGCGCTAGGCTACTAAGAAAACTTTTACTGTGAAAATCTCGTTGCATTTAGTTGAACTAAGGTGGTTTGCGATTTACATGTCAATGACTCAGGATAAACAAAAACAGTCATTAATCTCTGGACCAAAAAGCAAATCATCTCGGACAAACATGATTTTTGTACGACAGAGGCTATTGCATTTATCACCGCAGCAATATCGAGGATGAGAGTCGACATCTCGGACTGCGTAAGGTCTCACGCAGCCGGTTCAACTTTAATTTAAAGCAACCACCACCATGTAATTTTACAGCTACGAGAAAAACAACCCGACAGGCATAAAAACACACACACCCCTTTCTCGTCGAAAGATACGGCAAGAGAGACAGAGGCTTTGCCTGCTAACTACATGCACGAATATAGTTCTACCCTACTCTTATCGTTAAAATACTACGAGTCTTTTGCTCTAAATAGGCCTAACGGTATATGAGACAAAAACAGTTTCATTCCTCGGAAAAAAACTATATTGCTTAAGGTAACGTTATTACGTAGCAAGGAAGCATAACGTTATACTTCCAATCCGACCCTTACAGTAGTTGATCATGTCATCCAGTAAACAGTTAAGGTTAACATTACATTATGTTTTTCTATACTTGCAATTTGCATTGTTCACAGATGAAGCTACTTACCTTGTTTTAGAGGGCAAGAAGGCGAGTTTGATTAATCCGTGGGTGCAAATCTGGATGCCCTCTTTAGCTATACTGGCTACTTTCAAGCTATGTTCTAAAATATGCAACTCCATCTTTTGCGTCTTCTCATTTGTGGAACATTTACAATATATGAATGTATGCTCCTATTTTTAAAAATGAATGAATAAATAAATAAATAAATAATGGTGCTCGAATATGCGAAGCTTAGAAAACCCTGAAACGTAGAAAGAAGAGAAAAGGAGTGCAAAGAAAAAGTTGCCCACTAAAGGAAAGGGAGACAGAGAAAAGCAGGGTGAAATAAAAGAAAGCACAATGAGGTAAACGGGAAGGGAGAAAAGAGAGGTCTGTCGGCCCCCGTGTTTCCACTCCGACAGAGATTGGAATGGTCCAGCAGCTGGTAACAGTGAAACAAACAACTTGCCACTCAAACGAGTGGGCGGACCTTCGTGTTTGGAGTGTTTGTTGGGATTTGTAGTTTAATTGAGTTATGATGTCATTGAAGCTAACGAAAACGCACTTTCTTGTTTTCCAGATACTACAGTTACGGATAGCGCTGATTGTTTGTTCAAGAACCAAGCATTCATCTAATTTAATCAAATGTAGTTGGAATACACAATGACCACGATAGACCAGCGTAAGATAAGACTGATGAGAAATTCGTGATCATGGGACCAGCCGGGAAGGCACCCTCCAAACAAACAAGACAGGCTGCCTGTGTAGGCTTGTCTTTCAGCTTATGAAATAAACAACAAAACACAATCGCATACTATATCAAATTATCAAAACATTTCATTTCTACACCACAGATGCCATGGTTCTGCTGCACCGTCTACTTTACAACACATTGATTTGAGTGATGTGTCCGATTTGATTTTCTGCTTTCTGGTTAATTATCTACAAAGGTAAGCAGGCTGCAACTTTATTACTTGTCACTGAAGCTAGCCAGCAATTAGTTCCAAGTTCGGTCAATGGGTCATTTATTCACTCAATTCAACTTATTGACAATGGTGTACAGTATTCACCAGATGCTTTGTCTTTCAGCCAGCTATGGAACAAGGTTTTCATGACCGCTGCTGGCCATTTCAGCTAGCTTATCACTTTTATTTCACTTTTAACATTTACTGATCACAGTGCCATGCCTGGGGGAAGAGACAGTCCCACATTGTACTGTTCAAAAACCTCTTCTCAGATTAAGATCAAGAACACCAGCGAAGCGTGGCAACTGGCGGCCCTCTGACAAATGTATCTCATAGCGTTAAGAAACGTCCATTCCGACTTTGCATCGGGGGCAACAAGAGATATGCATTTACACAATGGTCAAACCTATACTGCTCTGAAAAGCTTGTAATGCATTACTTGCCCAAGGTAAATGTACAACCCTACTACTAACTTTCTGCTAGTTACTCCTGAAACGAATGCAATGACATTAGCTGCCAACAAGTGAAGGTCTTGACAACCTGAATTCAGAAGGGGATCTTAAGGATGCTGCTCAATGAAGGGGATGCTTTAATCTCTTTCCTGTGACCTATGTGAAATCCTGAGAACCGCTCAAAACTTGGCAGACTTCAACTAGAAGAATCAGAGGACCAAATCCTTGTTGTGCAGCCAGCTCGACCGTGTGGCTCCCTTTATATGCAGTCTGGATTGGTTCAAGCATTGAATAGTATAAGGCTAAGGACACACAAGTTGCTTTCAGCTCAAAGGCCTTGAAATTAACATGAAGTGGTCACCCAAAAAGTCAAAGTCACACCACAGATGAATGAGCAGACTTTAATTACAAATGATAAGACAGCACACTTATGAATTCTGGATGTCTTACACTAGGGTGACCAAAAGTCCCTGCGTTCCAGGGAGTTTCCGCGATATGGCAGCCTGTCACCAGTAAAATACAAGAATGTCCCTGATTTCCATCTTCGTGGTCTGGTCACCTTCTATTACAAATTAAAGTAAATAATCTCACGACTAATAACCCACTAGCCATCCATGTATACTTGCATACCCTCATGCTTAAGTTTATATCGCTATGGTTGGCTACTTTGCACATGGAGGCTGTATGAAGTTGCCTCAAAAAAGGCACAAGTTAAAATTGTTAACGTGTTGCCAGTTTTCTGTGTAAGTCTAAACATGTGGGTTAAGAGCTGAACATACCACATCTAAATCAGAACTAGATAAGGAAATCTTTCAGGGTAGAACTGGCAAAGTTGGTAAGTTTTTGGTTTGCATCTGGTCCATCCAGGTCAAGCTCTGTTTTGAGAGAGAGAGAAAAACAAAAAAGATGTAGATCTGAAATAAAGGTAAACAATTTAGGGAATGCACATTCAGCACCACACTTCCACGTAAACATGGGAGAATAAAATGTTGCCATTGAGATAAGAGGTTCCGTATGCACAACAAAACCCTCACAAGCTCACATGGCATCAATATAGGACCAACGCGTTAAGGATCGCCTGTAGAACACCATGGCTGACCCCCTTTGAAAGTGATCCATGATACAAAGCGCCATTTACTCACCTTGACCAAACTGGGGAACTCCAGATTCCACATATGGAGTGCAATCCAGCAAAACCTAATAAGGGTTAACATGAATTAAAAATTAGAGCATGTTGAGGGCAGAGAGGCCGACCATTACACTTACTAGATTAGATGACACCAATAAGTGTTTCAAGCAAGCCATCCAATCAACAGACTGGAGTGGCTCACTGGAATGGGCTTTACTTTATGGTCATGTCCACAGCAAATTAGGAACAGCATTTCCTAAAAGCCTTGGTATATGACCAATGCAAGTCAAAGTTTACATGGAAATAATAAATTATGCCTTTCAAAAACTGTCAAAAAATGGTTTCACAATGGAACTATGCAGGACATATTGAATCATTTCAAAAAGATAAACTTTGAGGGAGGACATAAGGAGTGCAAGGTGCCACCAAGTCTTTAGTTCACTAAATAGGGAACATAGCACTGCACTGTGATGTCCTTGGCTGTGGTGGGGAGGGTGGCTAAGCTGGATACGCAGCAAAACCCTGACACTGCTCCACTGGTGGCCTCACATGCCATGCATGCCACCACACCAAGCCAGCCAGCCTGCCGGGACACTCATGGAAGATCAGAGGGAGGGGAGAAAAAAAATGTGCGTCTCAGCACAAACGCAGAGTTGGAGGCAGAGGCACGTACTGCAAAGACACCAGGTGCAGCAGGATGACTGAACTACTCAAGAGTAGAGGCTACAGTAAGAAAACATTGCCTTCAACTTCAGTCAGCACCAGTGGGGATAATCTTCTCAATATGAAAGACTTACATTGACCGATGCCAGGCCCCAGGCTTTGAGCATGGATCAGTGACCTATAAAAATAAAAAATAAAAATTAAGTGCTGATTGCCAATAACTGAAGAGAACATCTATATTTTTCAATGAAATATTTAAATGGAAGCTTCATTTGCCCCCCCGAAAAAATATTGTTGGCACAAACAGAGATTCCCAAGCAAGGCAAACTCAGAAACCATTAAAGCACATGCCAAATGCTCTCGCACTGCTAAATGAACAACCCAGTCAGATATACAACTGGGTGCAGATACCAGACAGTGCTTAACAGGATAAGAAAATGCAGACACCAACAGGAAGTGTCCAAGGCCAATCTCACCAGGTTGTAAGCAGCCCCATCTGCTGGTCATTCTGAAGTTCACCCCTGTGCAAACCATAGAAAGTGTCAAAACTCAAGGAGCAATGTTGGGTAACCATATTTGATACATCTGATTAAGATTTGTCCTGCAGTTTGTTTGCCCACAAGATTGATGACAACAACATTGAGGGTAAAGCGATACCACAGATTTTATGTTCGAGGCGTTTCCAACGATAAGACCCTACAGAGAGGGGTCCATCGGGATAGACCTCGATTTTCTTCAGAAGAAATGGAGGGAAAAAAAAAAAAAAACCTTAACAACCTTAAAAAAAATCTCCAAAGTAGTACCATTATTACCACTTCCCACCTCACCCCAAGAACAGTTAAATAGTAAGGCATTTACCCACCTTTTCATGAAATTTCCAGGTACATCTGTGAAGATAAGGATCACAAAATATTATATACCCTAGCAACCCTTGTCTTAAAACACTCAAAATAAGTTGGAGACTGTTCAGGTTTAAATCTTGTTGTCCGTCACACTAGTCAGAGCAGTTGAACATAAGAAATCATCATTTATCCCAGTTGTAATAACAAAATCAGCATCTTACAAAAGTACTCACGTTTCCAGTGTTGTTAACCCTTCATTTGGTTACCAAGGAGTCATGTCCTTAGGGCCCTGAAAGAAAATCTAGTTATTACGAGGTCCTAAAATGACAAAACTGTATTAAGTATACCGACTAAGCATCATGAGGTGATGTTGGTTCCCATTAGTAACACTGCCATTGTGTGAGCACAGCAGTGGGTTGCAAGAGAACACTCGTTTGTATTAGCACTGCACCAGCCTCTGGGCCTACAATACAAGACCGTGACTACTGCTGTGCTTTTTCTAGTTACCAACGTGCTCTAATAATTACCTGAAGAGGAGGGTCCCAGCAATGCTGCTTGCAGACATGAGCCCATTTCTCCGGCCACGAATGGAAGAGTCACATTTTATGAAGTTCCAGAACAACGATTAAATTATTTTCAGAAGACAGCGCTTTAACCTGTCTGAGTGCATGTTGTAGCAGGCCATTGGATGTAGATTTGCAGAAAGAAATACTGAAATGCAAAGCGAGACAACCTTAGACAAAACCGTCCCAAAAGACTTTTTATAAGAAAATGTCATTCTTTCCGAAGCTAAATACGCAGATGACAATTAGCATTGCTTACATTGCGGGTAATGTATCAGGCCTCATTGTCACCACTACAGTGATACGTAGCAATGAAAGCAAACCTGAGAATTATCTAGCCATGCGTTTCACGTGGAATTTACGACAAAATGCCACGATTTACTTTGCTGAATAAATGCATGGCAGTGGGCAGAAATCAAACCTTAGCGAACACCGGGAGGTAATTCGGACAGTCAAGTTAGTTCCCTCTAATTACACGAATTATGGGAATTATAAACATGACAAGGAAATCTGACTGTAATAAGGTCATAAACAGCATTTGGACAAGACTGCATTTGGAAATGAGATTGCAAGACAAGACAAATAACTTAGCAGTTACGTTAACGCAGCGAACCACGTGGCTTCAGTGCGTACCAATTTATGAGTGTTAAATTAAATCTGCGATGATTTCACACAACATATAATTCATCAATCTTAAACTACATTGTGTGTTGTACAAAAGCCTGAAATTATAACTGAGCTCACCATTTTTTCTGCTCCATTCGACCCTTTCCACCACCGCCACATTTTGTCTGTCTCACAGGCCATGAGAGTGAGACAGGAAGAAGGCCAACGTCCGGCTTTATTTAGTTCGACACCTTTAACCAGTTTACGGCACTACTGATCCACCAATCACGCGTAGAGATGATGGTCACATTCTCTGGTCACGGTGTCGCAAACAGCCATACGGCAGAGTTTAACAAAGATACTGAATAACAATTTTATCAATCGTCTCTGCTTTTAATATGAGCCAGAGCTCCCTCAAAGTTCTCTAACACTACCATATGAACTATGGGAATATCCTGGCAGAGCCTTTAAAAGTTATCCACTCTGAACCAGTGAACAACCATGGGGACAACTAGTACAGTTTTCAATTTCACTGTTCGTCAATGTCAAGTGCAGCAAAAAAATAAAAAATCCAAAGAAGAACTTGCTGAGAACTTGGCTAAAGTACTCAAAGGAAAAATGTGGTAATAATAGTTAATCTCAATTTAATGACTGGGACATGGTATCATGTGTCTCTTCAAGGCATTGTTAGCGATTAGAGTTGTTCTTCACATCCAGAACATCAGAACATCCCTGTGCAGCTAGTTCTAGCGCCATCCACCAGCGCGCAGCGCGAGAGATAAAGTTCGTTGACGTCCAGTGAAAGGAGTGAAACGTTTACGTCATCCCCCTCCATTCTTGCAAACTCATATGTATTTGCTCTGAATCCATTAATAATGGGAAATATAATTTCAAGCAGGCTTACAAGTCAAACAGCAGATGAGGAACACTACAGATTTTGGTCTGCCGTGGCTTCGTCTTTACGCCTTGGCTGGTTAGGGACCCATGACAAGGAGAGGGTAATGTTAGTTCAAAGCCAGTCGATTTAGCTGCTAGCACACCAATGACATGGCTAGCCTTTTCTGTGACTTCTGTAGTAAAAGCCTTGGATGCCTTGAGTAAACTTTGAAACTGAGTAGAAACTAACACCGAACTGATCTAAACTTGTCAATCAACAAGCAGCTTTCAAATGAAAGGTTTGCTAGCAAATCTGTTACCATGCTACCACGAAAGATAGCTAGGCTATTAGCTACAGGTTTAGTCACAGAAGCACTTAATGTGTGAAGTATATAACCAGTGATTATCAAGATAAAAGTAATGATATCATAATGAAGCTTAACTGACTTCAAAGAGGTCCATTGAAATGTTTTATTATTATTATTTTTTTGGTTGTTGTTGTTTTGGCTGTCTAGATAAAGTTGAGACAACCGGTCTCCATTATTTCTGTTATGTTGCTCTGTGTTCACCCCATTTTTTTTTGTTGTGTAATTGGGTACAAAATGCTTTCCGGGCTGCTAATTCATTGACATGGCTATTGTGGTTTCATCACTTTTTGAACTGTGTATTGTAGGTCCATTCATTGAATTTGAACAGATCTATTTAGACCCAAATTCTTTGTTTAAACATAGAAATTGGTTGGCCGTGTTCTCCTTGACATTTTACCCTGAAAACACAAATACACTGGTATTGGATGATAGGAACTCACGTTAGTCCCCAAACCATTAACTTCCATAAATATTTGACATTGGTTCCTAGGAAGTGAAGGTGTGCCAACTTGCATTGTTTCCATTGCTCATGAACACATCAGCTTTACAAGGGGACATTGTTGGCCTGCAGACACATATGCTACAGGTATAGTAGTTGATTCTTTTTTTGCATCAATATTTCAGGTTCAGATGGTTTAGCCCATTTGTTTCACAGTGAGTCACATATTGAACTATTTTCAGTTTTCCACTTTTATTGGCATAATGTCCATCTTGCAAAATATCAAAATAATCAACTTCCAAGAAAACAATAAACCAAAACACAATAAATTCCTTAAATTAAGGTGTATTTTTATTTCATTGTGCCCCTGAAGTCATATTCCACTCTGTTAAAGGCATAGCAGGCAACATTTTGTACTGTTTTTCGGTTAATTTACCAGCTTTGTAGTCACTATGATGGTTAATGCCAGGCGGTCCATTTGTTTGTAAGTTTGCTACAAAGTATCATCTAAAATTGAACACAACAAATGGATATTAGCCTGTACGGTTAAATTTTTGTTGTGATTTTGAGGGGTTATTGTTCCTGGCTCAATAAAGTTTGAGAACCCTTGCGAGGTTAATAAAAGTAATTAAATAACTAATTGTGTTTATTATCTTGTCAGTTAACATAACTTTTCCAAACTTATCACTGTTAGTTTCTATTGGTAAACAAATCCACCTTGATTGGTGAGAATGTATAATGTTAGGCTGTGTTATGGAGAATGTATGGGAACTTAAAGGGGAATGCCTGCACGTCCCAACCTACATTTCAGTGAAAGCAGTAGTCGAGTACAACGAGCTGACAAAAAATAATGATATAATAAATGATGCAACCTGAACGGAGTTATGGCGGTTTTAGCAAAGCAGCAAAATAGTGTAGCAATGGGGACAAGCTTCTAACGTAAAAGCTACGTAAACAACTTGCCCACATTGCAACGCTATTTTGCTGCCTCGCTAGAACCACTATACTGTAAGTCTGTCTACGGATAATTTTTTGTCAGCTTGTTGTACTCGACCACTAGTCTGATGTAGCAGCCGCTTATTTCTCTTCATTCCATACAGCGTCTGAGCACAAACGATTTAGATTCGTTTGCTTTGCCATCATTGACGGTGGGCAGATACTATCTGCTTAAAACCAATCGCTTCTCTTTGGTCATGGCTTCAACCAATCGCTACTGTTTGGCCATGACGTATGGTACGCACTGGAATGCATCGTTTGAATTCTCTGTTCGC
>JASCIP010000401.1:2514698-2525990 GCA_034783695.1 Sardinella gibbosa
GGGGGCGGGGCGGCGCGGCCGCCGCCCTCGTAGGCCGACTCTCCATCAGGCGGCCTCGCTCCTCGTGGGCCGTGGGGAGGGAAGGAGGCCGGACCCGCTCACCCTCTAAATCAAGACTGAGCCAATTCAGGTCATCAAACCAATTGTGTCAGTTGGCCTTGCTGCTGCTAAGCAGAAGTCAACAGATCCAACCTTTGAATGAGGTTATAGCAGTGGTATATGAATAATGTACAGAAATACACATTTCACTCTCTCTCTCTCTCTCTCTCTCACACACACACACACACACACACAGATTACACAGATTAATAATGTTGAGGATATAAACACTAACTTATTAAATAAATATGTGTAATGATTATACTTTTCCCAGCAAGACACATTATGACTCCTTTAAATATGTAATAAACACACATCCCCATATCTATTATGGTCTTTTTCCTACAGAGAGGTGCATCTTTGTAGGCGTCTCAAATCTCAATGGAAGTAGAACTGCAATCACAACCGAAATTGAACATTGCAAATTTAAAATGTGTGGTTGCTGCGGTGAGGAGGGGAGTGAGAGACTGTCTGTGTTTACAGTATTGTTTGTGTTGAGTGTACTGTGTGAGGGCTACTGTATTGTATTGCCAACTACTGTATAATGCTAAAAAATAGTGGGGGCTGTTGACTTTCATCCAAGCATTTGGAACTGAAAAAAAAAGGATTACAATGGCCTGTACTTTATGTGCATTTGTTTTCCTTGGGTCTTTTATATTGCTTATATCTTTATGTTGCAGGTTCTGTAAACAAATGTAAACACTCAAAGACCGAAGATGCACTCAGTGAGCAAGGCTAGAGATTATTGCACTTAGTTCACAGACTTTTTAAAGTTCTCTCAGAAACATGACAGACTAAATCATTTTTAGTCTACAGTAGTTTCTTTTTCAAGAAGTTATATACATCCTGTGTAGACACTACATTAATGATTTAAGTGAATGATTAAATCAATTCTTTGGGGAAATAGGATAATCTGCATTAAAATGACCTTGAAAGTGACATTCACATTCAGACATTAGAGCTTCAAAGCTTCACCATCTTAATAACCATCTCAAAAGAGTCCCGGCAGATCAACCCACCATGGGTATGATCTATAATCTTTTTCTTCCAGGTATGGTAACTGTCTCTCAGGAGCCTTTCACTGCTTTCTCCTCAGAATCACACTAATGCTGAAGCCCTATTTATGACATGATGATGGGTTGTCAAAAAAGGTCATTACTGTTGATGAGAAATCAGGCGGTCCATAATATTAGCTATTTAGACCTTAATAGATGCCCTCTTCCTTGGAATACTAAAAATATAATTATGATTTGAACAGACTGATAGAAGCCTGCAAAGCCTATTACTTGCCAATGTACATTCTCAGGCTTTAATTCTGTGAATCCATTGTCTATAATGCTCCCTGTTGAGATTAGCATCTCAAATATATTCCGAATATGGTAGCACTTCACATATAAGCCATATACTGTACATACCTAATTAATACCTTTATTAGTGACTAGTAAGGCATGTGTTAGGCAATATCAATCATTTGTTAGGCATGTTTTCACAAATGTCTTGTTCTATTGTTATTATCCATTATCTGTATTAGGCCTTTATTCTTAATACTGTATTAGCCTATCTTAATAATGACCTAGTGAGCCATGATCTCTACTTACTAATAAGTAATAAGTGTCAAAAGACAATATGTATAACTAGTACTGTATACTGTCTGAATAAATCACAAGGCAGAACAGTTGTAGAATAAGTGGCTATATGGCTCAGCCTCATTGCTGTGTTTCAGTGGCCAGGTTGCTTATTCTACAACTCAAACCTGGGTCCCTGAATACATGATATGGTGCCATAGCCAACTGAGCCCCGGCGCCCCCCACTCAACCCTAAGTTGCCCTAGGGGGGACCTGAAGTAATTGACAATTGACAAAATGTAAATTGCTTCAGAAAAAAAGCATCTATTGAATCCAAAAATGCAAATGTAAAGTCCTCAAAATGGTGTGTTGCAGCTCTGGCACAGTAGTAGCCTATGTGTACAACTGGGACTCCAGCATTTCCAGTGTGAAGACACCCCCTGGGGCCTATTCCAGATATTGTCCTTTCAACTTACTAACGTCCAAATGACTGCTGACTCATAGTCTCAGCCTAGGATAAGAGGTGTGTGAGTGTGTGTTTGAGTGAACCTGTGTGTGTGTGTGTGTGTGTGTGAGTGGAAGTGGCACTGCAGTGGTGAGCCACTGCACTGCTCAGCTTCTCCGGAGCCACATACACCAAGGAGTGGAGCAGAGTGATTTACACCGGGCCCTGCCTCTACTGCCTCTGCCTTCATGACAGATGGCTAAATCCAGCCGTGTGTGGGGAACGGACAGAGAAGGAGAGAAAATGAGAGAAAGAGAGAAAATGAGGGAGAGAGAGAATGAGAGACAGAGAAAGAAAGAGAGAGAGGGAGAAAGAGAGAGAGCAAGAGAGGGAGGGAGAGAGAGAGAGAAAGAGAAAATGAGGGAGAGGGAGAGAGGGGAGGCTGGCAGGCTGGCTTGCTGGCTGGCTGACTGTATGCCACAGCGTAGGCAGGGCCTTCACTTAACGTCTGCACTCTCCTGTGCACCCCAGGGACAAGTGTCACAGCGGGGAATCGGCGCCTAGTCAGGACCACAGCATGGAGGTAAAGATGGTACCTGCACTACACTTACAGTACAGGGCATGGAAGGTGTGGAAGGATAATGATGACTTCTCACTTCAATTTAATGAGGACCCGGACCACAAAATGTTTCTTGTTAACACTGACACAAACACTCATAGCCGGCTTTACTTATAAGCAGTTCTTAAAATAATGCAATACTTTCTGCACTTGTTCAATCAGGATGGATGTTAGTGATCTCATTATGTGGACTTACATGAAAAGCAAACTGTGTTACAACTGTTAATAAAGGAATTAGGTCTGCATACTGGACTGGGAATACTGTACATATCCACTTGGAGGGAAAAAAAACAAAACAAAACAAAGAAGGACTCAAAAAATATCAGCAACCAAAAAACAAACAATTCCTGACGGTATGATCTTTTGCTATCTCATTCTATTTCCCTTTGTTTTTTTTCTCTTTTTCCTGAATTGATGACTTTGCAGAGCAGAATAATGTGCTTGCTCCATTTGGCTAGTATGATGTTCTCATCTACCAGGAAGCACCCAAATAGTGTCTGGCCAGCTAAAGAAGTTGGCCTGCGTAACTGCCCCCCTTCATTTATCATACTGGGGGGTGACACATCTGTTTATGTCAGTCAGGTGCTGGAAGACGGTTTCACATTTAGAACGGGCCACCTTGTAAACTGCTGCCTCTCGTGAAATGGCACTCAATCTCAATTTAAGTTTTCTTGTGACAAAGCACTTTTTTCCCTCCCTCTCTGAGACACAACTGTTTTGTTGAAGCAGTTTGCATTGTTTTATTGCCTGGTCTTGTATATTGTTATGGATTTTTGCCGTTAGATGTAAGTTAGCTCAGTCCTTGCATTTTGAACTAGTGTTTCAAATGTTTTGACATGATCATCTGTGTATTGTTTAAAATCTTGACATGTTTTAATGACTCACTTAGATGAGAATATGTAGATGGCATTTCAATACGTACACCTTACACCGTGTGTTTCTTTGCATGTGACAAACATCCTTGATTATGAGAAACAACTTAAATTAAATTAAATTTGATTAAATTTATGAACTAAGAGTAATGAAATACATCAATGAAACCCTCTTACAGACTGAAATGCGTATGTTAAACTATGATAATGTTTTGTATTATGTAGCTCTTAATGGAAAACTAAACTACTTTTGTATGTACAGGTACAATAGCAGAGTTTTCCTGGGATGTGAGTGGTGCATTATAATGCAATGTACAATGACAAGCCACAACATGTAAAAGTTTATGCATTGTATTTTCTTTAGTAATTACATAGAGGGGGAAATACAAGGGTTGTATTTTTTTGAGGAGAATACAATAAGTTCAACAGTGCTCTGTACATGACCAGTGTCACAGCAGGGAAGCTGCTTAGACCTCCCCGAGGGGCGCAGCTCAAAGTATTCAACCACAGAATCTGGCCAGGTCAAGTCCCTAATAGCAGCTCACGAACAACTAAAACAAGAAATAAAAATAAAATAAAATAAAAATAAGATAGAAATAAAATAATTAATGCATGTGATGCACATGTACACCAAAGTCACACATTACAAAATGGTTTGCATATACATATATACATGAAGGAAAACAATAAAACAATCATGAATGCGATAAAGATGGCGCTAAACGTGTTACGGTATATTCTGGTGGTGGAAACGAACTCGGCTAAACTGGGGAGGAACCAATGAGAGAAGAGCTGCTAGTAGAAACTTACCACAGGAACACACATGATCAAACTATTCATCTGATGGTCAAAGTACAGTTGAGAGTTATACATTCATCCTGAGACACCATCACTGAAAATGTGAGAAATTTGGGTCTAAAATAAATTTCCTTTTTTTTTTGTTAGCAACTCTTGATTTACGACGTCATAGCCAACCTAAAAATTACTTGTACGAAGGGCTTGCCTTTTGTTGTGAATCCAATCACGAAAAAACAAAACAAAACAAAAAAAAAAACACTTCAACATAAGCTGATGATAAAAACATTTTTTACATCGCCACCCATAGCTGGGCTAATATGCAGACAAGCCCTTGGACAGACACACACACACACACACACACACACACACACACACACAGAGACGGGAACGGTGTTGGAAAATTAAATAAGGCATAGGACTCATTATTGGGTGCCAGGAGTGCCAGGGGACAAAAATGTCAACAGGATTGAGGTGCAAGAGGTACTTAAATCGTGCTTGAGGTCCGGGACAGTGCGTCTAGGCAAAGGCAGGACCTCTTCCTGATTATATATGTGATGAAGGAGAAAATACTCTATGTGTGACTTTGCAAACAAATGAAGTGTGACAACATACTGTATCACTCTGACTGGTACAACCGAAACCAACCCCTGTTAGTGAGTGAGGGAACCCATGAACATAAAGCCAGTCTGGGGTTCCTCAAAGAACCGTATTTCTTTCAGAACCACTACATAACCAACTCAAAGCTTTTTCAGATTGTGACCTTCAACATTTCTACACTAGTAAATGTCATCGTGTCCTTCAGGGGACTGATGTTAGTGTGAACTTCTAGTTCTACAAGTTTTCGAAAGATCTACAACTAACTTATCCCTGCTAGAGTCCTTGGAGACTACTTTTGAAGTTATGGTGTTAACGTGGCACTGCCACCAGCCAATCACACTGGCATTTACTAGTGTGAAAAATGGGGCAAACAACCACATTGCATTAAAAACATTCCTGAATCTATGTGTCTGTCACATAACACTGCATTGAACATTTGCCAGACAGAATGAATGGGAACAGTGGAACTCAAAACCAATGCATGATTTGGCAAGTGCCAACGGGGAGTAACATGATCCAGTATCAATGCGGACAAAGTCAACAGAGGTTTTAGATCATGGCCCCTTTGATGTTTGCTTTTAGTTTTTCTAATTAATCTTTTCTTTTCATTTTTCTCCCTCTTTATAAACTGGGGTTTTAAACTGTACAGTTAGTGGGAGTGGAAAAAAACAACAACTATAAAAAGACCAAATATTAAAGCGTTGAGTCAGAACATCCTCGCTGCTTCCCCAGCTGGGGTCCCCCCCCCCCCACACCCCCTGCAGTCAGGGATCTCTGTACCACTGAGGGCTCTTCAGCAGGCCATGGTGCTGTATGTATCTACACATGGGGAAGGCTGGAGGGCAGACCCGGCACTGCATGCATGTAATGCATGATAACATACAGTTATGTCCTTTAGTATTGTTTATGTATGGTTAGATAATTTTGCTACAATACAAACATTTACAAATTTGGAAAAAAAAAAAAGATTTTTTTTTTTGCTGATTGTGCCTCATTATCATGCAAAGAATGTCGGAGAGGATTATTTCAATGTCACAATGTACAAGCTCTCGTCTTTCCCCAGATGTCGCGATTCGTGGAGATTTGAATTGGTACAGCAATAGCTCCCAATGTTGGCCATGACCAATGTGGAATAAACAATGTGTCACTCAAGTTAGCAGTGACTGGAGAAATCTGTGTAATAAGGCATCTGACTGAACTAAGATGGGTGGTGAAGAAACCAGCTATGATGTTTGGAGTATGAAATGTAGCAAACATATGAAACTCTTTTGAAACAAAGCATGTGTAACAAGAATTAATAACAAGAATCATAAATCCAGTTAATTAAAAAATAAAACAAAATAAAATAAAATAAAAAACTAATAAAATAAAATAATATCTATTACATATGCATGACAAGTACTCTACTTCGGAGTCAGTTGCTGAGATGGCATAAACCAGTCCTCTTCAAACCCTCAGTTTAAATGAAATCTGCACATCAAAGGCCTCTTAGTTGGAGTAAAATAGTTGGGTTTTTTGACAAAAATTAGGAAAACTGAGCCAAGACTTAATGCATTCCACTCTTATATTCATCATGTCCTCGTCTCAGCAAGCTCTCACCCAAGCGAGGAGTGACTGGAGCATTTAGGAGTTCCGTTCCGCTGAACGTCCTCATCTCAGAAACATTTGTTTCTCTTTCGAGATTGTACTCCGCCATCATCCTTAGGAGAGCGACCTGACACATGAAGCCATTTTGCTAGTGATTGAGAGCCTCTAGTCTTGTCTTTGGCTTTCCATTTATCCATTTGTTGTTTTTGTTTGTTTGTTTTTTTTTGCCATTGTTCATTAAAGTGTGAATGTGTACGGGTAACAGCACTGTGCAAAGAAAAACCCAACAAAAACAAAAACACTGTAGTTGGCCTTATTTGTAAGTTTGAAAAAATACCTCCATTAAAGTGAAAAAGAAAAGCAAAAATATAAAGGAAATAAGGTCTTTAGAAAGCTCTAGAAAGCCCTAAAGTGTGGCACCACACACTAGGCTATGTCCTTTATCCTGCGCATGTAGTCGCGCAGCTCCTCGGGGTCTTGAAAGCCCATGTCTTGGCACACCCACTGAATGTCCTCCTCGTCAGCGATGGGGATGGAGTTGTAGGGCATTTCTTCGGTGGGCAGCGTGGTGAAGGTGGTGAATTTGACTCGCTTGCGCTTGGACGTGGGCGAGCCGCCGTCTTCGCCGTGCTCCTTTGTGGAGCCGCCCGAGCTGCCGTCGCCGCGGCCGTGAACCTGGCTCTGCACGCTGGTCTGTGAGCTGCCGCTGCTGTGGTGGTCGCCGTGGCAACACGTTTGCACACCTTCCAGCGGGTTGCTGGGACTTTCCACCTGCTGCGGTGATAGGTCGCTCTGAGCACGGAGCGGCTGCCCATTGCCCAGGAACACCCAGTGGTGCGAGTGGTCCATGTTGGCCTGGCCTTCGGGCGGGATGCGCTTGTGGCGATACTTGAGGACGAAGACGATGCAGTTGATGAGGAACACCAGGATGGCCAGGCAGAAGACGCCAAGGAGGGCGTACATGCCAATTTCGAGGTCAGTCATACTGCGCGGCAACGGTGGGTAGTCGTCATCGTCCTCATCCTCTTCCTCGTCCTCCTCTGTTGGGGGCTCCTGGTTACTGGTGGTCGGGAAGTTGGTGTAGTCGATAGGAACGCTAGCGGGCTGCCCATTGGACGGCACGTACCCTCCCCCGCCGACTTTGGTGTCAATGATCGGCCGCCTCGTGTTCAAGGGCTCCCTGGTCTCCAGCTCGCTCTCCACCTCCTCCTCTGAATCTTCCTCCGGCCCAAAACGGACTTTGACGTACACCGAAGATGTGGCGATGATGCTCTTGCGTTTGGTCTTCTGGCACGCCTCGCAGATGGTCATCTCCACGCGGACAAGGTCACCGGAACCCTCACCCTCTGCCGTGATGACGGGCCACCGCTGGAACTGCTGAGTCACAGAGGCGACCTTGTCGTCGAATGTGGTGCCGTTGAGGTTGTAGTCCTTGGGATCGTACAGACTCAATGGAGCCACTGTGTTGTCACTGTAGTAAATCCACATCGACAAGCTGGCTTCCTACAGAGGCAGATGGCATAAAAACAAACAGAGAGAGAAAGAGAGAGAGAGAGAGAGAGAGAGAGAGAGAAAGGAACATGGAGTGAGATCCAACAGCTGATGAGACCAAATGGTTTCATCATCCCACATTCATTAACTGAAGGCTTCCACTTTCAAACAAAAGCATCACTTCTGCCTTGAGCTTGCCTGCGTGTATCTACTATAATGATTCTTGCTTGTGCCATGAAAATAGAGAGAAAAAACATACAATATGTCAAAGACAACTTTGTGCTGCCTTTTCAGCTGCCTATTTTTTTTTTTTTTTTGCAAAAAGTGTTCTTCAATATCTGACCTTGTGGAAAGGTAAGACGCAACTTGGGTATCTTTGTCACGCGTTTTGAGCCGTTGAGCTCTTCCAATGGCAGCGCCAGGCTGCAACAGTGAGCAGAGATGCAAAGAGAGTTCAGATGTTCTCTGTCACACAGTGAAAGGAGGGGGGTTGCCAGGGAGCATCCCAGGATAGGCACTGGCCATTGTTGTCCTGGGGGCTGCAACAGACAGACCTGCCTGACTGCACAAGACTTATCTGACAGATCGTGTATGGTCCGTAGAACAATAGAAATGACGCTCTGCCTGAAATCATGCCCTGGCAATACGAGTTAGTTTTCTGAGGGGGGGCAAAAAAAAAAGAAGAAGAAAAAAACTCTTTGCTAAACTGCAACCGGAGAAAAACAACAGCTTCTCTCTGTCAGAGCCTTTTTAGCAACCAGCCGCTGTGGCTCTTTTAATCAGTGAGGCAAGAATGCACTGAATCCACTGGTCTAGAACAGGACACTGGAGGGCTGGGGTGCTGACAAGCTCCTCTGTCACAAAGCGGCCTCAAGGTTCCCACTGCCACTCCTGCTCCATGGCCCTGTTCCTATCATCTCCACTTGTCAAGATAAAGGAGATCTTTGAAATGGACGATTTGAATAATGCAGCCAACACGACATCGCTCCTCATGAACCTGGCACATTTCTGCCACATTAGAAGCACAGATCTAAAAATGGGAGGAAAAAGGGGCTGACGATTTGCACTCCCAACTAATCATTGCGGGTATGTGTGTGTGTGTGTGTGTGTGTGTGTGTGTGTGTGTGTGTGTGTGCAGCACTAGATATGCTTGGGTGCATCACCCTTGAACCTGTTTTATTATGAGGATACATCACCACGTATCCAACAGTGTGGAATCTGAGGGAGAGTTTAATTGAGCGGAGACATTCGGCAAGAGAGGAGCGTGCGAGCAGATGTGCCTCCGAAACGACAGGTTTTATGAGCTTCCATATACCACTTTGGGCAAAATCTTTCCAGCGGATGAACATTACGTTAATTACGAGGATGGTCAGCGGCAGTACTCCAAGCCAAGGTGGAGGCATTGGCGCAAAAAAAAAAGGAACGGCCTCACGCAGCGTCTCAGAAAATGTGTGTAATGTGTGAGCCGAGCATTCCGAAATAGCAACACAGCAGTCGCCTTGTTTGGCCTTGTGGCAGGTTGTCTGTCAAAAAGAGGGGGGACAGCCAGTGTTGTCCACATTGTGGAGATTAGGCTGTGCTGTGTGAAACTGCTTCGAGGACTCCTCTGAGGATTGAGTCCCAGAGCAGGGGGGAAAAATGCTTGCATTTATGGTGCGGGCCTTGGAGAGCACTTAGGACAAGACATTACGCTAATTAAATCTAAAGGTGCTCAAGCAAGGGGCGGCCCCAGAAATTGGCATTTAATGCATAGCCGGATGAAGGCCCAGACTCGTCTGATGTTGGATTTGGCCACAGGCATGGGGGCTCAGCAGACCAACCCTCTGCTCTCTCTGCTTTGAGAGAGGGAGGCCAAAATGGAGTATAAGAGTGTGTGTGTGTGTGTGTGTGTGTGTGTTTGTGTATGTGTGTCTTTGTAAGTGTGCATGCCTGCCCAATTATGGCTTTGGGAGGATTAGAAAGCAACGGAACAGCCCCCAGGTGCTGGTCGAGAGTATGGGGGGAACCAAGGTGGCGGCATGTTTTTGGCCTCTTATTAAACAAGACATTCTCACACCGGGAGCCGAGTTCCTTGGCAGAATTTAATAAACCTGAATATCAAGCAGACTGTGTCTAGTTATATTTGGCTTGGGTGTGAATGGCAAAGCAATCAAGGCCTACTGTGGTCCACATTACTGTGCGTTTGGATATTGGGGTGCATTGACTGCCTTGGCATTTAAGCCTGGCTTAATTTGAATATGTTGAACAAACAACACAAGTTCCTGATCAAGAAAGCCACAAAATTATCCCAACAGTGTTCTTGTGGGGAGGTTGATTCTAATGCTAAAAGACGGCTGATTCTGGCATATTTGCAGGCCATCAAGCTAATGAAGCAAAGCGAGCTAATTTTATGCTGCTCATAGGTCTAGTTGCCATGACACTTGGAGACTCTGTGTATGAAATTAAACACACAGAGAGCCCTGCTGAACAGCACTGAATGAAATAATAGCGAATGAAGTAATTTGGCATAACTTTAAATAACTATTTAAATAACATCCAGCATTGGAGGACAATCACACAGAGTAGATATTGTTGTTTTTTTTAAAGATATCCATGTATTTTTAAGGGTTTGATCTCCACTGAAATCCTGGAATTGGTTTATATTTGAGACGCAGTGTCATATGTCTAATGAAGATGCTCTGCATTTAAACGTTGGTCATTTGCACCTTCCAAATACTCCGAGCTAACTTCCCTCCTTTGGATTCAGTCATCATTAGAGGCCCATGTCAATAATTGTACAGCAGACCTGTTCCTGTGCCAACCTGCAAATGAATTTGAGGCATGTAATTCTCATGAGCATCACGCATAACCTCGACTCAACGTACCTGCTTGGGGGTGGTGAGAGTCTGCAGACC
Organism: Sardinella gibbosa; assembly: GCA_034783695.1. NCBI lineage: Eukaryota > Metazoa > Chordata > Actinopteri > Clupeiformes > Clupeidae > Sardinella > Sardinella gibbosa. Next base: position 2,525,666 of record JASCIP010000401.1, read on the forward strand.
CGTTGCCTTAGCGACCATTGTGTGGCTGTTGCCAGGACTGGGTTGCAGTGACAGCGTCAAGCCAGAGATGGCATGAGCTCGCAGCTCCAGGATGGACACCTTCTCATCGGTGACAGAGAACGGAGCCTCGCCCAGCACCGCCTCCACAGCAAGAGGGGATTCCACCTGTGGAACGCATGGACATACAGTAAGCTTTAAATAACATCACGTAGGCAGACGTTTGATTTTTTTGTTTGTTTGTTTTCATTTTTAATTCAAGCTTAGTCTGACAGTCAGACTATTTTTATGTTTTCACAAGGCTTTAAATTACCTTATGAAGTTGATG
>JASCIP010000401.1:2696674-2709447 GCA_034783695.1 Sardinella gibbosa
TGTATCTGTTGTAGTACCATTATAGTACCTCTTCTTAGCCTCTATCTTTTAGCCTATTTCTTGGGATTTTAGGCCTTTATTCGGATAGGATAGTGAGAGAGTGACAGGAAATGAGTGGGAGAGAGAGATGGGGAAGGATCGGGAAATGACCTCGGGTCGGACTCATGGTCCCCGGATTCATGGTACGGCGCCCTAGCCAACTGAGCAATGGCGTCCCCATTTAGCCTGTTTATTATCCTACCTGGGAAGCACTTTGTCACTTCTTTTGTCAGTGAAAAGCTTTATATAAATTCATTTCAGATTTTACTTACTTTTACACTACAGTATTTAATGCATGGTGGTATATGTCAATCAACCTAATTACTATCAGGATAATTCTCATGCAATACAAAGGTTAAAAAAATCATTCTTATGTTTAATTTATATAGTTCAAAAGCGTTTTGTATTAATTTCATATAGGCTGAGAAACAGACATTATTTCACATTTGCATTTTTTACACTCTGCAACCATATGCATGTGACATTAAAATTCCATGTATACTTGTAACCCTGTATTTCCTCTGGAGAGTATGTCTTTGTCATCACATGCACAAGATATCCTTTGATACATGCCCTGAACACCAACCCAACACGTTTTGCAACTTTTATGAAATTGCATTTGACAGGGCGATTCATGATTACTATACTTTATAATCTATTTAATTAAAGTACCACCAAATTTAACCTGTCATAATGGGGGAATTAATGAAAAGCATTTATACATGAAGGCAGAAACAAGGACATGCTTCACATAATTCACAAGTGACTTACAGACGTGTGATAAAAAATGTATGAAAATTTCTTTACCAGTTCTCCAGAGGTTGCAGCATGAGACTACAGAGGGGATCACTTATGCTGTTTCAAAAACCGTGCGTCAGTTTGAAATGCACCAACTCAAAGGTTCCTGCAGTACCAAAGGCCGAATCTAGCTTCTCCTCTGTTACGAGTGGTAAAAACAGCACCTCTGTTCTCAATGCATTTTATTTTAAAAATAACAGGAGCGTGAACATGTATTGACGCTGCACCAAGTCCCACATTTGAACAGTGGATCAAAATATCTGACTCTGCTCTGATCTGTTTTACATAACACCACAAAGGAGTTTGAACATAAATAAATGTATTCCTGTTTGCTCAGCTGGTGGAGGAAAAGGCGACTCTTAGGTCACAGGTTCAACTCCCAGGCATCGCATATGCCAAGAGAAATGTCTACAAAACACTTGCTTAACATGTCTGCTAAACAAATAACCATGAATGAATGAGTGCTATAACAACAAAACTAAGATACGTCTGGTATACGGTCTCCCCAGAGACCTGGCACAGTAGTCTATAGAGCTTAAGCTTCCCATTACTAAAATGAAATTGAAATGAACAACGTCAACACATCACTGAAGCATCTACTTTGCTGTAATACAATGGAGGGGCTGGACCTGTGGTACACGTTTTACACAGAGTTTTTGTTTCACTAACAGCTAAGCTATTGGAAGGTTGTCTGAATTACAAAAAAACAACTAAATTATATCTTAAGTTATTGAGCTTAACTTTGCTGCTTGTTGTGAAGCTACTGCCCAACACTGCATCCCTCTTTATGGCAGGGAATAGTTCTACACTCCCCCTACACAATTTTTCTAATGACAACAATAGATACTGATGTTACGTTATACTATTATTTCATATAGGCTATAGCTGTCCTGAGGGAAGATATGTCTCTCTGGGCTTCATTGCACTGCTTGCTGTATGATTTACTGTAGATCTGATGCTGAAGTTGTTGAGACAGTCTGCCGGTCAAATCTTTGACAGCTAAGATGACAAGTGTTCCTGGTGCAAAAGGTGAGTTTCTTACAGTATCTCCTCGTTATGACATTTTAAGCTTAACTAAGAACGCATTTAGACAAACAAACAAACAAAAAAAATAAACAGCATTATCCAGGGTTTTTTTTTTTTGAGGCAAATTAGCTACTGATGTTAATTAAGTGTCATTATGTCAGTCACACTTTCCGGGATGTTAATAGATTACTGAATTTGTATTTGCTGATACATTTACAAACAAGCTTTTGGGATGGTTGGGATGCTGTAGTATACTAAAGCAGAGGAATATATCCATTAACATTCATTCTTGTGTGTAGTAGGAGTGAGTGTACTGTATAAGTGAGAAAGCCTATGGGAGAATACGGTGTCCACTTTACCAATTCAAGGTCTTCAGATCCTTCAGAGGGTTTCCTCAGTAGAGATGATGTACTGTAGGAGGAGACCATTTCATCTACATGGAGTTCTATTTGGTTGATGGTGTTAAGATGGCACATGGAAAAAAAATGCATATTGACAATATTGACACTCAAACATAGGTCATGTGTGTGGTCACACTATATAGCTATGTGTTAAAATAATATTGTCATTTGTTTCATTAAATGTTTACATTTGTGTTTACGATGTTAACATTATCAATGCCCTTTTGATGATATAGGCCTACTGTATGAGGATTGTATACTGTAACCTACAAAAATAGTCTCTGGCATCGGTTCCCACCTCCACCTGAGACAACAGTCTAATTGAGGCCATACAAACTGACTAATGTCTCCAGTCAACACTGTGGCACACACCATGTAAGTCCTTCATTTTCAACCAAGTCTCACTTCAATTTGTGAGGTTGATATAACATTTTGGTTTCATGGTCATGTGCAGGAAATTGATACTGTGGTTTCTTCGTGGGGGAACAAGATTGCAGGCTATCATCATAAACCCCCATTCAGGCACTGTAATCATCAATAAAGCTTATCATTAAAATAAAAGGCCTATTTGATAATTTGCTCATTCGATGAAATATGTGCTCAGTCTTATTTATCCCACAGAGCATCTTGGCATGGTGGTCTGGCATATCCTTGTAGACTAACAAGCCAGACTACAACATCAAAATGTGTAGTCTGGCTATGACCGATAGACGGGCTCAATCCAAGGGGCGGAATCAGCAACTCGACTCTCTTTCAAACTATCTCTGAGTAGCCATACGTCCAGAAGACTCTCTAGAACATTGGTTGTCAAACTTGGGGGATTTTGGGCGTATTGGGTGTACTGCCAGGGGGTCTGTGAAAAGGTTTGCTACAAAATAGCATCTAGCATCTAACAGAACAAATAGATATCAACCTATATTACATTTTGTTTTTTGTACAATTTGTTGCAATTATGAGGGCGCCTTCAAAATTGTTCTGTCCATGAGAGGTCCCTGGGAGCCACTGCTCTAGAGGGATAGTAGCCTTGAAATACTCATGTTGCCTTGCACGCTCATACAACTGCTCAGCAGCCTGGTGACCAAGGCCAAAATAAGTAAGACGATAGAGCAATATGATTAGTCCGACCCAACTTGGAAGAACAGCCACTGAGGCCCTACATGGTTCGTTTGTGAACGTACCGGCATAGCAAAACCATTTGCTACCACTAGGGTCCATCTACTGTAGCTCTCTGGGCTAATATCCTTGGACAACTTGTATGCGTAGCGTGAACAGTAAGCTCTCCTAGTTGGAGCAAGAGTCAGTCTGTCCTCAGGAGACCAGGGGGTGTAAGCTCATGTTTCATGCATCATGTAACATACACATATTGTGTAGTTTCCTCTTTGATAAGTTATATGTATGCAGCAGTGCCTGATTAATGGTGTTTTCAAAGGCTTTTTTTCATGCCACATTCCACTGCACTGAGCCACTCTGTGAAGATGTGTCTTGTGCTGGTCAAATGAAATATGGTATCAAAGCTTCACAGCCCACTTCCTTGCTCCGGAAAGCTGTAAGGTCTGGTGCTGGGTGAGACTTTGGATCCAGCAAGTGTAGGAGTCAGCATCCTTGTATTTATGTGTATGCTGAGCCTATAGCCATTTTTTTTTTACTGATTTCTGTCTTTTATGAGTTATTGGATGCACTTTTTTCAATCATACATCCTCATCACCCTCATCACATATTTTTGGATTTCTAATGACTAATCCTCCACAAAATCCATGTTCATCTGCAAAACTGCAAGAACCCATCTGCAAATAAAGCATATTTGCAAAACTGCAAGAGGAACTGCAAAATTGATTACCATGATAATACTTTTACCAAATTATACATATCTAATATACTGTAGACATGATCTCTAAAGGCCAAAATTCGTATCGGTACCTAATTGCTACACCACATAAACACGCTGTGCAGTGTTTTCCACGGTGATTTACCTGTGCCTCAGTATCTTTTTTTCCCTTCCACACACTCTCTTCCAGCTCTTCAAAGGGACAGGTAGACAGGCCAGTTTTGGATTCTGTTTTGCCGCTAATTTAGCCCTTCTGAAGTGCTCCCTCCAAGCCAGTGCCTCGGCACTGTTAAACTGTGCACTGCATCTCCCGGTTAAGGCGCACATGGCTGAGTGCCTCTCCACGCAGCGGAGCTGAGAAAAGGCTTAGCGGAGTAGAGCACAGCAGAGTGAGGAGGAGAAGAAGCCCTAGCCACCTCATTATTCCATCTCTTTAACATCTGGAACAATGCGTAATTCCTCACTCTCTTAGCGCTGACTCGGAACCAGATGATGACAGCCAGGGGTCTCATTGGTCTGCCACAGCAACATCCAGCAATCTTCCACTCCAAATTGTTGCATTTTCTGCAATGAACAGGGGAAATCTGTCTCTTATTAGTGGTTTCTTTTAGAGAGATATTTCATTTCCATGTTGGGTTTTTTTTCCCATGCATTTTTCTCGCTTGATTATGTTCAGCATAGTACCTTTGAGTATAGGTCCTGAAAATGAGAGAGAGAGATATGATAGGATTCAGTAGCCCAGACACATGGTGGTTTGTGGCACTGCCAGGTCCCAAATATGTAGGCTATCTCACTGTGCCTTGGCTCAGCAAGGAGCAGGGAGAAGATTTCTGAAATCCACTGGCATTGCGTCAGATTCATTATCCACATGCAAATTCCCCCTGCAAGAAAAAAATAAAGCACATCAGATGGCAATGTGTATTGAAAACCCAGTTCATTATATTTTTTGTGAGGGTATTACATGTTCATTTGAGACTGTGGAGTGTTGCTCATGTCATGCAGTGTTAATTAATAGAACAACCTCTCAACCAAAAAAGAATGTATCCATTTATAGCAAATATCATAGTTAGGCATGGAGACTGAGGAAACCCACGAGAGGCCTTGTGTAGGAAGTAGAAAAACAATTAAATTGTAAAATGGAATGTACAGGATAAACCTGTGCACACAAGAACCACACCACCGCAGAACAAATGTATTTTTTTCTAAAACAGATACCTCTGGTTTTTATTGGCTTCATCAATGCCACCATACACAGTGAAACCTTTCAAGCTGACCACATTTGGTTCAATACATCTATGCCATGAATTGGCAACAATTCTGTTAGGGGAAATATATATGAGAAAGTGACCTTGTTTAGTAGGCAGTGACTCATTCTTGCTGTACATTGCATGCATGATGTTTATGTATAGGTGAGTAAAACAACTGGAAATAATGGCATTCTCTTCACTTTTGCTGGTGTTCTGCTTTGTCCATAAAATTTTTGTTGTGTATTTTAAAGATTGAAATCAGTCATAATAAGGTAAAATATTTATGGATAATCTGTGTTGGTGTTACAGTGAACAATAGACCATCTGGGAAATGAGGACTACTGTAAAAAAAAAAAAAAATGCTGACTCCTCATCTAATCATGGAAAAACAATCAGCTCTAATACGCTTTCATACAGGACAATAGAGTTATCTTGTAGCTACAACCCATTAAGCATGAACTGGGAATATACTGTATGCACTAAACTGATGAGAATGCACTTCCAAAAATCCCCTTATCTGACAGTGAGAGGTTGAGATGAAAGATGAGTCCCGGGCCTCGGACAGAAGAGTCCTACCCTGGAGGTGTACTCATTAATTAAATTATATAATTACAAGGTGATGGCTCTGACTTTTGGCTCGAGACAAAAGAGGCCTCAGCCCCACTCTCCATCTTGGCTCTCCTCCGTCACCGTGGCGATCTTCATCACACAGCAGGCCCCAGGTGCCGTGCACATTGTGGCCCAGAAAGGCGACATTTTGAGAGATGAATAAAGATGGCTTCAACACTGCAAACGACAGAGTTTTTTTTTTTTTAGGGTGGGGGTGGGGAGGGTCATGGTTTGTTGCTGGAGCCTCCACCATAACCAAATGGCTCCCACTTCACAGAGAGCATGTTTATAATGAGCTATCTGCAAACATCTGGGGAGATGATAGCAGCCAGCAGAGCCAGTGGCCAGGATTAATAAATGATGCCAAGCCCTCTCGCTTTGTTCAAGGCTTGGGTTAAACTGTACAAACACAGTCACTGTTTCAGATGTGGAGGATGAATTTATTCAGATCTCATCTTTCAAACATGTAGGTCCTAGTCATCAGAAACTGATTAAGGAAAATAATGACTTTGTTTTTAGCTGTCCAACCAGGGACCTTACTCATGAATACTTGTACACTGAGTATTGCTTGCCTTTAACCAAAAACATGAAGGAAAAAAAAGTAAAAATCAGCATGAACTATCCTGCCTGTCTCATGGGTTCTTCAGTGTAGAACTGCCTAAAGTCAAATAAGCAAGAGAAAACAACTTCAGAGGCATGTAGGCTACTGAAGCTCAGTTTGTGTTGTCAAAAAAAAAAAAATCCACATTTACAGTGCAGGGTGAAAAAAGTGCCCACAAGCAAAGTCTTTGGAGAATAATATCTTCATTTCAATAAACAGCAACAGAGAGGAGTCTTAATGTGGTAATTGGATAACAGATGATGCATTCCACACAGACCGAAGTATTTGCCTTTCTCTCAGAGTGACAACGAAATGTGAAAGATTGTATATGCTAAGGCATGCACAGATTGCTACATGGCAAGTGCCAAAAACCTTGCTATCTCTCAGCGCCAAGGTCCGCAGAGACTTGACAAGAGAGGGTAGTCCATTTTTAGGACTGGGACCAGAAGATGGACGGTTTCATGATTAAATAGCCATGCTTTTGGCACTCGTTCTGACCTTGGCAATGTCACATCAGCCATTTGTGCTTCTTTCTTGACAAGAGCTCTGTCTGTCTCTCCCTCTCCCTCTCTCTCTCTCTCTTTCTCTCTCTGTTTTTAGACCTCATTCGTAGTGCAGCTGAGGTCTGCTTCCTGCTAATTGGTATTTGAGCTGACTCGCTCTCCTGTCTGTCCAGAGCTGCACAGATGCAAAAATGGGGAAGTTCTCCATTTGCAGGTCATAATTGAGTGTTCTTCATACTTTTTGGTCTCTTTTCCACATTCAAGTCAGGAGATTAACATGTAAAAATCAAAAAGCAACTTTTCATAGGAGGGATTTCTCTGTCATTTGTCCACATCAAAACATTAAAAGTCTCAAAGTCATGTCATCTTTGGAAGGTTATGGAAGGTCCACAGGAAGAGAAGCTGCAGGCTTTAGTGAAGTAAAGGTGACTCATGTTGCAGACACTTTTATTGAAAGCGGCACACAGATTCTTGGTGGCCAGATGTCCAGAGTTCGAACCCATGCTGACCACTGATCTCTACCAAATACCTACTGAGATCAGTGATGCTGACCAGTTATCTGATAGCTGTGTTATCACAGCTCCGCCATACCTGAGTGGATTGGGATGCAAGTAGCTGATAGAAGAATTAATTCATGACCTGAGTAAAATGCAAACTCCTTTTCTGATTACATCAACATACAGAGATAAAAAGACACGAGGAGAGGAATGGCATGATGGACCTGAAATGAATATCATGATGATATAAAATTAATATAAAACTTTGGACAAATGAGTACTTATTCAGCGTCATCCCTTTTTCTTATACATAATGCCATTTACTGATGATATACAAGGTTATGTCTACCAAAGTGTCCTGAAAGTAATGGATAAGATGAAGGCACAGAACTAAAGTATAGTGGAGTTTCCACCACCATCCTAGGTGATAAATATGTAAGGGACGATGTAGCCTATTGTCCGGAGGTCATTATAGGAGAACAGGATGTACCGGACTTGTCTTGTTCATCCTGAAGGGAAAAAAATTCCTACAATGACCGGCGGACAATACATTATCCCGCTTATTGTACAGATCATTGCCAAAATGACGAGGGAAAAATGAACACAAACGTCTTAAAACCTAAAACCACTTCGTGGCTCCTGCGGATTAAGAAATAGTTCGCAATGCAACTTGGACTTGAAACATTCTATAGAACGCAGCTGATCTCTTCACTTTCAACTCAGCTTCATTGTGATATTGCAATTATCTTTACACGCGGAATGATCTGCAGATGTGAATCTGAAGCAAAAAGTGTATATTGACCACTGGCGCGGTCATTATATATATCATTATATATACTATTTGTCACAGGGGGCTAAACGTACTGTAGGCTAAATGTCTGCCAGACTTTGAAAAGTTGTATAATAATTACCTTTTTTTTTCTTATCTGGAGAACTGATCTGAGTGTGAGTGTCTAGGAATAGCCAAGTTCCAGAGTGGGCTGAATCTCTACAAGTCCTATCACAAGTACTCAAAGCCAGTGCTTAACAGGGCATCCTTCCCAGCTGGAAGCCCCTTCAGTGTATTTCTTACACATCTTGGGGATGTTCTCTGGCCATCTGTGCAGGACTGTATCAGATTCTTTTTCGAATAGGAGAGTAGGCATTTCTGACATGTCTTGGGCATGTTTACATTTCTCAACTGACCATTACATTTCTCAACTGACCATTCCTAAGCTCTTCATTGTACTGTAAGTCTGTGTTGCTTTGAATAAAAGTGTCTGATAATGATCAGTCAACTTTGGTTTATGCTATTGCTAAAAAAACATTACCGTAAGCAAATTTTTGGTGATTTAGGCTAATATCAAAAAAGGAATCCTGCTCAAAAATTAAAAGGCTTTACACTGTAGATGAATACACAAATTAACCTAATCCCATGCCATGCTTTAGATTCCATACTAGGTAAGTCATGAATAAGTAAGAGGTTTCATGGCACTGCACATCTTAAGCATGCTTGAGATAGAGGATCTCTATCCTGTAAACATAAGAAACAGTTCCCAAAAGATGCGCAGAAGAGTGCACCAATGAATATGCATAACATGAATTTTTCATCTTGAGAAACATTTAGTGAATGTATAGCCCACAGCATAATTTATGGCTTAGGTTATATTTTTCACATTACATTTAGTGAACTGCATAATATATCTAATTTTTAATAGTAATAAAAAAAAACATTGTACAAGAGTGTAATGCTATTTGATTGTCAGTTCAAATATGTATTAAACAGCTGTTTTTGTTTCTCCATAAAATGCAAAAGACAAGATTAATGCTACTGTATGGGTATTGTGTTCCACATAGTGACAGACTCCACTATCGCCATCCAGGTCTACAGGATCATATTAGCAGATCCTCACATAGAGCACTTCCTCAAATGTTATCAGATGATATGTTTGTTAAATAGATTGAGCAGGTATTGCTCTGAAATAATAAACATAATCTCCACAGGACGGCTTTAACTGTTCTCTTTGGCTGCACATAATGGCGACATCATGATAATGGACCAGCTATCTAATCTCTTCCGGTGATGTAAAGCATTTCTGCTGCGTGTCTTTATGGGAAACTGCCGAGGAGAACTTGATTTAAACTGCACACAGGCTCACCAAGGTAGCAATATTTCCCCTTTTTCATTTGTACTTTCTCCCCGTGGTGCTTTCCTTCAATTACGGCTGTATGCATCAATAATTCTCTGTCCTACAATAACAAAGGAGAGAAAACCATAAAGACCACCATGCGCTGCCATATCTGACTGGGTCCACAAATTGAGTAGGAGCAGCCAAATGCTCACAAATACTATATCCCTAACAGTTGGTTTCACCTGATCCATTTTTCAGGCTTTTGAACCAGCTAAATGCAATAGTGATTTGCTAGCTTGCTGTGTCACTTTTACTGGTTTGTATGAAGATAGACAGTGAATAGACCTCACTTGTGCATTGTTGGTGGAGACAAATGACCTGAAATTTTCACAGAAAGAACTTGAAATTCTTTTGACAAGCGTGTCCTTTGGCATGCCTCTGCTCAAAGTTAGTGGTCTCCAGCTATGAAACTAATTATTCTTCCTCATGCCCCTCCCTTGCTCCGTTTGTGTTTGTATGCTAATTTGCTTCTGTAGTCATTGGAAAAGACACACATGGAGGATGCTTTTCAATAAGTCTGCCAAGGACTTTGAACAGAATAGATTAGAGGTAGCAGAAAATGCTGTCATTGCACTGGTGATCAACAATTTCAGATTCATCATCAAAGACTCCACCCATTCAGATCACCACCTGTTTAACCTGCTACCCTAGGGCTGGCACTGCTGGTCAATGGAAGCGCACACACCACCAGACTAACAAACAGTTTCTTTCACTGGGCCATACGAACAAAGAACCAACAATAATCCCAGGCATTGCTACACTGCTATACCTATTATCCAGTGCAATTACCCCCTTACAAGTGCAATTACCTCTGTCTCTACAGTCCTGTGGTGCACATGTCTGTTGTGTGCACTTGTTTACATGCTACACATCTGTACATGGTACATGTCAGCTTGTTAGTCTTTCTATGATTGATTTATTTATTAACAAAAGCACTGAACTAGATAGGCACTACAAATTCTGTTGTATCTACATGTATGCGATAAAAAATTCTATTGTATTCTATTTACAGTACCATCCAATCCCTTTGCATGTCTCCACAGAACTGAAGTGAATCAAGAATCTGTCACTGAGCTGAGGTATGTTGAGTTTTGACATAAAAATGAAAAAAGGACTTATTGTCTGTTCCATTCAAAATATAAGGCCTAATATAAGAATGCTCTCCACCATGCAACACTTCAGTTGGAATGGGAGATGGCCTTTGCAATTATAAGGTTACATTTTTAACATTCAGACTTGTAACCAAAACCAAATCCTGCCTTTCCTCATTTAATGAAGCACTGTTGAATTACTTCAGATGAATACCTTTTGTGCTGCTGAAGGACTAAAAGTCTGTACAAGTCCAGTGCATTGTAAGTTCACTATGGCCTTAAATAAATCTACCTCAACACAACACCTTACAGTAAATGCCATTATGCCTCCTGCGCAGATAAAGCATGGCGCAATCTGAGCAATTAGTGGAAATTGAACTGATATACTCAAAAGGTGCATTAGCTTTTGATGGAAAGAAAATGAATGGGATATGTGCCAGCTATGCCATTAAGGAAGTCTTGGTTAATCTAATCCCATAAAATCACTGTCCTGAAAGGCAGCGGAAGGTGCCAGCAGCAGTCGAAATAATCTTTTAAGAAATGGACAGAAATTAAAAACATTTAAAAAAAAAAAAAATACTATCCAGCCCCTCAGAGGCCCCCGTTTTCTTTGCGTGTTGCAGCAGGAGTGGCCGAGCCACACAAAGGCAGTTTTATGACAAAGCCATGGCACATCAGCAGAAAACACAGAGTTTATTTTGTCCCTGTCGCAGCACTGGTCAATACTATTATAAATTCTTTGACAAACTGTGCAACTTTCATTTTAAGTAGTTGCTACAAAATGCAAAAGCTGGCATTTTATGAAGATATAGTAGGCTATATTTAAAAAAAATGAAATACTAGCACTTCCATTTTGAATAAGAGTTTTCTCCCTGCTAAGAAATGGAGCAAATAATACCTCCAAAAGACAAGGCCTCCAAGTCCAATGATTCTCTCCTTGAGTGCGCCCCGTCTGATTTTTCTCAGTCTTTGTCTTAGTCTCCTCATACCTTTCTGATTGCTGTGATCATGTGAGGGGGGAAGGTTTTCCTCGCTTATTACCCTCTCCACTGGAGCACTTCAAGGCTTCATCTTTTTATTGCGTTCTCAGTCAGTCTCAGCTCCTGTCATCACTTACATGAAGGTCAGGGACATTTTCATTCTTTTTTGTGGCATTTTCATTCTTTTCTCTCTCGCTTTTTTTGCTTTCGTGTTCTGACTTTGTTTTTTTTTTTCTTCTACTCTGAAGTACTGTATCTGGAATGTGAACTCTTTCATTCTGCCAGTGAACAGTTCTGCCAAGCTCTTAACCCCACACACACTCCAACCCCCATCCCCACCATCACTATGCACCCCCCCCCCTACACACACACTCACCTTTTCACAATCTGCAGTCTCCTGCTCTCTACTGGAAATGCCAAGGAGAACTTTGGTGTGAAACAATTCATAGGCCCATTGTTAGAGGTGACGGAATGCTGTCTATAAAAGAACTAGAACATTTGATGCAACCTGGACAGCGTAACAAGCCAATAACTATTGTTAAGTGAATGGGGTATAGCAAAATTAAACTGAAAGTATGTCACTATGGCCCATTTACTCAGTAAGTTGCCTCACTATTCACTATTCGGCTTATGTTGCATCAATTTTTTTCGTTCTTTTTCCAATAAATGGCATTCAGTGACCTTGAAAAACAGAGCTTTGGATTTATTCACACCGGACTTCTCCTTTAAATTAGAGTTCAGTGTTACCAGTAGTTGACCACTCACTGTACTCACTGCACTACTCCCAGCCATTTCCATTCCCACTAGTAGGCCTACTATGACAAAAGTGTGTGTATGATGTCATCATTGAGTAAATCCAGGGTGAGTTGTATTAATAAAATGTGCTCAATGCAATCAAACTCCTAGCCTGGCGACGGCGCCATCCTATGTTCTCCACCAAAAGCTTTAGTCTCCGTACAAGCAAAACAAGCCCAGCTCGGATCGC
>JASCIP010000401.1:2789181-2804669 GCA_034783695.1 Sardinella gibbosa
TTTTTTTGGGAGTTATATATTATTTCATATATATATATTTATATATATATATATATATATAGGCTATATACGTGTGTGTGTATAAATAAAAGCTTTTAAGAGGATTACCTCCACCTTCTTGACTTTGTGAACTTTATCAGTAATGAGACATCATTTGTATGAATCATTCTTTTATTGCAGGTATAATGTTAAATATATGCTTGCATACAACTGTACACTCCAACAAATGAATCCTATGAAGTGCATAAGGTTGAACCAGACTGTGAAAGTTAGGATGAAATGGCCAAGAGACTTGGAATCAAAGAGTTTTCTTGACAAGATGTCAGGATGGCTACTTGCTTGCCTTTCTCTCAGAGATATTCCCCCGGTATGCTTCCCCATTTACTCAAAACATACAGTACATGAAGCTTAAAACAAATTAAGCTGAAAAAATGATGGGGCACAGATTAAAGTGGTGCAAGAGATCAGCACCTACTAAAAAGACTTTTTTAATAAGAGGAATGCTTTAATGCATTGTGAGTCCCTACAAAGGAATAAAAACAATATAAAAATGTTTTATTTTCCTTCTTACATCCCTTGTGCTTCCTGAAATGAAAAGCAGCAGGTCAATTCAGTGGAACTGAAGACGTCTCATATCTGATTGTTGTTGCATTTCTGTTTAGGGTGCCAACAGTGTTTTCCAAAAAAAAAAAAAAAAAAAAAAAAAAAACTCAGCTGAATCTACCTTCATGGTACTTGGTGGTGAAAACACACCCTGCATTAGCCTCAGTCACTTTCAAAACAAAACAAAACTTGTATTGTTTATGTCTTCACATTCTGTACTCCGTGGAATAACACATGCCACATTCAAGACAAACTAGGAGCTCTTTCCATAGCGTACAAGTTGACAGTGCCACACAGATTATCGCATACTGTGGGCAATGGGCTGATGGAGAAAACCCAAACGGTAAGTTACTGAGCTGCAGTGTGCTGAAACTGATGCCTAGCTCTGCAGGTCAGCACGCATAGGAAGCCTAATGCAGTAGAGCGTTGCCCATGGAATTATTTCATAATTAACTGCACTGTAGAAACTAAAGTGCCACAGGATTGTGTATTGTATGTTTCCGACCGAAGCTGCTAGTCACATGACGCGAAATACGACTTGGATCCTTCTTAAGGCCTCCCATCACCAAAGGCGTTTTACGCCTTGTTTCTTTGCACCGTTTCTGACGATTTCACCGCACACCAAAGTGCCAGGAAGCCAAGCTCTACTTTGTCATTTCCAAGATAGAAAATAGATGGCATGAAAAAAAGGTCAAAATATCTTATGCTACATGTCGAAGTTTTTGTATCTGAAACAAACTTTGCAGCAGGATAAAATAATCCCAATTCTCACCATAATGGAAGAAAAGACAAACAAATGTACACCCTTTCTTTATCAATGCTCTCTCTTGGTGAAGGTTAAATCTGACATTTTTTGTCTCAGTTGCTTACCACTCAAGGCTCTCGGTCGGCCCGCGGCTTTTCAGGAGCAGGCTGAGTGCAGGATTAAACAGACAAGGCTGGATGGAGCAATCGGTTAATGCATGCCTTTGGCACCATACAATCCATATTCACATAGTTCATACACCAGAGTTCCACACAGTACACTACATAAGGCTAAACTCCCTTCTGCGTTAATCATTAGTTGATGATTGCTTAGGTGGCGTTGTGTGGGTTAACTGGCCGATCAGTGGCCGGTGCTTGGCGATCCCTGATTCCGTCGCTCTTGTTTTAGGCACTCTTCTGTCACCCCCTGTGAGGCTAGCTCAGCCAGCACGTTGTCCAAATAGTTGGGGTCTGGGTAGCCGTGGCCGGAGACGTTCGACATCATCTCGGTCTTGTGATGGATCTCGTTCCACACCACCGTGTCTGGCTCACCCGTGGTGCTTGATGTGCCGACAGTAAAGATGAGTCTCCGAGTCCATGCGACTTTCAACAGTTCCAACACCTGCAGACAGTCGAGATGAGCTTTGTTACAAAACAAAGTGACGCCTTCGCGCGTTGCCCTACAAGCCAGTCACGAGTTTGACGCACTCAACTTTCCTAGTACATAGCTGACCATAGCCGCACCATGTAAATTACAATTTGCTCATTTCAGTTATAAATACTGGTGTAAGTGCACCAGACAGAATATCTTCGCCTATGTGCGGACCACTTAACGTCATCGTAAAAAGACTAAAAAAAGTGAATTTTTTCATAAATACTGTATGATCGCTCCAACATCAACGGAGCACATTTGCATCCTTTCACATTCTGGCATTAGTATCCAGTCAACTCAATAACAATAACCGAGAACAAATTTGCAGCTGCTGTACCTTTCTACCCTTCTCGTTGTCGGGCAAGAAGCAGAAGCGAGGGAAACCTCTGCAGGTGTACGGCTGGCCCGGGTTGGGGTGCTCTGGACCCTGAGAACAGGAGAAGCACTCCATTAATCACACGCTACTTCACCTGAAGTTGTGGGGAGAAAGCAAAGACAACGCTTTTTATACCTGTATTCCTGGTAAAATGTTGTAGACTATTTGAATCGTTCCACAGTCGGAATGTCCCGGGAGCGATTGAGACACGCTGTAGATTTCCATCTTGCCCTTCGGCTGGGTTCCTGTTTTCTGCCCGTAGATTGTCTTGCAAGAAGGACACTGAAGGCTGCCGTCCTGCAACATGGAGCCAAAAAGGGCTTTCAAACATCTCAATGCAACCGACTGACATTACAGTTTTTCAAAAGCCGCTGCACACAGCAGCCTTTCAGTCCAAATAGCTCCTGTGAGGCCACGCAATCCAAGCGTTCCCTCTGGCCAAATGATACTGAGCGAAATCAAGTGTTGATACAAAAGGGGATTTTTAAACAAAACAAATTGGGGCTTTTTTTTTTTTTTTACCTTGTTTCCATTGTTGTACATGGCCAGCATGCACAGCATGTGTAGAGTGTGTCCGCATTTGGTTAGCTTCCCCACGGCGCTGGGCTGCATCGGCTGCGCCCCCTCTGAGGCGCCTTCATAGCCGGAGGGAGACGTCAGGCGCTCCATACAAATGATGCAATCCTGGGGAAAACACATCCGCACTCACAATGAGATTCGGCAGGAAGACATCACAAGCCACTACAGCTGCAACCCAAGCATTCAAGGTTAGCTGAAGTAGTAACGAGAGAGTTGAGCACTTTTTAAAAGAGGTCAGAGAGCTCGACTTCGGGGGGGGGGGGGGTCAGCCGACATACCTCGTCTGCAGGTGGAACCACCTCTTCCATGTACCTCTGAATGACATCCTCTGGTTTTTGAGATCCACCTAAAGCCACAGAAAGGATTAAAAACAAGGGTCTCACACGCACAAGAGATTTTTAAGACTCACGATAAAGCCTCTAGCTTTGCTGCTGATAACAGTGTGCGCATAATGAAATTAACAGCAAATAACAAATAATCAAGCGAAACATACAAAATTCCTGCAAACAGCCTTTAAACTCTGCACAGAAAAGGAACAGACTGCTGAAATATAGCCCACTCACCAGAGCCTAATGAACTCATCAAAGCCTTATTCGAGTAAAACACTCTCCTGACTACTTTATGTGCCAAACTGATGAATGGTTTTCGAGCAGCAAAACACATTAGTGTGAACAATGCAACTGTTAGCCGCCACTGTCTGCCGAGGAGCTTCATGCTTGCCCTCCTCTTGTTAGATGACAACAAAGTTGATTGATTAGGCTTGTGAGTGTCAGTCTGCAACAAGTGCCTTCAAAAGCACACTGCTGCTGCTGCTACTGCTACTGCCTTCCTTCAGATTAAAAACCCAAAGACGATAAGAAAGACGTCCAGTTTATCTGTATATAGCATGGTTTTGGATCGAGGTGAATTGAAATGGCCTGATGAGTTGCTTTTTAAGTACCCTCTCTGTCACACTGCCTTTACTGAGCTTTCTGAAGTACCTTCTAGAACAAACATGATGGTCAGCTCCTTCACTTGACTATGCGTGAGAGGAGCACTCTTCAAGTAGTAAAACAAACAAATCCATGAAATGCTACATGCACATGACAAAAGGATGAACAAACGAATGGTTGAATGGATAAAATGAGGGAACAAACAATCAAACAAATAAATACAGAAATAAATACATAAAATCAGACAGCGTGCATGGTGCCATGACACAAAGCCAAGGAAGCCAAGATGACTGTGAGCAAAAACATGGGCAAATTGTGTGGTGATGGCTCAATAAAAAAAAAAAAGTGATGATGACTCACAAAACAAAACAATACACCCAAATGACACTCTGAGGTTAGCTTACCTCTCTCTGAGCGTAGTGCTAAAAAAATGTTAAAAAGCTCTCAGAGGAGAAGACAAAACAGAAGCAAATGACCCACATGCAGGACTGAAGCGTCTGGAAGCGAGAAGCGTGAGCTCGCGGCGTGGCAGGGGGCTGAGGGGAAGGGGGGAGATGTTTGGGGTGGGGGGGCATGAACGGCGGCGCTACCTGTCCTGGGCTGCCTCTTTGCCCTCCTAACGGCACCCCCATCGTGGCTTTTGGAGGACCTGCCCGAGCGACGCTGAGAGTAGGGGGCGCGTGTGAAGCGAACTCCGAGTCCGGCTGCTGACATCAAAATGGAAGCCATGCCTGGAGCCGACCCCATGCCGGTGGACACATGCAAGGAGGGGGGAGGGGGGGAGGAGGAGGAGGAGGGGTGGTGGAGGAGGAGGAGAGGAGGAGAAGTAATGAGCGGTGGGAGTCGGGTCACAGTGTCGTGAACTCCAGAGAGCAGCGTAGAAACTTTTCTTTATATATATATATAAAAAAAAGGAACAGCGTCCAGCGTGCTCCTGGCCTGGATTTCTGCCTTAACCGTTTTTGTGAGGAGGAAATTATGGCCGAAGGCAGTTCCTACAAACCCCCCCACCCATCACCATCACCTCCACCACCACCACCACCACCACCAGCCCATTCATCTACATGAATCATTCAGAGCCAGAGGACCTTCAGATGTGACTATCCTTGATGAAAGGCTCTTTTTCTGAGGGCGGAGGTGTTAGCCTGTCCCAGCCCATCTCTAATCCCCAGCCCAACTAAACACACTTTATCGTTCAACAAACCCCCTCCCCTTCCACCCCACCCCTCGCCTTCCTCCCAATCTTATCAGAGATAGTCAACAGATGACTCATAAAAAAGGCCCTCTCCAGTGGACCCCGGTTCACATCACAGACATCATTGACATGCTACATAAATGAATGGAGTTGGACGCTTGACAAACCAAACACGTTCTCTGGGAGGGGCACAGAGTGAAGGCGAAATGTGTGATCACTGGCAGTGATGGGGGGTCGGATGTGCGTGAATGCCCCCCGGAGCGCCGAATGTGAGCAAATGACCTCCGTGACAATTTACAAAACAAACAAAAATAAAAATAAAAACAAAACACATGCATGTCATCCTTAAGAGTACTATCAGCCAAATCTCAGAGGTCACATCATTTACACAAAAATAAAAGGAAAATAAATTCCATTACATCTTATTTCTAAAATCCCTTCATGGCAATGAAACCAAAAAGGAAAATGACAAAAATGTCAATTTCTTTAGAATTTTACTGTTAGTGCTATTGCTTAATGTTTCATAGTCTGGTTGTTGATCACATCTTCCATCATGCCATAAATAAAAGATAACAGAGGAGGAATTAGATTTCCTTTCCTTATAAAAGCATTTTCCTCATGAAAAATGAATGATTCTACCAGATGTCAACTCACTACAATAAGAAAAACAAAAAACAGTATATCATCTGTTGGTCCCAAATAAAAAAAGCGCTCTAAACCTTGTTAGTGCAGACTGACACTCACAAGAACCACTAGCCTATGTGACACAACAGTGTTTACAGAGTGGCCTACAGTATGAGGAAGTCCTTTGAAGAGTATTAGCGGTACTTGACTCGGGGTCAACATTACCTGCCAGAGCTGAGGTCACGCTGCTGGACCCATTCAGGTGTACAGGGATGGTCGGGACACTGGAGGAAAAACAAAAGATACACATTACCAAGGGCTTTCTTTTATTCTACACCACCAGGCCAGGAGACATAGGCTGACACCACGCTACTCAAATATTAACGTGAGGGAACAATAGACTAGGAACCCACTGGCAATCTGCTTTGCCTTCAGGGGTATTCTCATATGGCCATGAGCGAAATGGACACGGGAATAGTATTTTAGTGCGTTTAAATTAGAAACCAATGGCTGTGATGATGTAGTGCCACACATATAACACGCCGACTTTATTTCAACCACACAGACCTGTGACCGCTGATAATCATCATGTTAAATCCCCTTGCTTAGATAATTAATTGTGTCTGACCTCACTGAGTTTGCATCCAGTCCTATGTAACAATGTTCACAAATTTGAACTGTCATTCGACATCCTTAATATACTGTGCGACAGGGATGATTTTCTTCTGCACACTTAATATACTGTATCTTTATACTTTGTTTAAGTAGAGATTAATTTAATAAATATCTGCTTGTTCCTCTGTTTTATCCTGAGGTAGAAACAATAAAACAATACAAACAATAAAACAATAAAAAAATAAGAGTGTAGCAAGTTTGACATGGTCAAGTTAAATTTAGTATTTTAAGCGATCATCAGGTAATTCTTATAAAAAATTATGATTTTGCTCATTCTACTGGGAGCATGAGCACCCTTCCTTCTTTCAAAGAGTATTCACTCGACAAAAAAAAAAAAATCACTGGCTGTTTTTTCTGCATTTTAAAAGGGGGGTGTAGTTTGTCTGTCATTGCAGTGGACATGACCTTCCTCCGGGCTACATGATTGATGCGAAGTTGGTGCAGCCTGACCAAAAACAGGCTCTTCCGGGTTCACAGTTCAGGCCGACTAATGGGGGGTGGTGAGACAATGGGGCTCTAAATCTGGGGTTTCCCCTTCCACTGCACAACAATGAGCTGAAGGTCCACACAGCCTCCATCTTGCCATCACTCCTCCACATTTCCTGGTGTGGTCAGCCCTGCACAGCAGCCAGCTCGCTGCGAGGTGAGCAGTGGGGTCAGAATCAAAACGCTCCCTGCTGCGGCCGAGTTTCCACTGTCCTCATGACAAAAGGCACAAGTATTTCCACTGATGTAGGTGGACAAAAACCAGATAAAACGCACAGATAGATCAGCAACTCATGAATCATGACGCCAAGTCAAGTTTCTGTAAAACATTCGACGGGCCATAAATAGTGATCTTCCACAGCCGTAGAGGAGTTGATGGTTTATAAAAAAAAAAAAAAAAAAAATCTCTGTAGTCCACTAAGCAAAGCAATGTGAACAGGGAGGCAAAGTACAAATACTTCAGGATGAAAAATGCTACACGACTGCTTGTTTAAATCTATAAATCTTCCTTGTAACAGGGATGGAGCAACAATGTGTGGAAGCATTAGACTCCACTGAAGCACAAGACAATAGCAAGCTAGAGGCTATTTGTCATTTTTATCACCAGTAAATTCCATAGTAGGCTTTGAACCAACAGGAAATATCAGGGCTTTCACGTGAACATGGACATTCTATGGTATTAGTAGTAACACTAAAGTGTAAAGCTTCAGAGCTCATTTACACTGAATGGTGCAGCAAAACAAACAAAAACAAGCAAAGGAGTGAAGATTGTCTGGTCAAAGTTTGTAACTGTGTGGCACATGTCAGGAGGCAGATGTTTGTCACATACATTTTTTTCATACATTATGTAAGTGAGAAGTGTCTATTGTCCACATGTCACACATCAGTAAATTATTAACTCAGTAACAATTGGTGTGGGTGTCTGCTCCCATGAGTCTGACATCATCGAAGCATCATGTTTTCTTTCATATTGAGTGAGACACAAGTTTCAGAGGTAAGCCTACCTTAATCCATTTGTGCTGGGCGCGTATGACAGTCCTGCTCCACCGACGGGCCCAGCTCCAGATGGCTGAGACGTGGAAGACGCTGGGCTCCAGGGGCCTCCCCAGGACATGTTCCCCACTGACAGAGGCCTCCTGGGGTAGGGGGAGTACACTGAGGAGGGTGTGCTACTCCCAGAGGCTCGTCCATGGCCCTGGAAGCTGGGCCTGCTGACTTGACCAGCAGAAAAAGAATGCCGGGACCGGCTGGGCATGGGGCCAGTGGTGCTGCTGTGGCTTAGACACTGCTGACAGGTGCATGCTGGACCAGAGTGGATCACTGAGCTAGTTGCCAAGGGGTAAGCCGCACTGGCCTGACGGCGAACCTGCCGTCTGAAGCCCGAGGTCTTGTTCACTTGTGCCAGCGCAGTTAGGTCCACTATGTAGTTGTACCCATGGGGGCCAAGATCAGCAGTGGCTTGGCCAGCCTGGTAGCTGTGCTCCAGCAAAATAGAGGTGCGAGTCTCATAAGCAGTCCACCCTCCTTCATCGTTGGACCACTCCCAGAAAACACCACTGCTCAAAGCTGAGGACTGGGGGAACAATGTCCGGCGCACACAGCGCAGCTTTCCTACAGCAGGCAAAAAGAAACCAATTAAGATATTCTGATGTATACCACATCATATTGAGTGCACTGAGTTGACACCACTAGCACTATAACCTAAAAAGACTACAGCAACCCACACCACACCCACCACTTGGACAGCAGAAGACAAGCCATCCTGGCAATCAAATGTGATTCTCAAACAATAAATATTGGCTTATTGTGTCTTCACATTAGTTTATAAATTGACGTTTGTTCCACTAACATGGTTACCTGTTACCAATAAACATAAGATATTTCATTTTTCCCCGTAGAAACGTGACAAGTTACAAACAATACAAAATAAAAAGAACTGTGTGTGCCTTTTAACGTTAAGTCCCCAAGTTGTTGGGTGTGCAAATACTTTGGTTAATTTATCACCCGAGCTGTTAAACTGTTTAACAGTACGGTAAATTAGTTGACGCTCTCTTAAAAGGATCCAGCTAAGAGTGAGCAAACAAGCAGCTGTTAAGATAAACTAATTAAGTATTTTTGACTGGATTTGCGTTACACTACATTACCTACTAACCTGGCCAGTCTAATGAGCAAGCTAACGCATCTAAGCTAATTTGAAAAGTTCAATAGTGAAGGTGTCTAATTATTTATAACTTAATGTCAAACTATTTACCAAGTGCGAACGGACAGTTCCAAGACAAATCCACTAAACTCGCCTGGTTAGCGACACCATTAGCACAAAAGGGAGCGACTAACGTTAGCTAACATTAGCTAACGTTGGTTGACATCTCAGCTAGCCACAACTGGACCAGTTTTGCTTAACGATAGAGGCAAATATTGGCGTATACATAAACACAAAGTGATCTGTACAACAAGTCAACTTACCAGTATCCTGCCGAAATTGCTTCAGATTTGGGATGTCTATTATATAGGCCGCCAGGCTGGGATCCGACTGGCCAAGCGAGATGCTAGTTGAGGCTGGTCCAGCTCTTGATCCTCTTTGATGTAGCAGGCATTGTTCAATATAACAGCTCACCTGGCCACTATATGGTCGCCAGTAGCCGAAGTCATCTTGCCACTCCCATACAACCACCATAGGTTGCGCCTGACCAGGTATTCCAGAAGACGAAGTGGCTACCGATGGTCCACTCCTGGATCCACTCACACCAGGGGGAAAACCTGAGGCAGTAGCCATCTCGAATAACGTTAGCTCAGCTAACGTTAGCTACTTATAGACAGCGGGCTCACAAGCTAACAATCTTACTAGCAGAATACTAATTAGCCTAATACCAATCAGTAGCGAGGGCAGCGATGTCTTCACAGACGATTTGCAAGCAAGCTTACAATCTAATTTAATGAATGCCCAACCAGCCGCCAACACTAGCTGGCTAACGCGCTGAATTAAGAAATCATAACTAGAGATTGCTATCTAGGCTATGTTTGCAAGTCTTCTAATTGCTAGCATGGCTAGCTGACGTACATTTAACGTTACTAGCCCGATGAAAAGTCAAGATGCCCCATTCATTAAGCAATTTAACTGCATAGACTTTCGCATTCCAAAAGTCGACCAATAATTAGGAATACTGTCCAGTGTTCACCTAAACAAGACTTGACGCTGGCTAATCCATCTCGTGTATCATCGCTGTCATGCTAGTTGGCCAACTGCCTGTTTTCTTTAAGAACCCGACACAACAGTCGGCAGCCCAGATCTGTCAGGTGGCTAACATGACTAGCACTAATCTAAAGATGATTTAAAATGGTCATAAACGCTACCTAGACAATCCCACGGCTTAACAACAGTATATCGCTAATACTGCGCATTAGACAAATTCCTCCACACTCAATGCTACATGCTACTTCGGTTTTTTCTCTCCGGTTACAAGCCAGACACCTAGGCAGAGTGATGATCCCTGATGTCCACTGTGACTGTGGCAACAGAAATGCAGCCGAAACAAACACTTCAAAATAAAAGCCATCAGTAATATCAACAGAGGGATTTAACATTCCGATTTTTATCGCAAGGCCTCATAAATTAAAGTTGGTACAAATTTAAACATTGGAAATATTAACGACAGGGAAATTGCAGCCAATTAATTAAAAGTGCAATCTTCATCAGGGACCGCGAATTAACATCGGACTTTAATTTTGGAATTGGAAGCGTAAGCACTCATGAAATTTAAAAGGCCCAAGCGTGCCCAATATTTTTGTTCAGACATGACGGACAGACATTGGCCCATTTGTCGTGGGATATTTACACCTTGTACACAAAGTATGATAAAAAAATACTATACTAATAATCTGTACACTGCATAGGTAATGGCAAAAGAGCCAGACACAAAACAGTAAAGAAAATGCAAGGCAACACATTTTATTTCAAAGGCCTAAATGGCATTAAGGTACAGCATATAAATACTGGTGAGTCCAGAGAGACAGTTGTTAGGGGGTTAACATATGCCACTCCTTCCTTTACATTACATTACATTCATATTTACTTTTTATATAATGAAACACTTTAACTGTATTTTGCTTTGAAGTTTCTATGAACATTTGAATTAAAAACCTCAAAACTTTATTTTGAATAGTGTTATCACCTTGGAATACTCCACAGTGGGTATATGAACACCTGAATCAAAAATGACCTTGGTGAATATACATACAGTATACCTACAGTAGCTAATATTGTAATATGTTCAGTCATTTCACCCAGTACTATTATACTGAATGTGTTGTTTTACATTCCCTGTGTGTAAGCATCTGCTGCAAATAAATAAATAAATAATATCACCAATATCTGACTGGTGTGAGACTGGACTGTCAATAATGTGAGTATCATTTAGCACCAATAAAGGTCTTGTCCACAATAACCTCCGACTTAGTGTGAGGGGAGAAAAAACATCCCTACCATGTCAATATCAAATGTATTACATATTAGCACTGCATGGGAGCGTGATTGTTTAGTAATGACATTGGGGATTTTTTTCAAAAGAAAAAAAACAACAACAAAAAAATAACAGCTCCATGATTTGACAGAGACAGCATCTCTATCCCTTATGGATTGATCTATACATATCTGTTCAATAACAGCTGTATCACCTAACAGAATCCCTTTGATATTAGTGAAGCACACAGAAACCATCTGACAAGTAAAACACAAAAAACAAGCATTTGTCCAGCAAACCACTGTGCAACTTCATGTAATACTCCTTTCTGACATCATACAAACGCCACCAATGATTGCCAGCCTTGAAAACACTCAATGTACTCGAAATGTACCTCTTCATAAGCCACAGCACTCTAGTAAAGCTGCTATTGGGAGTTATGTGTATTGTTGTGATTATCAAAAGGTCCATCATCAATACTTGACTTTTCCAGGGACTTGTACATTCACACCGCTGTAATCCACCATGTACATAGGCCATTGCTGGAGAAGGACAAAGCGGGAAGACACCATTTAAAAACATTTAAAAACAATCTTAGCAATAACGTAAACCCCAGGTGCGGTATTGTTCTCCAAAACGTAACTGTGAGCTCACCATCACAGGTATTTGATTGGCTGATGCTGTGGATCCCCCACCCGATGGAACAGACACGCGGCTGTTATCTAGGACTCTTTTGCGCTTCCGTCGATTGGTAGACACTTCTTTCCCTTCTGGAAATGATACAGCAACGGCAGGGATTTTCAGATCTCATGAAAGCCTTAAGCATGTTTGTTTCTCTTGAAAAGAGAAAATGGGAGAATCCTTACCTGTGTTACCAGTTTGCGTACAAATTTCTGCAAAGGGCCTGAAAAGCAAAATATCTAAATAAGCAACAATAATATAATATAATACATTGCAGCAGAAATGAGCATTACAAACAGTTTATCCAATTATCTCATCCTAACCCACAGCTCATTGTCCCAAGATGCACAGAGCGAATAACTCACTGGAGCTGGCTTTTGATTGTAATGCTGATTTCTTCCCTCGCTTGTAGAATCTTCTCCAAGCGGACGATGTCATAGGTGTTAGGATTCCTAAAGGGGATGTCGTCTGGGAGACCGGTCACCTCTATTGACTCTGGACTGGCCCTGATAAGTTTATATGGGACTAGAACAGACCGATCTAAGCCCAGAGCTTCACCTTAAAATAAGACGACATTGCCTTAGAATAAGCATACAACAGGAAGATGTGAATTGATACAGACATACATACATACACAAAAAAAACAAAACAAAAAAAAGAGCATACCATATTTCTTGTTGAAGAGCTCCTTCACTTGTTCCCGTAAGATCACCTTCTCCCCCATGCGGTTAACTTCTTCATCATCTATTTCCAAAATGAACGTAAGAAAACATTCATCATTCATTTTACTACTCTATGTGGGACATCAATTCAACCGAGAGCTGACAGTCCATAACAAGTAATTCTTCAAGTTAATTTCTTATGTATTTAGAAGACACAAAACACTATTTGTTGCACACAAGCAAGTTCTTCTGAAAAGATTTAACTGCTAACATATAACAACTCTGACACCTGACATCATTGAGCTTGGAGCATTACTTTGTTCCCTCATATTCATGTTGACTCACCACTAATTGAGGCATATGCTTTCTTCAAAAGAGTTATCCTCCGTGGAGCTGAAAGGCAGATCATGTGGAATTACTTTTCTGTATGCTTACATGAACATAGAGTGCAAAAACAGATCTAAACAAATGAAATGCTTTTATTCTGCATTATCAATTCATTACCTGGTTTGGGGATTAATCCCTGGAAAGGCCTGAAATAAAAAAAAAAAGATAAAAGACATATATAAAAGAAATATTACCATAATGAGCTGTAAGACGCTATTGCCAGAGCATCCATAGAATCGTAACTGGTTTTACATCAAGTAGACCCTTATTTCCACACTCTGTCTATATAATGAAATGTGCAGGGGATATTTACCTGGTGATGGTGAATCTGATCTTGTCAGATACTGCTAGAATCCTCTCGAGATTCTGGGACCCAAACGTGCAGGGTTTGCGGAACGGAATGCCAGGTGGGAGGCCCTCAATAATGACGGACCCAGGGTTACTCTTGATCCTCTTATAAGGCACTTGGACAGGATACTTAATGCCCAGCGCCTCGCCATACTTTCTGTTGAAGAGGTCCTGGACTTGTTCTCTTAGAGTGTTGGCCAAGTCAATCCGGGACAGCTTCGCCTCTAAGCTGTCTGTGAGGAACAGAGACACAGATTGTCAACGCTAAAGGCTTTTAAAAAAAGTAACTAAAAGTTTGAATAGTATTTCCTGGATATCTCACCAGTGAATGCTGGCCTCTTAGTGGCTGGTCCGGGGTCTTCTGCCACATTGTCTTTAGAGTCGGAACCTGAAAAAAATTCCCATCAGTCATTGATAAAGACAGTTTCTTTGAATTTTGTTTGTTGCATGCATTGCTTTCTCTGCACCAGAATGGATATTTACTGACACATGCGTGGGAAATAAACCTTTTCAGGAAACAAAGGCCATTATGTATATAATAGAAAATTAGGTATACGGCACTAGGCACTGAGGCACTGTAGGCACTGTAATGTTACAAATAAAGCTTATGTATCATGAGCAAACATGACAGTATTGACACTTACCTGGATCACATGGTTGTCGACTAGGGAGCTCTTGCTTAATTGGATCAGTTAACAATTCTGGTCTGAAAAATAAAAAATAAAAACACACAAACTTGTTTTCTTCACTTTCTTCAATCGTGTTCATCAGATTTATTTTGTATTTTGAGGAAATCTCATATACAGATTCCTATTCCTATTCTTAGATAGCCAGGCTAGTGCTACCTAGCGCGTCCCTCAATCTGTCGTTGCTCCACTACGTTCAGGGAGCAAGGCCCACCTTGGAGCGAATGAATGCCTATGGCTTGAGTCAGACGCTTTGCACAAAGTGAAACGATGTGAAAGCGGATGGTGCATCAGGCTAGGTTATAGCCACATTACTCAGCATATTCTCATGCATGTCACATTTTTTGACAGGGCACCTTTTAATGACAAACTGGATTTGGCTCCCTGCCGCAAGGATCTTTTTCAGCTTTGCAGCTCCAAAGCAATTTGGTCTTCGAAAAGCCATTCCATCCGGCAGCCCTGTAACATACAAGTCCTCTGGATACATCTGAAACTTGGAGTAGGGCACTTTAGTGAGTTCAGGTAGGCCAAGGGCCTCAGCTGCAAACAAGAAGAGGAAAAAAAGACAGGCAGACAGAAAATTACACTCTCAAACAGACAAAAAGAGTTTTTGTCAAAAGGGTAAGAGGAGATAAATGACCCTTTGTTCGGAGGCGAGTCAGAAAATCAAAACAAAATGTGTCCCTCTGGAACCCTGCACAGAAAGAAAAAGTACCATTTGTACATACTGTATTTTGAGCTGAAGAGATTCTCCACTTGCTTTCGAAGTTGAAGGATCATTTCGCCGAGGTCTTCTGAAGAATAAAAACTTCACATGAAATCTACTGCAGTTTAGTGATGACATGGTAAAATGAAGTCAAGCAGTTAAAGAATGGATTCTACCTTCAACTACCCTTTTAAGTGCTTCGCCTGGTGATTTCTGGGATAATGCTTCACCTGAAAGCGCAAATACGATCATGATTTGGTTTAATATACGTCAACACAAAACGTAACACAAAAGATTCCTGTCCAACACTATGCAAATACATTGCTTAGGCCACACCAACTTTAATTGTTGGTTCTCAGATTTTTTCAGGAAAAATATGAAGCGACCGGGTGAAATAAAAAAAAAATTCTGATGGAAAAATTAGGCGTGGAAATAAGGGGTAACAGAGAAACAAAACTAAGGCAATAAATTATTTTTAGACAATTCATATCGCCCTTCTAATAGCGTATCTTATTTCCCACTATGTAAAATAAAAAAATGCTTACATGTTCATGCCAATTATAATAGGCCTATATTCTTTGTAATAGACAGTTTTACAGAATATGATGGAAGTATAATAAGTAAAAAGAGCACCGGTGCAACACAGATGTTTCTTGGTTTTCAACTTATTTTATTCTTCAAGGTGCCACACAATG
>JASCIP010000401.1:3793169-3803489 GCA_034783695.1 Sardinella gibbosa
AAATCCTCTGTCTCGTTTTGTTGTCTTGTTACTTTACATTAAGGGGATAAATCTATACAACAATATGAAATATACATTCAATACAGCAGAGGTTGAAGTCTTTCAGGGGATAAAGATGAAGTAGGTCTTTTCTTGTATGTATTATCTATTCTATTAAATATACATATATGTATTTACTATTTTACTGGTAAATGGTATAATTTGCCATTTAGTTATTGTTTATTTTTTCAGGGAATGTATGTAAAGTGAATTATTGTTGGAAGTCTCAACCTCTCGTTGCCTTTCAGCACCCCTGGTGGTAGGTGAAAGAATGGCTTGAGCTTGAGCGATGTGCATTCATACAGGAGAATTTAAGCAGTGTCCCCCTGGGTAGAACATCAGCCACTGGACATCACCAGGCTATAAAGGACGAGACAGACAGACATATTATAAACATAGCCTATACTATTTCGTCTCTATCCCAAAGGAGTGGGCAAGTTACAAGTCTGAACCCCATAACCAATTCCCCACAACTGTCCCTAATGGTTGTGATAGATAGGATAGGCTGAAATATTATAAACTGGAGAGAGAGCTTTGAAGGAGGATGATCGTTCCTGTGGTGCTCATCACAGTAACGTTTTGTTTTGGAATGTTTACTTACGAGGCCAAAGATAGGGGGCATTGATATACCCACAGTTGGGTTGGACCTCTGGAGCTTTGCCAATGCCTTTCCACCGGCCTAAGTTTAGCCCACTCTCAGATAACATCAGGAAGCTACAGGTTCAAGCAGAATCAGATGGTTGCGGTGGGTGGGAAACAGAGACAGACGAGGCGAGAGCTTTGTTAAGTCCCCTGCATGTGCATCATTTGCAAGCGAGGATAATTACAACTGTGGATGCAAGGGTGCGGAAACTAGAGGGCAATAAAGACCCAAGATTGGCGAATCACTATAGTGTGTGAAGAAATCTGGTAAGGGTAAACTAACGGTAAAAGAGATTGAGCAAAGTAGTAACTTTGGTTTAATACAACTCACTGTTATAATCAACTGAATGCCTAATTTGCAGACAGATGATTGCACCTTTTTCTGAAGTGTGATGTACTGTAGGTGGTCATGCATGTGCTGTTCTTGTAGAAATGTACCTTCAGCTCTCGGAGCATAAAAGCAAGTTGGCCTGGATATGTTTAGCTGTGACCAACGGCCAACATGCATGTTTGTGGTTCAACAACCTGATGTAGATGCAATGTAAAGACCAGATATAAATAGCATGGCAGAGCTTACCCTTCAACTGGAACACGCTAACCGTGTGTGTGTGTGTGTGTGTGTGTGTGTGTGTGTGTGTGTGAGAGGGAGAGAGACCAGGGACATTCCCTCTCATTAACAACACTTGAAAGGCGCTTCTTGGGGCCCATAGGACTTCCAATGTCCACAGCCTTCCTGCATTATGGCAGAGCTACGAATGTCCCTGAAATTTCTGTCCCTTAAACAAACTTAATGAACAGATCAAAGTCATTTTTTTGTATTGATATTCTGACCCATCAATCTCTCTCTCAGCAGGTACTAGACCTAATCTAATAAGAATGTCTGCGGTAACGTAAATGGCCTACTTATCATAAAGACAAAGGCCAACACTTTCAGTGCCACACCTACTCTTGGACCAGGCCGGCAGTCTAAAAGACAGGCATGCATTATGGAGTGAGAGCAGGGGGAGAGCCATCAAGAACTGTTTCAGAGAACACAGAACCTTTGTTGTCATAGATCCACTATTCATTTGCATCACTGTCCAAGTTCATTGTAGGCTGGAGTCTTGGCACTGTCCAACCTAACTGTGCATACTCTGGTCTGGCCTAACTATAATGCAGAGGAATATGCATTTTGGTACACGTTTCCACAACTCACTTATCTTGAGGGGAGCTATAGAAAGATCTCTTTCTAAAATAAGTTAACTATTTATAACTATAAGTTATAAATTGGATTTAATGGTCCTTATAAATTCATATCTGTTCATATTATTATTTTGCAGTTTGTTACTGTATGTAGCGGCCTGGCTTAATGCACAAACACCATCACAGCAAACATGAAAGTAGGCCTAGTTAAGATGCTAAATGAATTTGCTCACTCAACATTATACGATGCAGACCTCCTTGTAAGTGTAACTTTCTTAGCATAAAACAGACATGATCGTATCTTTTAAGGAAAAAATCTAGGCAAATCCTGGGCTAGTACCTTTGTCAAAATTATGCACATGATGAGAAAATAATGATTGACTGTAAAGCATTTTTCTTCTGAATTTGGATTTTTAGGTTTTTTTTAGTTCACTGTTATCAAACCTAAAGCCAAAACTTGGCTATTTAGGCATTTTATATTACAAATGTGTCTAATAAACCTGTTCATGTTCTGCAGCATAATTCTAAGGTATTCTGTTTGTATAAACATTCACTTATTCAACAGTAGACCAGTATGTCCTGGGCAGAGCATGAGAGACCATAGTTAACAGAAACTGAAAAAGCAGGCTGCAGAGCCTGCTCATTTTGGTACAATGTGTTATGTAATGTTATGCAAAAACAAAACTGACCACACAATTGATAAGGAATTTACCAAGAATTTAATCATCGCATAATGTTAAAATGTATCCTAACTGTTGTGCAAAGTTGTTATAGTAACATTCCATTAATGTGATTCTGTAGTGAAAAGTTATGCTTGTATGAAGGCTTACAGTAGACAGGGGCACTTATTCCTCTGGAACATTTCGTTCCAGACCAGTATGAGAATACGTCAGAGGGGCGGGAACCTTTTGTACTATCGACCAATTGAAAAGCACTATTATCACCCAGACCGTTCAGATACCAAATCAAGTTTTGTGTTATTGAGGGGGCACTTTATTCCGGTTAGATATCCATGCTGCCACGAGTTGGCGGTACAGGGGGAGAGTCCATTTTAACGAGATTGCTCCGGTTGAATTAGTCCACAGAGTAAGCTATTATTTAGTAATTTGTGTATTTATATGCATGATACGTTCCAGTTGATGATCGGTATGAATTTATCTTAAAATTTCTTTGCATAAAAAAGGCTCTGGAGTTTGCTAGTTAATGTTACGTTTTTATTCGGGTAAAGCTATTTGCTGCCTAGCGAGCTAACGTTAGCTAGCATGCTAGTAAGTCTTTGAAACCATTGTGATTTTTTTTCTGTGTATTTAGAAAGTATTGACTGGTGCATCTTTGGAATATAAAGTAATCTGCTCCTTGTTATATTTTTTTATTGGTAACATATTTGCAGAAAACGCTATGCGGCAAATCTCTGTGGCTGAGTCTTTTGTAACGAGATGTAGGTTGGTTGTTAACAATGCAGCTTGAGCTACGCTAACTAGCCTGCTTAGAGGCTTGTGATTTAACGCTATACCAGTTGTAAACCACACTAGAGTTAGATGGCTAAAGTGCTTCATATGTGATTTAATTTGGCAAGACTTAAAGTTAATCTGCCTATTGTGCAGGTAGATTTCTTGGATGGCTATAATGAATGGACTTTGAGCAAGCCTTAATATTAGGCATGCGACTGTAGATCCACCCATCTTCTTTTTGCTTTGGCGGCTAGCTCTACGCGAAACATTACGTAGCTAACGTTAGCCGGTGTTCTCATAGCCTGTATTAGCTAATACTTATTGTTTATTACTAAATTTCAGACGATCCCGAGAGATCATGATGTCAGAAACCGAACAGCAATTTATGGAGACATCCGAAAATGGAAACGAAGGTGAAGAACATTTCAATTGCGAAGAACCCGCAGAACAGCCAGAGCAGGAAGAAGAAGAAGCGGCTATCGAAAAGGTAGAAGACGTAGACGACGTAGAAGACGCAGCAGCAGTAGAAGAAGAAGAAGAAGCAGCGGCAGAAGAAGCAGAAGATTCTCAGAATGGAACATCAGAAGGTGGACAGATTGATGCCAGTAAAGGCGAAGAAGACGCGGGGTGAGTATGATCAAATGTATACATCACTGTCGCTAATTTGTTCAGTTTTTAACGCGTTTGGGCATTGCTGAAAGGCTGCTTTTGTTCATTCGGCTTTTGTTGGCGCCATGTGTCCTCGCATGGGGGATGGGCATAGGCTAACTGGCAGGCGGCGACATTAGCACATAATGTAACAAGCAGTGGTGGCTTGTACAGTTTAGATGTTATTGACTGAATAAAATGATTCTTACATTTGTAATAAGGTTAACTCTATAATCTTTCATTTTCTGTTGACACTTGCAAAAGCAAAGAAGCCCTGTTGTTAAATAAAAAAAAACATAATCAAAGATCACTTGTATTCATGTGTTGCATATAGTAATGTATTATGCCAATGGGATATTGATAATTGAATTTAATTTTTTATGTTTCTTTGGCTCCTGCAGTAAAATGTTTGTGGGGGGACTCAGTTGGGACACCAGCAAGAAAGATCTGAAAGATTACTTCTCAAAATTCGGAGAGGTCACTGATTGTACGATCAAAATGGACTCAAATACAGGGCGTTCAAGAGGATTTGGTTTTGTTCTCTTCAAAGATGCAGCCAGTGTTGACAAGGTAGGCCTTATTGTGTCAACAGAATTGTGTGTGTTGTATATTGTGTTACACTGAATTCTTTATAAGCCTGGTGTATTTCTAACAACAAAAATTGTTTCCTTTGTAGGTGTTGCAACAAAAGGAACACAGGTTAGATGGGCGACAGATTGACCCTAAGAAGGCGATGGCGATGAAGAAGGAACCGGTAAAGAAGATATTCGTTGGTGGCCTTAACCCTGAGACAGAAGAGGAAAAGATTAGAGAGTATTTTGGGACCTTTGGAGAGGTTTGTTTTCCGCCCTTGATCTTCTGGTGCTGTATGTTTTCGTGTTTTGTTTGTTTTTAGTTGTCTGCACAACAAGGATGCTCCCACTGATTCCATTCTCCTTGATTTCAGATTGAAACAGTTGAATTGCCACTGGATCCAAAGTCAGAGAAAAGGAGGGGGTTCGTCTTTATCACGTACAAAGATGAGTCTCCTGTCAAAAAAGTCCTGGAAAAGAAGTTTCATCATGTTAACGGAAGCAAGGTAAACATTGACGATAATAAACAAACCTCTGATGACATAACTGTATAATGCTCTCTTGAGAAGTCATTTCCTGTTGGGCAATTGTTGCAGTGGCTTATTTTGAGGAAAAGTGGCAAAACTCCCATGTCTGTGTGAACCAGGATCATTTCAATCCTCTAATGTTCTGTGTGATTATGGCGGGCGGAGTGATATCGGTATCATCAGGGCGGTCCTGTGTTGGTCAACAAATTACAAAACCCTGGTGGAATGAATGAAGGACATTGTATGGCAAA
Organism: Sardinella gibbosa; assembly: GCA_034783695.1. Lineage (NCBI taxonomy): Eukaryota > Metazoa > Chordata > Actinopteri > Clupeiformes > Clupeidae > Sardinella > Sardinella gibbosa. The sequence continues at coordinate 3,798,482 of JASCIP010000401.1, forward strand.
GCTAATTTTATTGCGTGGCTCTGCTATCTTTTATACATTGGGGATCATTGTGACCAAATTAAGTGATTGCACCATAGCCACTTTGATGTGTAGGCAACAGCCAGGGAGGTGACTAACAAGATTCCCTGAAGATTTAATTGTCCAAGTCTGGAAAGTTTAAATAGAACTGAGTAAATGACTGCAGAAAGTGTTATCTGAAAACGCCCACAGGAATGACTAGCAATGGATTTCTGATTTTGGCATGTTGTTTGTATAATGTATTGAATTCCTAAAGTTGGTTAAATTTAAGATGCACGCTCATGGAGCACCTAGTAACCTTATGTAATTCTATGAAATATAAGGAATTGTTGCTGAGATTAATCTTGTGTCTTATTATTATTATTATTGTGCTTATTTTAGAATTTGCAGACACATTTTTGCCATGAGCAATGAATGTTATGGTTCTTTAAAAAAAAAAAATGCCCTTAAAAAATAGAAATACCTTTACCAGTTGACACCGGCTCACACAGCACTGTTGTGAATGGCGGCCCTTCCCCTCACTAGTAGCTGAACACTGTTTCACTTAGCTTAATGACGGTGGCATGCTGATGGGCCGACGCCATCATTTTTAGTTGAAAATGCCTCTGAAATGTAGTAACATGAAGAGTGCACAGTGAACTTGTATTGTAAATACAACTTGTAAATAAGGCGCTATTTCCTTATTTTATTTATTTATGTTAACTTGATCACTGTGTATGTTTACGCTGAGCACCTGTTGAGAGGCTCACCAGACTGGCTGAAGCAGTGAGCAAAGTTGCTGAGGTCTCCTGCTTGTGTTTCAGTGCGAAGTAAAAGTGGCCCAGCCCAAGGAGGTCTATCAACAGCAACAGTTCGGTGGGCGTGGCGGCTACGGAGGACGAGGGAGGGTGCGCGGTGGTGAGTGAATTCTCTTTCTGTTATTGACATCTACCAAAAACATACTCAAAAACACTTCAGAACTGTCTGAACTTTTAGATCAGAAGTATTTACCGATCTTATTTTGAATATAACGTCCTAAAGCTGGGGTTTGGCATTTTGCCTGAGGATTCTGAGCCTTCATCATAGTACGCTCCACTGTGAGAACAAAGTCTCACATAGTACCATTCACAATATTCAGAGTTGTCTTGTAGTCTAAACACACCCAGTGCTCTTTCTTTTGAGTTACTCTCTGACAGATGTTTGACATTGTTGTGCAGAATGTCAGTGCTGTGCTAGCAGCAGTATTTTTAACCTAACATGGAGTGCCAGTGTTTGTCCTGGAATAATGAGCAAAACATTCCTAGGCCTGTTCTGTTTACACAGCACTCTTCCACTTGATGCTTTGCTGTTGAAATAGGATGGGATTGGAACTTTGGCATGTTTTGGTTAATGTCGAGCATATTTCTTGACACACTTTTAGGCCAAAACCAGAACTGGAACCAGGGCTACAACAATTATTGGAACCCAGGTGGCTACGGCAACCAGGGCTACGGCTACGGCGGGCAGCAGGGCTACGGCGGCTACGGGCCTTATGGCCAGTATGACTATTCATCTGGTTACTATGGCTACGGAGGCTATGGCTACAGTAAGTGGACGGGCCCCTCCCCCCTCCTTCATGTGCTTACCTGATCACGATGTTTAACTTGTCTCTGCACACAGAGCACTCAGTCCTCTTTCTCTCATCCTCCAGACCAGGGCAATACAAACTATGGGAAAAGTCCAAGACGTGGAGGCCACCAGAGTAGCTACAAGCCATACTGATCACATGTAGTGCAGGTATGCATTTTTTTAGATTTTTAGATCACTTTTCTCGTACATCCTAGCTGTTTCGTTCCTTTTTTTGTGGTAGACACTCTCTTTGCCGTGGTTTCCCCACGGCATCCGTCTCCCATTGGAATTTGGATGCAAGAACTGTGGTGTTAACTGTCATCAGTTTATGTCCATACCATAAGAGGAGGGCTGGGTTTAGGGCCGATTTTGACGAAAAACCAATCCAGTTTTGTTCCGATTTGCATCAGTTTCAAGTTGCCTAATAAAGGTCAACACAAATTTATAACTACACTACTTGGTCAATAAGGGTTGAGGTTGTGGTGGACCCTGCACAAATGGGTTTTTCTTACGGGGAGAAGGGACCTGCTTGCTGTATTTATGTTATTTTTCATGCTTCGAGCCTTGCTCTTCTTGCTCTCTTTTGCTTAGTTCGACCTAACAAGCCTCATTGATATCTTTTTAATGCTTCCGTGGTTATTCTTTTCACGCATGCTCCTTACACCTTTCCCCTCTCTGTGTGTTTCTCCTAGTCAAATGTGATTTATTTGTCTCTGTCCATGTCCACGGGATCGGTTTTTGTACCTGCTTAAGGACCACGGTGGCGCGTCCTCTCCTCTCTTTGTCTTCCTCTGCAGGACCTAAATGATCATGAGCGAAGCAGGCCTGCAGTGCAAGCAGCAAGGATGGAGACGATGGGTGACGGGGACCTGAATTTTACCTTTCAGATGAACAGACTCACACCTCATTTGTACAGACAGACAGACAGACAGACAATTGGGGAAGCCAATGTCACTTCTCCACTTTTTTTTTGTTCACATTTCCAGTGATGGAAGTGTTATTTTTACTGTACTTTTTGGTACCTCTATGAATTTAATGTATGTTTTTTTTTTCTTTTTTTCTTTTGTTTTTCTTTTTTCGTTTGTATTTTTCATGTCCTGGATTTACAGTCGAGATTGAGATCCGTCAACGTTTTTAGAAAAAAAATAAAATCACTTTTGACATTTACCTAGGTTTCCTTTTTTCCCTGGTGCTGTGAGGTGCATGGCTGAGAGCTTTAGCGAAGAACCTGTTGAGTTTTTGTCATGGAAAAGGGATTGAGTTAACATTGATATAATATGTGAACGGGGGGAGGGAGGGGACAAGCATCGTAAGTGAAAACAAGAATTATTGGATTGCAGTACTATAATTGACATAAGTTGACTTAAGTTTCTAATTGTTTTTGATCCTGCTTTATGTGGCTTTGATAAATAGTGCAATTGAAGTTTCTTCTCTGCTCTAAAGAGTGGGCTGCTGCCCAACTGGAATTTCTTTCTTTTAGTGTCAAGTTAGAAATAAACATTTGATTATAATACGTTTTTGGATCTTTGTAGTCTTTTTCTGGCTAATTGTAATGGTATAATGTGACTTGCTTAATGTTAAAGCGGGTAATGGTTAAATATACTTTTTTCTTGTGGTCTGGTTTGATGTCTGTTGCTGCACATTTGTCTTTGTGGTAAATGTTACTGGTACATGTTAACTGTCTGGTAAATGTTACAGTTTGTGTCTGCAGTAGAAGTTGCGAAGTAACCCCACAAGGCGCCGGTACAGAACAGTTCTCTGCGTGTCTCTAGGGAAACGACAACACACTTGGAGGTTCACCTTAGTCCCGTCTAAAATAGTCCATTTTTTAATTTTATTTTGTTTTGCTTTGTTTTTTTAACTGATGGCATCTTAGCGGTCCTTTCCCCCCCCTTTCCTTTCCTTGTCACCTGGAGAAGTTCTTACTTGGTGCTCACTACTCTTGGTTAAATCACAGTGGACAGTATAGGATCATCACCTACTGACCCAACACACAAGAACATTCAAATTGAATAACTCAACATATCTCACTTTGGTGGTTCACATTGGTAATGTTTATTTGTTGGTTCCTGTGTTCTTATGATTCATAGTATGTTTTAATGTGGTGTCACGAAAAAAAGTAAATGACTGCCCCTCTCCTGCCACTATGTTGTGACAGGAAAACTCATAGCAACTCTTGATTTAAGTACGTCAGTTCCTTTTTTCTGGCTGTTCAGACCTGGTTGAGATGCTGTGAAAAGAGTAATGAACACTGACTGGTGGGCTCTTGCCAAACGATAATGATAAGACCACCGTTTCAGCATGATGAGCTAGCCAACTGTGAAATCCCCTCAATAGAAATTATCATAACTTTACGAGAAGGTACGAGCGAATATGCCCTTAACAATTATGCTACTTTAAAAAGAGGGCATTTAATTTAAAAAATGGTGGTGTCCTCAAGTAATTGCTGTGCTCCATTTGTGGCCTCCGTTCAGCCGCTGCCTTGTCTTGTTAATCAGAGAGGACGGCTCCTGAGGAGCGCAGTAATGAGAAGACCCAGCCTGGGATGCAAGACACACACACACACACACACACACACACAAACAATAATGGTGGTTACCAGCTCTGTTATAACTAGTTTTGATAGATTGATGTGATGCTACCATGACTTAGATGAGCAGAGAGGTTTTAAATTATTGATTCATCATGTCTTGCATGTTGTTCACATCAATTATGAATTGTGCAACAGAATTCTCTTTACCACCAAGTCTGTTACAGACAAAAAGCATGCTAAGTTACAGTAAGCTGTAAAACAGACAAATTGTTGATTTGTCTTTTTTTTTCCAGAATGGCCCAAAGTGAAATATGAAACTTCTCCAAGGCCTTTGATTGGTGGCAATTTGTCACCATCATTGTCAACATCATGTTGAAGGTAGCAGCTGTCTTCAACCGTTTTACATCTGTGGAATGGAAGTGCCCATTGATGGACTCATCACTCGGGTCGACAGCTCCTGCCTTTACTCGTGGAGAACAACTTGATGAGAAGAAATGTGGAAAAAGTGCCTTTTGAGCAGAATTTAAGGTTTGTTATCTTTTTTTTTAATATAAAAATCATTTGCCCATCAATCATCACCAGTCAAAAGTTTAAGGTTAATTTGGTGCAAGTAAATACATTAAAGAATGAACATGCAATCAACTGTCTGGTGGCTGCTGTAATTCATGCATTTTTGCACCATTTGTTACATCGGCACTTTTGCTGAGTATCTTTTTACATCTTATTGACACCAAGTTCTTTGTTCTGCTGTCTGCCTGGAGTCCAGATAATAATAACAGGCTGAATCCCACTGTGCCACCTAGGCCCTCAACCCTCGCACACGCTGATTTATGTTGCCCCTCCAGGCTTTAGAGCTCAGGGAAAGAGCAG
>JASCIP010000401.1:4368214-4386554 GCA_034783695.1 Sardinella gibbosa
CCCTGCAGGCAAATGCCCTGAGGGCCTTGTCCTGTGACATCTCTGCCTATGTTTTCAGTTTGTCCGTTAAAACCTCTCAGAGCACGCCTGTCTCAGACCTCAGTCCCTTCCCGCGGGTACACCAGTCCAGTCGTTTCCAGTCCGGGGTAGGAGCTGCTGCCAAAGTGGTTGAGCAGGGAGTCAGTGTAGACACCTGAGAAGTGTGATGGTGAGGAGGACAGCGCGGTTGGGGGTGGAGGGGGAATCTGTGCCTCCCACTGCGGCACCGTGGCGTTGGGGGAGTATGGGCCGAAGCCCTCGCTCGGCGAGGCCCTCTGGGAGCCTTCGAGAGGCAAACCCAAGGGCAAGGGGCGGAGCACTGTGTCCCCGGCTAACGTACCTGCACTCGATGACACCTCTGTCATCTGGGTCAGGAAGCTCTTCAGGCAGGGGGAGGGGCCCACCGTGTCGGGTGTGGAGCCCCGGTCGGAAGGGCTGTGAGCCTCGGTCAGGTGACCTTTGGGGCTGGACTCAGCAGAGGCCGGACCAGCGGAGCTGCCGTTCTCCCCTTCGCTCATCAGGGAGTCGGACTTCCTCTTCCTCTTTCTCCTGAAGTTCCCATTGTCAAACATCTTCTCGCAGTTTGGATCTAAGGTCCAGTAGTTACCTTTGCCTAAAGAGAAAATTTGAAACACAGAATGCATATTAGGTTTGCAATCTTCACATCTTATGTCTAGAAGTAAGAAATTATATAAAAAGTAGTCTGAAATATATATATCAGAAAAAAAAGTGTTAATTACCAGGGTCGTCGTCATCACGGGGCACCTTCTTGAAACAGTCATTAAGTGACAAGTTGTGTCGTATAGAATTCTGCCAGCCAGCTTTGCTCTTGTTGTAGAAGGGGAAGTTGTCAGCCACATACTGGTATATTTGGCTGAGGGTCAGACGGCGGTTTGGTGCTCCGTGTATTGCCATGGCAATGAGGGCAGAGTAGGAGTATGGTGGCCTCACAAGCTTCATGAGGTCCTCCTGAGAGGGCAGAGAAAACCAGCTCAGGTCCCCTCCGGTGCCACCTGTGCCCAGATATGGCCTTGGCATGCCATAGTGCTGAGTTGCGAAGGGGTCACCAGGTGTCCTTGGGCCGCCTCCCAAGTAAGGCATGCCATTCATCCCCGAGCTGTTGAACCACAGGTAAGGGTTCGAGGACGAGCTGGCGTAGTCTCCAAGATCATAGCTGGCTGGTAAGGTCTGCTGTGGACTTGGAAGAGGTGGCGGACTGTAGAAACTGTCGCCATACAAGCTGAACTCCTGAGGCTCCTGCGTGCCCATGCTCTGAAACTGGGGCCCTACCTGAGTGGGTGAGAGTCCCTGTGGTACATACGATGTCATTCTTACAAGGCAAGTCCCGAAGTCACAATACTGACAATGGTTTACCCTGTCACCTCTGGAGGAGTTCCTTCTGCTGACTGTGTGCCTAGCTGTGAAGGGTCTGTCTGTTGCATCCTAAACTGCCACCTGTTGTACCTGAGCAATTTATACAAGTTTGGCGACGCCTTTGTCCACTCTGATTGGCTGTCTGTGAGGAGTGTCACACCTCATTTGTTGCCTCTGACTTAGTTGGGTGTGAAGTGAGCCCAACTAAACTGTTGGGAATATTCCACTCTGTTTTCGGACATTTTGATAGTTTAATTATTAATTTTTATGTATTTATTTATCCTACTCGTGTATTTGTTTAGTGTACATTTCTTACACAATTATTTATTAATTAAGTTTTCCCCTTATACACACATACAAAATGCATGAGTGTATCCTCTGAATATACACTCCAAACTTTTTTTCAGTTGGACTATGCAACTATAAAGCCACATTTAACAGTTTATAAAGTTGCATTTTTAAAACTACAACAAAGTATCTGATGGCTAGACTTTTGTAAAGGCATGCTAATTAATTTACCTGTTGAAATCATTCACATAAAAGAAATTAGGTAGTTGTTCTTATCTTTAGTGTCTTCTCCACCCACAAATTAAAAAGGTATCACTCTAAACTCTCTGAGTTGCCCTGTCTTTTATCAGCACATTTGCATCATTTACATATACATGCCCTAGAGCTCAGCTAATTCACTCACAGTCCAACTGAAAGTGGTTCACTTGTCACAGCAACTCAGCAGCCCCCCATGATTTTATGGAGAGATACTGATCCCCTTTTCTCCCCATGCTTCAAATACCTTAAGACATTGGTTCTCAAACTGGGGTCCAGGGGCCCTCAGGGTTCCGTGAAAATGTTTGGTACAAAATAGTATCTAGCAGGACAAATGGATATAAGCTTGTATGGTAAAATTTGTGTTGTGATTATGATAAGATGACCACTCAGAGATGAAAATTGGGCACATTTCCCTGAATTTTCCTCAGGAACAGGGAACATTCATATTTCTATAATCAATATCATTGAGACAAATTAGGGACAAAGTGGGTTTTCCTGTATTTTACAAGGGATAGAACACCAAAATCGGGGACTGTCCCTGAAAATCAGGGTTCTCGGGGGACACTGGATTATTGGAAATTTTTGTGTCCCATTAGGGGTCCCCGGTTCAATACATTTGCCTTATGATACATGCGAACACATTGGAAAAGGTAAATACAATTATGCTCTCTGGTAAATATATACAATTGATTAAACCATTTGTATAAACTATTATTGAGATATATAATAAAAGTTATTACTTATAAAAGGTAAGGAATATTTAAATCACCCATGTCTTGTTTTCTACAGCCTTTTAATTTTACTATTCCAGCAAGTAAGAAAACGTTCATCTACTGCAATCCATGGGCAACGATTTATGTGTTATGGAAGTAAGCAGTAGACCTATGGTTTTGACATTTTGACATTTATCCTCCAAAGATTACCCCACAGCCCCTGTAATGGGGTACTTAAACATGGCTGTTTGAAAACATCACTGAGTGCTATTTTATGGTATTTTGCAGTATACTGTTGAATTGTTCATGGGCCTCCTGTTGATGTTCCCCAACAGTCTTTAAAATAACTTGTAGCTGACTTTCTAGATTTTTTTTCCACAGTAAAAGGCCTCCTGAATCCATCAAAATATGGCATTTCAGTTGTAGAAAGGTTGTAAATGTCTTTAAGTCATCAACCAGAAAGACAATCCAAACAACCCTTGTAGGACAATAAATGCATCATGATTTATTCTACTTTTGTCACACCAATCGGTAAATAGGCATGCGTTAAAACATTTTACTGGAATTAACACAAAACAACATTTTTTCCTTCAAGTGGCCTATGCAACAAATACACAAACTTGTCTAAAGTGTGTTTTTTCATTTCAAATCACTTGATTTGTCTTTGCCAATAGTATCTGGGTATTGGCTACAATATTTCACACACATTTTGAGCAAAAATTATATTATTTTCAGTAACTTGTGAAAAAAATGAACAAAGATACATAACTAATCTTAAAAATATATAGATTCAAATGGTGCTTTGACGAGAACTGTTGAATTTTTTGATACTGTAATCCAACTTTGGATTCAAAATGCTTTAGTCACTCATTGTTGAGTGATCTCATATTGAGTGATCTGATTTCACTGATGTCCACTGTCCACCATAAAATCCAAGCAAGGGTATTGTTTGTAAGATGATATTTCAGAATAATTTGCGTGGAACTGTAAAAGTCCAGCCATCCAAGAATATCCCATAATGCATGACTGTACAGCACAAATAACTGTTTAGTACTCTTTTTTGAAAGAATACAACTGAGTGAATGAAAAAAGGCCCAATGTTCAGTAGTCATTATTTTTGAGTGGTCTTTGAAACCAAGTCGATTATCATTATACAGCAGGATGAATTAGAGGGCACTGATTTTGTTGTCCTGAGCCACGGTTCTTTGCATCAATCAGAAGTAGCGGCATCTGACGGTAGTTATCAATGATGTCCCTGACCGTTGGAAACCTCTGTCATAAAGAGGGGAAGCAGAGAAAAATACAAGTGTGTAATTCACTGCCTATTTTGCATTAACACAAACAAATAAAACAGTTCACATAAATGGAGCAGAATACAAGTTCCTCTTGGCCTGTATCTGGTGATAAATGGTTTTCTTATTCCTCTGAATATATTAATGATTCATGTACACAAGTCAATTAAACTCAACTTAAATTTGACTTGGCAGTCAAATGTACAACTCAAAATGTAATGTAAACCTCCAGTGAAGCACCTCAGTGGCTTTTAGGCCTGTCCCCAGCAGGAAAGCATGTTGTTGAGCATCGTAACGAATCTGTATGTTGTAGACTTTGTTCTGGTAGAGCACCATGAGGGTGTAAGGTTGGGTTGCTGAGCCCTTGGAGCTGTCCCTCACAAGAAAAGCACCATCCTAATAATGTAAATATTTCACATTTTTATTAACAAATATTAGCAAGATGTAAATAATACTGCTACTGTTTGAGAGATGTCTTACCATATTAATTCCCCACAATCTACTCTCTGCTTGCCCACGAGTCACTTGACCCAAATACCATGCAGGGTCCATGTCCTACAAAACAAGGGAAGTATTGGCCATTTTTTTACTAACCTTTCTTCTTATTTTGAGCAAGTCTGCAAGACAGTTACTGTAAATTTGACTCTGTAAATTGGAGTCTGTATACATGATTCTACAGTAGGACAAAGTTACATCTGTGAACAAATTACGCAACATTGCCACCTAGTGGTTCAATAGTCTCACTTTCATAATGCTGCTGTTCCACTTTAGCCCACATTATTTTAACCAATCTGCAATTTTTTCTTAAAAATAGTAGGTTACCTGGCCAGAATCATGAGTTCTTTGTGGTGGACCTGTCCTTGAATTCTTGACTTTATTGAGTGAAGGAATATAACAAAGAAAAGTTACAAATATGGTGGTAATGGGGACAATAACATCAATGGAATCTGAAAAAATACATCATACCATCATACATTATCATCAAGTCATACCTTCTTGTAAGTGAGTAGGTAAAGTTCTGCTCCCACCAGAACCTCCACTTGATGGCCAACTAACAAGAACAGTGCAGAGCATTAAGTCATGCTTTACTGGAGATTCATTTTAATTCACCTGCTGGCCTTTGATGACCGCAGTTCCATCTAAGAGACAGACAGCGCTGGTCTGATAGAAAGTACCTGTCGCCAGGAGGTCCAGGTGGTGAAGGACGGGGAGAGAGGTTCCTAGGCATAGGAAATGTGTTGGAGCTGAATGGTCTGGGCATTGAATCTGTAGTCAAGAAATAATTCAGCGTGTCAGTACTGCTGAACTATACACAAGCAAAGGCCAATGAATTTCAGAAAACAGGTCTGTTCGAGTATGGATGACTGATCATACCTTCGTTTTTGAACTGCAAATTTAAAGGTAGAAAAATATTAGGCCATAATACTGATATATTTCCATTGTTGGAGCATCACTTAATAAAACATCATAATATGTGTTGCAATAGTTTACACATCATGTAGGCCTATGTGTTGCAATAGATTGTTCAAAGCCTATTGCTCAAATTTGCACTGTTACAGGAATTATTTCAGTAGGCCATTATCATCTCTGCTTCAAAATCAACTAGCAGTGGTATTTTTATAATCCTTTGCCCTTTTGAGTGTTACAGCATGGAGGGTTTATAGTTAGAATGTTTAAAGAAGATTTAACTTTATTTTGGTATACTTACATCCCCAGCCACAGGCCTGTAAAGTGAGAGAAGAGACTATGTAATAGGAAGGACTTGCTTTTCAGAATTGCCTCTGCTGACACACATTATTCATTCCGTAAATAAATGTACTTAACAAAATATATAAATAACCATATACTTGTCCAGTGCAAATCATAAAACATATTTTGTTTAATCAGTCATGGCAAAGCAAGCAGGAAAACATGGATGGCCAACCTAAATGGGGAGGCACTGTTTCTACCAGCTGCTGAAACACTACGCTGTACGCCTGGTCCGGGGAGTGGAGGTTTACCAAATGCATCCTTATCAGGAACAGGAGGTCTAGAGCAGAGAATTATGTAGTATTGTAGTATTGTAGTATTGCCTAATTGCTGTATTAGATTGCTCCAAAAAGAACATGCTATATAGTGCCACAGCTGCACTAAACCTTAGCTGCACACCTATAAACCTTGCTGAGACACAACTGGGTGCATTACATGTGTATGAAGGCTGCTTTGTGAAACTGCTGTGGCTGCAGTGCATGTGTGTGTGTGCGTGTGTGTGTGTGTGTGTGTGTGTTCAAAAAGGGAACATGTGCTGCAGCGCTTCTCCTGCCAGTCCTGTAGCCTTCTACGCATAAGCCACAGCACCTCATCATTCACGCTTCAAACTTTAAGTGAAACATGTGTGTCATGCATGCAGCCGGTGTGTCTGCACTGACCTATTAACATTGGCCCTGAAATGCAAACCACGAGGTAATACAGCCACCACACACTCATAATACATTAAGTGTGTCTACAGGGCAAAGGCTGATCATTTTAGCCAACAAAAGATTGAGGACTGGTTTACAGTACATTTGTCCATAAGAAGGGTAATGGTTTCAAATACATGGTTAACAAAGTCCTATCACAGCTTCTGGCTCACAAGCAAGAAACTAAGAAGATAATTCGCATGATCTCATGTGTTATCTTTATGTGTTTGTGTTTTTTCTTACCTTTTTGCAGATGGAGCAGGCTACAGAAACCAAAAGAAGTACCATCAGTCGTTGAGTTAAAAAACAAATTGGAATGTACAGTAAGACCACCCAACATGTAAAATACAGACGTATTATACTCACTCGCTCCAAGGTGGAAGGTTTTTTACTGCGATCAACAGCAGGAGCAGCTGGACCAGGGAGCACTTGACAAAAAAGGTCACAAATATTCAAACATAATGCAATTAGTCAAATACATACATGCGCACGCACACACACACACACACACACACACACACACACACCTCTACAATTCAACGACTGCACTGCAACACTTACTGTTTGGGGGTCTACAAATTGGTCTCTGTGGGGACTGGTCCGCCTTTGGACGGATCTATTGAAACATGTAATAGAACCGTTTGATATGCTTTACAGAGTTCTTGTGGATTTCTTATTCAGGAAGACAAAAGATTTCAGTAATTAACAAGGATTGGATTGTGGTATTAATTAACTACCACCAACTTTGTTGTGAGGCAATAAAGTATCTTGTCTGATCTTTTCTGAAGAGACCATTTGATTTACATTTGGGCGAAAAGGCAGACTGGGACCTGGCCCTGGACGCTCTGGAGGCACAGGAGGCTGGCGGTTCCTTGAAAAATCCCGTGTGCGAGTGTCATCTGGATATTGCACACAGACATTTCCAAGAATGTTATCTCAATCCATAGGATAAACTTAATTTATCCCTAAACTCTTAGTTAGTAAACATGAATGGAAAATATGATAAGCACCAATGTATTCGCTATCTGGAATGGGCTTGGCAGCACATATGGGATGCACTGCTTCATGCTTTTCTGATGGGGGTGGTTCATAGTCACTGTCAGCGTGCTCTTGGTCCTCTGGTCCATCTGTGGGTGACTCATAGTCACTGCCACCTCCATCGTCAGTGTTTGGGGATTCATAGTCATCATCGCTCTCCTCAATATCATAGTGGTGAAAAATAAAGAAACAGAACATTGTGTTTGTCTGTAGATAGATCATATTTCATGTTCAAAATATCATTTTTATGGCATGTCGCCAGAACATGGAGATGTACTGAGTGATATAATTGTAATTAGCTAGCACAGGCAATTCACTAATTTGGAGACTTGTGTCGAACACCCAGAGCACTAGGAAATAAGCCTCGGTAAGCATTCTGTTGGCCTCTAATTATAAGCTTACTATAAATACTGTGAATTGCACAGGAAGGGTATCAAGATGAGAGAGCCCCTACTCTCAAGAACAAAAAGTATAGCATTTCCTCTGTACCATAAAAAGTCCAGTGCCGCCTTTACTTGTACTGGAAATATTAAATCCCTCCAGCAATGTTCATAAATTCATGCTTATATTAATATCATCACAAACTTAAAATACTTCATCACACTCTAGATCAGGTTCTTGTAAATGTCAATATCTTTACATTACAATTTTCTTTGTTGTCGGTAAATGTGAATTGTTTTTTTTTACTTATACTACAGTATAGGGAGCATGCAATGTTAATGATATACTGTATGGAGTGTGATAGCAATGCAGTGGGTCAACTCTTGTTGATTTCAACTTATGAAGACAGAGTGAAAAGAAGACATAAGAAAACATAAGTGCTCTTATCACTTACAAATTCATCATCACCCCACCCTACAGGCTGCACTTCTAGAAAAGAAGAAGAATCATTAGCTGGAAGGACATGTGCGTTATGAATATACAATAAACACACAATACTTCAAACATACTGAACATGCACACTACAACTGTTCAAAACTTCAGAACTCTAATGAATTGACTTTATATACAAAGTGGCATACAATGCTATTATATGCAGAACAAATTATCTGCACCAAATCATCTCTGTCCACGTCCACTCCACTAGAATGTTTTCATTTATTCTTATGTGCGTTTTAAAGTTCCCCCTCTGTGATCCAAACACCTCAAATAGATCTCTCTATAATTATTTTCAACCATCTTCCATCAAGTTTCCTCATTTTGGCTCATACTAGGTTTTTTCTTTTCATTGGCTGGTGTAAGATTTTCTCTCAGTAGTTCTGCCGAGAACATTAACATTCCCGAGGCAGTGCTGACGATTAAATTGGTGTTGTAAGGGTAGCCTATGTCTACTTTCATGGCTTAAACATGAAACCTTCCCATTATCCACTTATACAGCTGTTCACAACTGCTTTCTTATCTAGTTAAAGCCGCTGTTCACGACAATTTCTTAATCTCTTAGAACAATAATATAGCCACATTTACTTCGTTCCAAGTATTTTAGACCATTTGCAATAGTGATTATGATAATGACAGCAATGGGTTTTAATAACCTCATACTGACAACCCATTCAATGTCAATCATTTCCTGTATCAACCCAGCTGCAAAGAATAATTATTGATTACATTTTCAATCAGCTATTTAGGCTATTTGGAAAGAAAAAAGTTATTTGCTTTCCAAAAAAATAACAGGCCAAAACCTTTGAACAGTTATAGGCTACACATGACAGGTTGAAACTTTGAAATATGTAACATGCATACCTTGCTCGAACTTTGCCACTGGTGGCCTGTGAAAATGCGAAATTCATTTATTGCTTAAAAAAATACCAATAAGCCTATGTTATAAGAATAAGGTTTACTATATTGCTGCTTGCCTTTTTGAGAAGATTGGCCTCTTGCCCACATTCGATTTGATTTCACAGCTTATTTTGGAGACAATCCTAAAGTTATGGAAAGATATGTTTGCATTGCCTTAGCCTTGGTTTGGTCAAACCTTAATCTATAGGCCACAATATATATTTTTAAGTGGTTACAAATTAGCACATAGTACTCGCACCTTCACAAGACACAAGGTATAAATGTCAACAAGCATTGCACTCACAATAAATTAGCAAATGGTTAAAACAATATTCAAAATCCATTCAGATTTTTTTTCCTGGTATCCTGGTATCTCTTTTGTTCCTTTTGGCTCTAACTGTTAGAATGCTATATACTTACGGCACTAGGAGTTTTGGAAATTTCTGCAAGTCATTTTCTGACATGTTCTAGAAAACAAAGGGAATACAAGGCATTCCTGTTTATTTCTCAAGTCAGCACTTCCCAAATCTCTGATTCGTGTGCTATGTTTGCAATGACATGACTAAGTACAGTTTTTTAAACTTCCTGATTTCTTTAACCTCATATACTGAAACAAACTTCATACTTGCTAAGTTTCTTGACAACAAAATATATCAGTTGAGGAAGAACAGTCCAGCAGTATACATACCAAGAATCTCTGACCATTCATATTGTTCTTTATGATAACTTTATCACAACCTGGCAGATCCCGCTGTGAATTCAATCAAAAAAAGCTGAGTGGCAGAGTAGACTGATGCACATGCAAACTGGGCTACATAAGATAATCAATGCACCACAATAATTTTAGATAGCATTAAAAAGAGCATAAAGATTAACATCTAAAAGCAACACTTTAACATGACAGTTAAAATGTGTCCATACAGAAGTGGCTTTTGTGGCTCTGAGTGGATAAAACTCAAAAGTAGGCCTATGCATTGGCACCAGACTGTGGTTAAATGGCTGTTTGGTTTCTTGAAGAGCTTCTCATTCAACTACAGTCATATATTTTGTATTTTCTGTATTAATGATTTTAAAATCAACATAAATATAGGTGAATATTACACATTATGAAATAAAAGCATTGGCTTTTTTACTACATGGTCATTTTTACTATCTTGTCTGATTTAGCAATATGCTCACACATATGATTATAACTTTTAATTTCTCTGATGAGATATGATAGGCCATAGAACACTGGCTTACTTGGGTTACAGAACAGTAAAGATAGATATCTGAATGTTTTGATCTGAAAATGATTCAAGGCTATAGAGTCAAGCTGATACGTTGCATGAACCAGAAAAAGAATGTTTATCCTCACTGTTTTCTCAGTTAGAATGACTTACCCTCTTTGCAAAATATCCAGCCAAGGTGGAAGAACTCCAGTTCATGACATCTGATTTTAAAGGAATACCTTCAGAACTCATGATTGCAATCAATTAGTGATAGAATAGGCTAAATGAAGAAGAAGAAGAAAAAAGAAAAATACAAAAGGCCTGCAACTGTTATCCACAAGTCATGTCCTTCAGACGTTGTTGCTAAAAAGAGGTTTCTGTCCTGAAAAAGGTCTCATATAGAAAGAACTCGATAGCCTACTGTTTTTTAAAATTGAACCCACCCTCACAAAAAAATAATGTAGGAGGGTTACAGATAACAAATTGAGAAAAATGGCGGCATTGCACCATATGCATATCTAAAGGTCAAACAGAAAAAAGTCTTTTTTTTCTCAGAGCATCATAATACATCCATATGGTTGGTAAAATTCCTTAAAGCTTCTTGTAGATATCTCAGATCCAGGCATAGTTAGAATTGATTGTCGAATCAACCTTACTGTGCTTCAGTCAAAAGTTACCAGAAGACTTAGAGAAAAGAAAGAATGAAGTTGACTTCCCCCCATACTTCCTGTTGATGACAGTCGTGGCTAATAGGGGAAGTACAACCCTTTTAGTAAAGCATAATCAACTTCTACTCTGGTGGAATATTTTCATTTTTACTTAATTAAACTGAAAATACAAGATATTGTATAATCAAATCAATCTCTATTGTACATCAGAAGATTATATTTTAAGATTAGAGTTTTTATATTAATAACCAATGGGCTAGTCATGTTAAATACGATAGAATTGATACCAGAATTTGATACTAGGGGCCATGATTTCAATCATCTGTATCAAAAGTAAAGTTATATAACATCATGGCTTGAGACAGTACACAAGTGGTAGCCTATTCCTTTCTATAGCGTGAAACTACAGTATATTAACGGCTATTTATTACCAGCTACATTATGTAACTGATTTGGAAGTAAAATGCCATAGGCCTACTATTGGTATACCAGCTTATTACAACTAAAATTAATAACATTTTGAGCAAGATCAGTATACACAAACCACAATGTACCATACAGTACTGTATGCCATATCATAAAAGCTGGGAGGTGCTGAACCAATACAAAATAGTGTAACAGGAACTTATGATTAACAAAATCAGTTGTGCATGGTTAATCAAGTGTTGCTGACTAGTGAAGAATAGACTATACTTTTTGTACAATGAATTTTGACCACAATAATGTTTTGGTTTAAAATCTTTTGACCACATACTGTAGGTAACAGACTCAGTTTAGTTCACCTGAATAAGTTCACAGACTCACTGAAAAATAGACAAACACCATTTCTCAACAATTTATAACATATAAAGGGAAACATAGAAGCATTTCTCATGCAAATTGAAAATATGTTTGGCATAAGTTAAGATATGGACTTATGATTAAAGAGAACACAAG
The DNA here is from genome assembly GCA_034783695.1 of Sardinella gibbosa. NCBI lineage: Eukaryota > Metazoa > Chordata > Actinopteri > Clupeiformes > Clupeidae > Sardinella > Sardinella gibbosa. Next base: position 4,380,246 of record JASCIP010000401.1, read on the forward strand.
AGAATTGTCGTCTTTTTCCACTTCCAAACTATGGCCTTCTTAAGAATTGCTAAATACTTTCTGTACACAGCAGGAAGTGGAAAAGTTTCAAATGTAGGTCAAACTTTAAACTTTTCCGATATTCAGTTACTTGTACAGAGATATTTAGCTTTAAACAAAAACAGAAAATGTTTGAGGAACTGTCTTCTAAGTGTCTTATTGGTTGTCCAATACATAAAATTGCCAAATGCATGCACGCTTGCAAGTTCATGCAAGTTGTGGCAGTGGGCTGACACGTTATAGCTACGTTGTTTCCACTTCCTGAAGAATGATGTGGTGCAGTGTAGGAGTGGGGAATCATAAGCCTAACTTTATCATCTTTGCAGATCAAAGATGACTGCATTCAGGCACACACTATGTGATTACGTAATACTTTTTTTTCTCATTCCAGGCTAGTTTATGGTAGTAAAGTATCTACAATTCACAGTTGCACCATTGACACACTGATGTTCAGCACTTTGATGGCAAAAACAACTTTTCCATTTTTATGCTTGCTTCACTGGGTGAGTACAGACTGAAGCATTTTGCAACTCTAACCAGCACACAGCAGTTAAATGTGCTACTAAGAGTTGCAGTCCACCTGTAGACACCTAAAAAAGTTACGTGGCAGGGTGAGATGTAGTGAGTATGGTTTTGAGATGAAAGACAGAACTCAAATTGGACTCAATTGGGCAGAGACTAAAAAAGGTCAAATAAGACAATAAGATCTCTAAATATTCAGTTTTTCCTTCTCAGTCTAGGCCTATTCTTAATGCTCCTAATTAGGTCTACATTGCAAACTCTGTTGTCTAAATAGCTTTGCTTATTTTATATTGTGATAAACAAATAGACTTACAAAGACGTACCCTGCAAACTATAGGCCTACTTGCAATAAAAACAAACACATTTGGCTGCCAGTGAAAACAATTTTCAGACAATAAGATGTGTGAAAAATAAGAAAATGTTTAATGTGTCCTGTTTAGGACAAATGTCTGCATCTCCCTGCATGCCTGCATAAGGGTGCCCTGCTGGACACCTCTCCTCTTTGCCATGTTGGCCTATATGACCTAACTGGCCTGGTTATCATTTATATCCCCACAAACAAGACACAAATCTTGTCTCTCTAACATATCCGAATGAACATGAAACATCACCAAGACTCCAAAACTGAAATGCTGGTCTTTCCAGACAAGCAAATCATGTATTACAAAATATGTATCAAAACTTACTACTAATCCCTCATATAGTTTCAAGAAACTTGGATATCATGGCTGAAGAAGGCCACATCACCTTTCACATTCATACCTGTCACTGTGTTATTATAAATATAAATAATATAACGGCAAGCCTAACGTAACTCAGTGACAAACCATCTCCTGGTACAGACCATGATTCTTGTCTTCTGCAGTGCCCTCCTCTGGCCTCCCAGCCTGTGAAGTGAAACTGCAACAATTGGTTCAGAACTGTCTGGTTTCCAATCAACTCTTAAAGGAGAACTTCAACACACTTCAGTTTAGACATAGAAGGTCAGTGATTTTAATGTCATCTTGGCATATAATGCTTTTTTTGTCCTTGAAAGCTGAGTTGCCCTCTTTTTAAAAACACCCCAAGCTATATGTTTGAGCAAACACTCTTTATGATGGTTTAAACCTTGCTTTCATGTGCATGTTTTCCTCATATCCTGAAGGCAAAACACATGACTGCTTCAGTAAACATCGGACATAGGATATCATTGTCATCACTAAGATAGTTCCCAAAGCCAAGATACCATGAATGCATGTGGGTTGCATTACATGATTGCTTTTTCCCAAAGGAACAGTGTTTGGCACTGCCACCAGGGCTAGACCCAGGAGTAGTCCTGGCCTTTGTGGTGCCCTGGGTCAACACCCCCTCTGCCCCTATTTCCCTACCATCACCACCACCACCACCACCACCACCATGAAAACAAAAATTATAGGTCCTGGCGCACCAATTGTATCATAGCCTAATAAACAACCTGAAATTGTAGCATTCCATACAAATTAATGTAATCTTTTGTGAAGATACATGCATAATAGGCTACCTGTCATAAAGGTCACAGCTGCCTGCCTTCATCTTTTCTTGTTTCTCCTCCTCTTCTTTTCTCTTTTATCTAAATTGAACACGTGATGGCTTTGACCTGAATAAAATGTGCTTGACTGGTGCTAGTACTGTTACTGCAATTAGTTAGCCAGCTGGTATTAGTTAGCCTGACGAGACATCCTATATTATCAAAATGTAGTCTGGGCATGAGCTATAGTCTTTCAAACTGGATAGTGCTATGACCAAACAGAGCAACGTCAGCAAAACAGCAAATATGTCCTTCTTTGAAACAAATGACAAATGAGTACAATTTTCTTTTCAACTTTAAAGAAAAGTTCAAGTCTAACTCTGTCAAAAATTAAACTACTGCTATTCCTTGGCCACTTATTTGATTTGCACCATCACAGCCCTGTCAATGTCATATTAAGCCTGCCCATCTACACCATCTACACGCAGGCTCGAACCTGCGACTCACCAGCATCACGGACTGGCAGTGCAGTGCGCTGGCTTAAACCCTAGCGTGCCAGTCACAAACTAACACACTGTTAGGCTTTCGGGAGGGACGTTTACCAACATACGAGCACAGCTAATCTAGTTGGCATAGAGCATTGTGATTGGTGTTACCAAGCCTTGGTAAAACCAAAGTAGACCTACTATGGCCCCAATGGTTTGTGGCAAGACGCACCTGCTGAGCAAGACTACTTGCTATCATTAGGGGGTGTCTGGATTTCTAAGCTAGCTATTAGTTGCACTATTAGATGCATGTCTATGCCACAACAAAGGAGAAGGCCTGAAAGCCTCAACTCCCTCCCTCTTCTTCCACAGGTTGTGAATGTTACAAATGGCACCAACGGCTGCGCCTGGTTGTCTAGTCATGCCTTCACCTCCAATTTTATAGCAGATAAACCCATACCAAAGCTTCCAAAAACAAAACTACATCACCCACGATTTTGTCTATTCATTTTTAACGCGAGGAAGAAGTTCATTCTGACTGCCACACAGAAAAATGGATATAGATCTAATTTACTGAAAACAATATCTGGTGGATGATTTCCCTGCTCTTATGGTATTGTCAATACCCCTTCCACAACTTATTTGTTAGATGCTTCCCTGGCTGCTCGGCAGGCGCGCGGGAACGTGTTTGATGAAGGGGTTCCCGGGGTGCAGGAGGAGAGCGCAACAAGCATATCAGATGCAGCATTTTGTTTGTTTCTGTGCTGTTCTGTTCATTTTGTGAGCACAACAAAATCTGAATTCGCATATAAATGTGGTGGTGAAAGGAATAAGCATTGAAATACTGGCTCCACTGAGGACAGGATATTCTGTCGAAATACTTATCCAGACTGACAAAAAGTCACAGATCCATGACTTTGCAGAGTGCGATCGCAGTTGAACAAAATCGCAAGATATTTCAAAGAGTAATGGGTATGACATGGACGCAGAACTGTATCCGACGGTGCGGGCGTCAGGCCCATAGGGTTAAAATCCACCCAAGCTTTTCATTTGTTTTTTTATTGATAAATATTTCTCATTCAATAGACCTACAATGCATGGGCCTAATCCACAGCACCCCCATAAGGGGCTTGGTCAAGGAGGGCTGCAGCTGACGCAGCACTCTATGTTCCCGCGCGGCCGCGCCTATGCTGCTCGGCCCAGCAGCTAGCGGCAGATGCTTTGCACTACTCCCTGCAAACTGATTGTTGCAACTGATGAGCAACTGATGGGGAACTGATTGTTATACGTTATATATTTAAAAAATGCCCTGGCGTGTTCTTGGGGCAGAATGGGTGCATAAATAAATAAATAAATACATACATACATACATACATACATAGCCTACATAAATATGGTGAGTATGGTGAGTGCCCATCTAGTTGTTGAAGTAAAAGATAGGATATTTCCATTTACTTACTTACTCATCAGGGGTCTGTTTCCCAAAAGCATAGTTGCTAACTATGTAAGTTACTATGTTGCCAACCATCATGGTTGCTAACTGGTTAGCAACTATACTTTTGGGAAACAGACGCCAGATTAGGAATCTCTGAGTTTAAAACTATCTAGAATGGACAGAGCTGGAAAACCAGCCTGGCCACAGGTGGTTTGCTTGTTTGACCATTGTATGATGGTTGACCAGTTGAAGCTATGTTTTCACCAGAGTTTTGCTGGTTTAGTTGGTTGAGCCATCATGATGGTAATTATGATAGTTTTATTGGTCACTGCTGTGTAGGCTGGTCATTTGAGCTGGAAAGTGACTTCAATCCAGCAATGTCCAGCTTTATGGCTGGTCAAACCAGCATGACCATCTCAGTGTAAGCTGGATAAGAGCTGGTAAAAAAAAGGTTGAGACAAGCCAAAAACAGCTAAAAGACACAAGCCTGAGCTGATTTGTTGTTTATGTATTTTCAGTGGGGATATGTTATTGATTTTGCAGTAGGCTAATGTTGGATTTAAATCAGGTTGATTCTCTACTAAACTGTTTTGAAAAACCAACAAAAAGTCTGGATTTCCTGATTCCATACAGAACAAGGGATTTCCAAATCTGAATCACATTGATCTGGATTAAAATTTTTGAACAACTGGACCCAGATGCTATAACTAACATGTCTCCTCTGCACATATTAAACTAGAATTGCAATTCCCAGGAATTACACAGTGCATGAAAAGCAAACATTTAAAAATGTGCACCAGTGCAGATGCTACTGAACCTAACCAGTCACATCCCAGAAAACAGTGTCATCAAAGATACTGAATAAACACTTTAAAAGCTTTTATCAACCGTCTCTGGTGTCATAATATGCTATTCTTTGAGGTGCTGACTATTATTTTAAAATGGCAACTCTGGTTAGGCATGACAAGTATTTTTTTATAGAGCATGTTGTTACATATGTTCACCAGGTCTTAAGTCTTTTGAGAAAACTAGCTAACCCTGGGTATAAGAAACCGTAAAAAAGCTCGATCTTCATAAATGGTATTTTTTCCAAGAAGAATTCTAAAAGGAGGTTTTGTGGTTTACGAGTTAAGTGAAACTGGTCGGATGTACCATATGCCTACGTGACCTCTACTTTGTAAAGCACTACGGATCTCATGTTATTGTAGGCTACTGAAAACCCTACTCCATCGGATTGGTCTCGTCCGATGTTTGTCTGACATGACACCATCATCAACATCCCAAGACATTAATAGATAGAGATGCGTTTTGAAATCTTAATTTACATGTGTAGTATTTCGTTTCTTTTATGATCGATGTACAATTCTATCCTTGAAGATTTCGCAGCATCATGTAACATTTGCGTTTTCAGTGAATATTGTTTATGAATTTCAATCACTCACGGGCGTAAGTTAGCTAACTAGCTATGATAGCTAGTTGTTTTCATTTATAACTGAGGGACGATGTAATTTTACCAAGGCCGCATAAGAATATTCTTAACGAAGCCGAATTTAATCACCGAGATGTTGTACTGTGAATGGAATCGATATGGCTTACTGTTCTGATCTATTTCGATGAATGGATCATACATTTCATGAGTTAGCAATGCTATTGGAGGTCAGTGCGATAAATACAACCGACTACACTACAAGGTTAGCTTGTTAGCTAGTGGATAGCGCTTCATCCTACAAATTGGTTTATACTCGGCAAGCAACGTTACACTATGCAAGATGGTTCAAGGCCTCTGCATTCCAGTGTTTGTCAGATAACAAGGTAAGCTAATGAAAGTATATGCACGATTGCAATTGTTGGTAGTTGCATTCATTTGTCTATTTAAGTTATTTAAGTCGAGGCATTTTCACATTATTGTAAAGAGGTGTTAAGCTATGTCGTGCTATTGTCAGGACGGCACGGCTGTTAGCTCGCTACCAAGAAACGGGTAAGCAACAGTCAATCTAAATGATAAATTAGCTAATTTTGTACCGATTGTGCTTCTTCTTATTACAGAATTGAACACTAGAAACATCCTCATTGGAAAGGGTGCAAGTTAGCGTTGTTGTCATGTCTTGTTAGCAAGCTCTACGTTAAGTGAGCTAGCACCATTGCTAGGGATAGGTTGTTTTTCCAGCTAACGTTACGTTCAACGTAAGGGTGGCCTCATACTTATAGGTTAGTGTAATGTGAACGCTAACATGAACGAAATATACAGCTAAGAAATATTGTCATTGAAGCCACCATAAGGCCATTTAATTTATTTTAAATACATTTTAAATGTTAATTTAACACCCTCTGCGTGCAGTCTT
>JASCIP010000401.1:4392116-4404286 GCA_034783695.1 Sardinella gibbosa
TTGTCAGGTCCTTGCACTCGACCACTGCTTCCACTGGAATGTTAAGTTTGGTCGCGCCGGAGTATTGCTTTAAGGTTTGTTACCATTTCGCTATTTGGTCTACTGTGCATGAAAATCTCTTTCTCATACCTATCGACAGCATTTAGCAATGTGAAACAACAAGGCTACGCGTTGATTCACTCCAGATAAATCCTTTAAGACTCAATAGCTATGTTACGCCACTTTTGTTGGCTTCACATTGTAAAGATTTAGACAACCCATTTGGGAAACGCTTTACATGTAACATACTACAAACTCCTATTTACTTCCTATTCATAGTAAGTAAGCTAGTTGTATATGAATTATGATCTTGATATGCTTTGGTTAGTATGAAACAGTTATTTTTCTTCAATAATATTGTGTAATATAGTGTTATCTACATTTGCTATACAAGTGTGTAGTTCTCATATAGCTTGACGTGTTTGTGTACCATGTGTAAACTGAAATGGCCCTTTCTTTTTCACCCCAGACCAGTTTGCATGCTTTTTACACAAATTCAATTTGAAACAGAATAACAGTTAAAGCAGAATGAAAATTAACCATTTTTGCCATGTACATTGCTCGTCTTGAAAGATAAGCAAACCTCTATTTATCTTGTTCGCAGAAAGGAGAATTACTGTATGGGACAATACAGATAGTAAGATCTTAGCTGAAGTAGCTGTAGTTTTCTGAGACAATTGACGGCAGTTTATAGAGCTCAACTCTCTTACTTTTTTGTTTGCCTACTCTAGTATGATTTGGCAGCTGCAGTTTCACTTCATAACCTTGTGTGCTGGCTGTTCTGATCCATTGAACATGAAAGTCCTGTAAAGTCAGTGCTATGCACTATGAAATCCATTCACATACCCCATCCGAAGATTTTTTTTTTACCTTGGTTGAACATTGACGGAGATAGCCGAGCTTGGCGAATGCCATAATACAGCCGCTATTGGCACGTCATGTATATCTAAATAGGTTATGCACTCACTAAACATTGCATTGGAAAATTGGAAAAAGTCCACCAACAGTATATTGAAAACAACTAAGGCCCGATTGCTGCTAGTCTAAAATTTCAAAGATGGCGGCACGTCGAAGTCACTGCAACGGTTTGAGTAAAGCAAGTTAAAGTCGCGAGATCACCTGGTTAAGATTATCCCTTTTTTTTCCATTTTCTGAAGTATGAACCACTTATTTTCAACTAATAATTTCTGTAGAGTAGTATTGGCATTGATGCATTGCTTTCTGTCAGGAGGAAGAGGACTTTTACTATCTTACATGTTTTTACCAAACCTGTGCAGTGACGTTGACGTGCCACCATGTTGGAACTTCTACACTGCAGCAATCGGGCTAAAGTTGTTTTTAATAAACTTGGTGGACTTACACATTTTCCATTGCAGCCTTTTGTGAGTACATAATCCATTTACGCTACTGGAGAAGTTTGGTAAGATTACTTGCATTTTTAGAGGTGTAATTTCCGGCTGTATTAAGGCAATTGTCAAGCTCTGCTATCTCTGTCAATGTTCGGCCAACTTAAACAAATCTTCGGATGGGGTATGTGAATGGACTTCATAGTGCATAGCGCTTTAGTAAAATTGACTCTGAACCTACACTTTAAGAAAACTGTTTTCTATTTGCTTTCCAGACTCGGAGTTCTGATCCGCTCAGTTGTTTGGAACGCGGACGTTTGGCGTGTGGTGGGGACGTTTGCATGGGTCTGGAGCCTTTCTTGGGAGACTTCAGAGGCTTGTATTCTCCAGCTGAAGGCCTTGGAAGGACAAGTATTGGGCCTCTTAGTGAAAGTGATGAAGAGGAGGAGGAAGAGGGTGATGATGGTGGTCCTGATCATGAAGGAGGACCACAAAGTGTTTTTGAAAGGGATTGCACAGAACTTGACATTTCCTTAATTGAGGAGAATTAAGAAAATAATAAAATACATGCATATATATGTGTGTATATATATGTATGTGTGTGTATATATATATACATATATATATATATATATATATATATATATATATATAATTTGGACATCTCCAACGCCCCACTCTCCATTGCCAGCATTCAACACTTCAAATCCCTGCTACCTTCCAGGGGCAGGGCTCTCAGGAACACCGACACTCAATGACAATGATCTCTTGACTACTGTCAATAAACCAGGTAATACAGGTAGCCATGGATGCTGACTCGTCATCATAGTACATTCCAAAACCTATTGCTGAGACATTCTTTGGGTCGTGAATATTCATAATCCTGGACACACACGATATTCCCTTAATGTTTTTGGATGTCTTCTTAATTCACCCTCAAGCTGACTTGGATAGAATATGTGGAAAACAAGTCTTTGACGTCTTGCTTTCTTTCTTTTTAATCTTTCTTCAAGTTTTTCAGTAGTACAGTAGAATTTCTTGGATGATGGTGATGAATTTCGGTGTTTGTTCAGTTAAATTCAAAGGGCAGTGTGGTATTGCAGTTTCCTCTGCAATCCTTTCTATTTTCTGGTGAAATGAGTGATCCAGCATAAGCCTTAAAATTCCAGTCTCTCTCTGTCTTTCTGGCTCTCTCTGTCTTGCTCTTAAAATGCTACTAGGAAATGAATTGTGTAGCTGTTGTCCTTTTACTGTTTCTTTTGAACTGTTTTCTTAATATTTCTACTCTATATAACTAATTCTCTGATAAATAGAGATATGTAGATATTAATAATGAATGCACTGTGTTAAAAAGTCTAACAACAAAAAAGTGTCAGCAACCACTGTATTCTGAGGGCACATTGTAATTGTATTGTACAGCAACCATTTGTCTATAACAAGTCATGTGTAAAGATGTTAGCTTGGAGACTGGGCCGGGTCATTACTCTCTTCTAGCTATTATTATTATTATTATTATTATTATTATTATTATCATTTATTATTATTATTATTATTATTATTATTGTGTTATAAGATGGTTTGAAATTCCAAACTCGGTTTGTGTACAATAAAGTTTATGGAAATTATTTTACAAAAAACAAATAATGGAAGATGTATTATTTATTTGTTTATTATTTATTTAAGTATGTGGTTAGATGGCAGGCTGTGCATACAGCACCTACTAAGCAGAACTGATTTTGAGCCACTTTTAGTGAAATGTCTTCTGGTTATGGGACTGGTTTGAGATGATGCTGAGTGAGTGTAAATAGATAGTTTTTTTTGTTTGTTTTTCTCAGAATGTTATGCATCAGTCCAATTCTGTTAAAGGAATATCACTCTGCAATTATTGTTTTATTTACATATTTATTTCATGTAAGCCCACTCTAAGTATAATGTGCTCTCTTCCCAAAATGAACACTTAACTGCATTCTCTGTGTCAAAACTTATGAATTTTCTCTGAAGTCTTATCTAAGAGGGTTGATACATGAAGCTCACTATAACTCAGCCAACAAACAAAGGAAGTGCATGTTCAGGAGAGTGGTAGCTTCAATAAGAGAGTGGTTGTCATTGCCTTGAAACAAAAAAAAAAAAACGGGGGAGACTATTCTCTCAAAATTGAGAAATAAACATCTGAAATTCTCTGAAGTGATTGTTCCTCATTTGGAGTGACCCTTTTTCTGTTTTTCAGGTTGAGCTGAATTGCTGATGGCTTTTTCTTACAGTTGCTATGAGCTGACACTGTTATGGTAAGATTTAAAAGTAATAGTAATGAAATGAGTGCTCTGCATAGTAACTACAGTGTAATTATGAATGGAGAAAACATGCAGGTGACTTGGTGTAGGCTGGTCACAATCTGTCAGCAACTTCAAAATGATACCATGCTCCGCTGTTTAGACTGTGAGTGCTGGTCCAATTTAATTTGTTGACTCATCTATTTCTCATTATGCACAGAAAGTTTATTCAAAAACATATCTGACCTTGTATTAGTCCTTGATCCCTACCCTCAGAATTAAACCTGTCGGTACCAAGTCTCACTGTGTTTTTCGATAAGGTATGCCACCATACAGTTAGAAGTTAGAATATCTGATAGCATTGCATTCAGAGTACCGGTAGCTTTTTCTGTGTTATCAGACTGTTTATGTTCATTATGGGCGGAATTCTCCCATGTGCTTAAGTCTTAGCACTTATTACTTGCTAGTTATACAAATGACTTAAGTCTGTCACTTGCACACTGTAAGGCCAGTTGCATGTAGCAACAGACTTAAGCCATTTGCAAAATGTTCACAGATTGAAAAGGCTGGAGCTAAGCACTTTTTTGGACTTAAGCACATGAGAGAATTCCATCCTATAAGACTTTGAAGTGTTATATCACTGGTGAATAGGGGGAAGTAAATTTAACCGATATCACCATAAAACTCCCAGAGCTGAATATTTACATAAGGCACCATTTTTTGAATAGTAAGTTTCATAAAGATCTGGGAGAGGGGGACTTAATGCTGAATATGTGAATTTGTAAATATTTCGATTTGTTTTGAACTCTTGGCTGGCATATTTAATCTAGATGAGATATGGGATTAAAAGTGAAGTCAGTGATTCTGTGTTGTTGTATGGGAGGCAGAGTGGTGTTTATCTTTTGCTGCTTAAACCTGTATGAAACTAATGCACGTTCGCCTGGCTTTCGCAACAAAAGCTCACAAGAGCTTAGTCTGGCCAATCTCATGTACTAACCACCTTCTCAGAAGCAGAATTAAATGTAAACCCTCCTTACCAGCCTTAATTATTAAGACCTCTTTCTTCACCCTTGAGTGAAAGCTCGCTTCTCATTGGTTTCTGAAATTCTGGGACAAGAAATGCAGTAAATATGCTGCTTTGCCACACTGACATTTTGTGCAGCGTCATAGGAAATATGGGCAAGCCCAGGTAAATGCCGATGTAAAATGCCTACTCAATCAATCCTTGGTCACTGTTGACAGCCCTGTCGTTATCTTGTTAAGTCCGTCCAACAACTCTCCACAAAGATAGAACGTTTTGAAGGCTCTGTCCAATATTTGCTTCTGCTAGGGTGTGTACCAGGTAGCCCTAGGCCTTAGCCCTAGCTTTAGTCTAAAAGAGAATTGGGACACCCTTCACCCCTTCACCCTTGGCTATATAGAGGGTTAAATGGTACAAATGGGATTCAGCCAGAACATGCTCTGTATTATTGGTGAGCGGGGAAGATATTAATGGTCGAGTTTATGCGCATGGACTCTGATAATGCTGTCCAGTGTGTCCTGCTATGTCGAGCCTTTTTGGCATTTTAAATAAATAGCGCTTGGACAGTCATTGAAACCCATAGTAGGCTGTTAGCACAAACAGCGGCCAAACTAATAAACTCAGCTATCAGCACAATTTTCCCTTTGAATGAATGTTTTACTTGTGTTCATGCTGAAAAAGAGCCTATATAACTTCTGCACCAGTGTGTCACTTTAAGCTATATTTAGGAGTAATTCCAACCATGGCCCTGTCGTACAAACTTGCTGATTGCTGTTGATATGAAAATTATAGAATGAGAGGATTTGAAACAACAGAAGAAATACTGAAACAACTAACTAAGTGGTACCATGGGTAACAAAAGTGAAACATTTTATGATTCCATTCAGTTATTGTAAACTGCATGTTCGCTATTAGGTCTATGTCTACAAAATTCTCTTGTTCTTCTTTCCTACCCAAGCTTGTTCCTTTAGGTTCTCCAGTTTTGATTTTTCCGGGATTGTGTAAAACAGTGCACCTCACTTCAAGGTGGGTTGAATGCTGGGCTAGCTCAGTCGGGTATGACTCACAATTTGGCATAAGCTGACTTGATTTTATAATGATTTCTGGTTAGTTTCAGCTTGCTGTGTTGTACCACCTTTGCACACTGCTGCTGGGGTTGAGATATTCCCATCCACTGTCAATGACTGTGACTATTGCTGTATTCAGGAGTTCTTGCCACCCTCAAGTCACTTTCACCTTAGAGTCTATCTCTTGGTGTATAACCATCTGGCCTTGCCCCAAGTCACTGCAACTGGTCAATCATGTCCTTGTCCTACATTTTGGACATTGCCTTATCCCATTTCTTACACCATTAATGTTAATATACACTGATATAGATAGGGGCAATAGAGAGCAGGTTGTTTTTTAAGAACGTCTGTTAAAGAGAAAGTAAGGAATGAATCTGTCAGTTTCTTGGCTAGAAGCCTTCTATTGATACCTCCCATCACTCGTAGATTTAAAGTTGTTGCTATATATCAGGTTGCAAGTGACTTGCAAAGAATTTGTAGACTTCAGGTTGGAATAATGTTATATTGTGTATTCCTGTTTTGATTTTTATTTCTAAAAAAATGTTTAGGCCTACTACTAATTATAATTTATTAGATTGTTAGGGTCAAATATATATAATAGTCAATAACCTTTCATACACATCTCATGTCCACATACTGTACCATTAAATAGCCAATGTCTGTTATGCAAACGTATGTGTCTGACTTGGAAGCAAGATTAAAACAAAAAATGTCCTTATTTAAAGTAAAGTTCTTTTGATATTTGCGCTACTAATATCTCTATTGTGGTCATACAATTTAGACATTATGTTGCATTTAGTCTGTTTCTTTGAAAGAACAGCAACTATTTTGTTGACATTATTTCTCTGTTTCATTATTCTGACATGATATCACGCTTGAAAGACACAACCTCTATGGTTCATTTGTTTTCAAGACTAATTGCAGGGACAGAGCCAGGGTGGGGGAATGAGGGAAAAAAAGCCCACAGCACCCTCCCCCACTTAAGGAAGCTTTCAAAAAAGTCCGTTATTTTCTTCAGAAGCACACAACCCAACCCCTCTGTTGCAAGTTAAATAGTCACTTAATTGTCAGGTCAGATTTGGCAAATCATCAGGTTTTTGTTTATTGGCTTAATCTGTGTCTAATAACATTGAATATTTTTGAAGGTAGACAATAAGCACATTCAATAACTTCATTGTGTTTGAAGCAGTTTAAAAAAGAGCACATAAAGAGCACTTAAAAAAGATCTATGAAAAGCATTTTGTGTGTTCAAAACAGGAAATATCCAGACAGTTACATTTTTAGTCAAAAACTGAAACACTTTTTCGAAGCATCACAGTGCATGCTGCTTCTTTAAAGACATTTAGGACAAACACTCGGGCAGACTGGCCAATGGAACGCTTTTTCCAAACAAGGGGAAGGCTGATTGGGTAAGACAAAGTGACCTTTGTCTCTGATTGGTTCTCTGTGTTTCAAAGGAGGAGGAGAGCCCTTGGCTGGGAGGACGCCAAGCTAGAGCGCTTTGACGGCAAGTGTAAGTGGAGTGGGAGAAAGGAAGACAGGCTGGTCGGCTGCAGCATGCAAGGTTGGGGGGTTGAGTAATTCTGCTTTTTGTCTATGGTCGTGAGAATGAGATAGTGGGGAGGCAGACGAAAAAGCTTTAGTGATTGCATGCTTATATTTCTTCGTTCCTGTGTCTGTGTGAGCTAGTGTTCCTGTAGGCTCTTCCTGCATTGTTTTTGTGTGTTTGCACGCATGCGCATTCCAGCCAGTGTGGGGGGCAGGGTGGGGTACTGCAGCAGTATCACCCACTCAGCCCCTCCCTACGTGGCTGGCTGAGACTCTTGCAGGCAGAGGGGGGAGGAGGAATGACTGAGAACTGAAGGAGGGGCATTTTTTTTTGCATAGCCATTATGGCTGCTTTTAGTAGGCCTCAATACTCAAAGCAGGCATCCACAACCATATGGTGTGAGTGTTGCCAGCCTTGTAGGCTCTCCATGTTGTGTGGTTAGGGTTTTGTCTCTTCATTTTCATTTTGCTTGCTTCTCCTGTGGTGGAAATACACAGAATTGAACACAGTGAGTCATATGTTCATGGTGGATGACAAGTAACATCAAATAATCCTCTAGGTCAGTGTATATTAGGTCATCACTTAAAAAATGAGAGCACTGTGAGTGATAGTGATTTTTCATGACTTCGGGCGTGAATAAGGTTTTAGCCACAGTAGATTAGACTAAAATATCTACCAAAGAAAGATGTTGGATGTTAATTACCATTGGATGTTAATTGGTGAACACCAGCCCAGCATTATTTTGTCTTCAGCGGTGGATTAAAACAAGTGAATTTAGCCGCAAAGTAAATCATCTTTAAATTAAGGCATATCAAAATGATAACTTTATTTGTACAACCATTTGAAAATAACATTTGAGTCATAGCATTTTAGCTAGTGCTAATATGTTGTTCAGGTTGGATAGGATTTGTTCCCTGCTGGAAAAAAAAATCAATGTCTCTGTTGCACTGCCTGAATATGACGGGAAGAGACCCTAACCCTAACTAATATGACACCTTCTCACCCTCCCACCCCATTACCCCCAACACACACATGCACACACACACACATTTTTTTGGTAACTGTTTGACATGTTGAAATCTGCAAGCATTTTTATTGGAAGTTAGATGTCACTGTGCCCTTGAACATTGACAAAAATTTTACTCCTATGTTTAATTTATGAATTTCTGATGGATCACTTTTCCAGGAATTCGTCCCCCTATCCTCAATGGACCAATGCATCCGCGCCCATTGGTGGCGCTCCTAGATGGCCGTGACTGTACTGTGGAAATGCCTGTCCTGAAGGATGTAGCTACTGTTGCATTCTGTGATGCCCAGTCAACCCAAGAGATACATGAAAAGGTAATATACTGCTTTTAGTGTGCTGGATTTCAGCTGCTCATCATTTACTACTATTAACCAATATTACAGTGTGAATTTGTGTATAGTACATAATAATATCCTTGTCAAATAATCCTTTTTTCCCCTATGTCTCTGTCACCCTCTTCCTAATGTCATTGTCATCTATAATTATTCAGTGAAATATGGAAGAGCAGGACTGTTTTTGTTCTGGTTTCATTTATCATGTGTTAGCCCAAACATACATCTGCTGCACCGTCATAAAATCCTGCATATCATCAGTCACAGAAAATGTTTTTTTTTTTTACTTTAGGTATTAAATGAGGCTGTGGGAGCTCTCATGTACCATACCATAACACTTTCTCGTGATGACCTCGACAAATTCAAGAGCCTGCGCATCATTGTAAGAATAGGCAGTGGCTTTGATAATGTGGACATCAAAGCAGCAGCAGAACTTGGTAGGTGCTAAATATTTATTTATGTATAGTTTTGAACTATTTTCAGAATTAAAAGTATCATGTTGTTACTTGTATTTGTGTTAGGCAAGACTAATATCTGCAATAGCAGAGGCAGTGCTCAAATTTTGTTTAGTGACTGTTCACGCTCTTAAGTATTATCATTTTTGTTGTTCTTTTGTTCAGGAAAAAAATGCAAAGTTTTATGACAATGGCAATATTTTTTATTTTACTTAATTCAATTGCCGTCCAACTGACACTGAATTTTATTCCATTCATATAAATACCCACATCATAACAGTACAATCTACTAACAGTCACAAACAATTTTTTATTATTTGGGAAATATGCATCAGTTTTTTGCCGCATGATGGTGTCCTGCTTGAATGTTTTTTTTTGTTGTAGTTCTTGTTTTTTGTGAATGTCAAGATGCTTTGGTTTTATGCTAATGTCGTTTGTACATTATGTTTTGCCTATTCCTCAGTATGTTACATAATAGGTTGGCATCAAATTATCTGTTTACTTATAGGTTACCATAAACTCGAACCAGTCATAAATGGCTTTATATTTAAATAACAGTTAATTCCATTGAGGCCTATAACAGCATACTCTGGTGTGAAAATCTGATTTGTTGCAGCTTGTGCAGCATTGACCACTGACTTTAGCTAGCGTAGCTGTCCTCTTGTGGTTTCCTTGCCCTGCAGTTCTGTGACTGCACATACTGTAGCACTCTTATTGACAACATTTTCATCTTCTAAAGAAATGGTTCTACTGAGCTTGATATAGGCTACATTTGAGCTTTATGGTTGCTCCTTTATGCAAACTATGTTTACAGATTATTCATGTCACAATTGTATACAAGGTAAACAACCAATTTCATTAGTCTTAGATTTGAGGTTCTCTTCAAGATACAGCATAGCCTAAATTCAACTAAGCAAGCTACCTGTTTTGTAGTATTCTTCTAAATACATTCATCCACCGCATATGGTCCTTCACAAGCTTTCTTCATCCAACAGGTATTGCAGTGTGTAATGTGCCAGCTTCATCGGTTGAGGAGACGGCAGACACTGCTCTCTGTCTCATCCTCAATTTGTACCGGAGAGTGACCTGGATGCACCAAGCACTGCGTGAAGGCACAAGGGCTGGAAGTGTGGAGCAGATCAGGGAAGTTGCCGGGGGAGCTGCACGGATACGTGGAGAAACTCTTGGAATCATTGGTCTTGGTAAGGAAGGAAAGAGCAATCCAGTTGTTTACTAGCTAATATTTTGGTCATTGTCATTTTGTGTGCATGCAGTTGTGTAGGGGTGATCTCATGCATATTTCGAATTTATTCTGTGCAGGACGGGTTGGCCAAGCAGTGGCTTTGCGTGCAAAGGCTTTTGGCTTCAATGTCATATTTTATGACCCGTATCTGCCTGATGGTGTGGAACGCTCCCTGGGTCTTCAACGAATGTCAACCTTGCAGGACCTTCTCATTCACTCAGACTGTGTATCTTTACACTGTAGTCTAAATGAACACAACCATCATCTTATCAATGACTTCACTATCAAACAGGTAAGTGCAATGAATGAAATAATCACTGCATGATTCTTTCAGTCACATTTTGTGTTTTAAGTCTAAAATCATTGTATTTGTTTTGGAAAATCACCAAATACCTTATTCTATGAATTTACTATATTTTGTATCAGTGTTTCCCGCGGAAAATGTGTTAGTCATGGTGGGTGAGGGGGTAAGTCGGTTTCAGAGACAGTTGACGATCATCAGTGGAAAGGTTATGTTGTGCAGTTTCATATGAAATATGATATGATACCCAGCAAAATAAATAGCTTATACCATTTTTGTAAAGCAACTTTAGAAATTACATTTCATACCTTTCACGAGACCTAGTCAAGGTGGGACGTACTTGTTGTCAAGATGGCCGCCTTAAAGGTGAACTATGAGATCCTGAATGATGTCACTTCTGTTGACGTTCCACATAAACAAAGTGCTACTCTCAAATTCACAGCCCCTGTGCTGTCTCCAGAGACCGAACTTTTTCACAATGTATTCGGGGGGCCAGGCAGCAAGCTGATCAAGCTGACAAAAATGAAATTGTGCTAAAAAACATGCAAGATCTCATAGTGCACCTGTAAAGTGCTAGGGGAAACCCTGTTGTGGTCAAAGAGCCAGTAGCATGAAGACCAATTAAATTATTATGACTGGTGCTAACACAGCATGGTCTTCATCATAATTTTTTCCCTATGGATTTATGTTCAATGTCTGGGAGAGAGAAACTTGTGAGCATGGAATCTTCTCCTTTACTCCAGGCTGATAAGGGAAGGAATGGAACGTTTGGCGGACTGTCATTTGGGGAACAAAATTTTTTTTTGACTGAGCTGATTTAGCTAGGAAGCTGCAAATCTATGCTATTTGGACAGGAGATAACATCAAAGTAGATTGCTGTTTGTGTCACTGAAGTGTTCTGTGTGTCTGCGTGTAATGTAATCATTGCGTAGTGGCAGTGTCATAGCCTATGAGGTTTATCCAAGGCGCGATTGCTACTACAGTAGTTGAATGGGGGCAGTCATGTTTAGGGATTCGGGCTTGCAACTGAAGGGTTGCCAGTTCAATTCCTGATCAGTGAAACATAGCTTAAGTGCCCTTGAACAAGGTATCCCTCACTGCTCCCCAGGCGCCGCCATAAGCAGGCAGCCAGCTGCAGGTGTGTGTCTGTTCAGTGATATTTAAACTGTTGTTTTCACATGCACACCTCTGTTTACTTCTCTATGGACTCAAATACCATTATTGTCAGTTTTTATCGTTTTTAATGCATGACTCACCTTCTGATCATTACCCAATTACTTGCACATCATCACAGATGATTTTCTGTTGCTAACAGATTCAAACTGTTGCAATAAATAAAATTACAAAGGCACATAATTTTCACTTCACACGTAATGTAGTTGTCTTTCCTTTTGCCGTCCAGAACGAAAGATCACATGGTCACAATAACGTGCTTTCAGAATATACAGTGCCTTGCAAAAGTATTCATACCCCTTGAACTTTCCCACATTTTGTCACGTTCCGACCACAAACATAAATAT
>JASCIP010000401.1:4431863-4443250 GCA_034783695.1 Sardinella gibbosa
ATGACCTTCTGCAGGTCATCCATGACCTGGTGTTGTGCTGAACCATTTAGGAATATTTTGGCAAAAGCACTAAGTGAATGCAAATGAGCCAAAGCAATAGGGAAGGATGCAATTTTGATGGTACCGACTCTTTATATGGAAAAGGAACTAGATTTGAAGCATGTGTGAACAGTTTTGGGAGAGATATGAGTTTATGCTAGTGAGCTCTAATGTTGCGCAGAACTGTAATGATCTTGTAGTTTTAAGATTGCAATTTCTGTTTCAAGAAATGAGCCAAACTGCCAGAGAAAAACTGTAAAACATGTCGAGTTTTCTGATTGAATTAATGATTGAGTTTACTGTAAATAAAGGTGTCTAATTCATTCTTCTCTTCTGGGCTCTCAGAGGTTACCCCAGCAGATTCAGGAGCGCAATGAGAAGCTGAAGGAGGAGATGATGGGTATGAGTTTTTATTTCTCATCTTGATGTTCTCTTTCTCTGTGTTGAGCCCCATACACACGTGGCCGGGTATTTATAAAAGCTTGTACTGTTTTATGCAGTTGTGCCTGTAGTCCACACATTTTTTTTACTTTCCCCCCGATAGGACAGTAGCGAGTGACCGGAAATGAGTGGGGAAAAGAGATGGGAAAGGATAAAGAAATAAGTTTTGGTCAGAATCAAACCTGGGTCCCTGGGTTTATGGGCCTTGGCCCACTGAGGCATGGTGCCCCCCTCCCGTCCCAAAGTGGAGATTTCTTAGGACTCTGGCTTCAGTGATTACATGCAATGTCATGGTCACTCTTAATTTTTTCAGATCTCTGGTTGGCTACTTGTTTGTTCAGTGCATTTTTAAGACCCCTCCAGCCGAAGACAGCACCATGTAGGCAGAATTATTTTCAAAAACTGAGGTAGAAGAAAAATTTGTTTTCGTAAATACACGGCTACGTGTGCTCAAGGCCTTTGTGGTATATATGGCTGTAAGCAACACTGAGGGGCTTTGGTGTAAAACTAATGAGCTAGCTCCATCCAAAAGGCACCCAAAAAACTCCAAACACCTCCCACAACCTTGCTGGTACTAATAACATATTAACCTTTTGCTTGTTGGCAATCTAGCCAGATGTTTTGTGAAGGGTTTTCTTTCAATTTTGTGGTAGGATTCCTACCCAGTACACAGAACTTTTTTGTGCACATCCTTAACTGGTGGGAATTCAATTCTTTTATATTTCCATATGCAACCAAAATGTCATTTGAAGATGACCCCAAAGCTAATTGCTTGATAACTACCTACCGCAAATGGTGGTAAATGGTTGCTTAGGGTTGCTTTATGATGCCCTTATTATTACCAAGACATGCTTACAAAGAGGGGGATGTGATGCACTAAAATTTAACTGAGAGAACAATGATGCACTGACATAACTATTCTTAACATATGCAGCATTGCCATCATGCTTCTCTCAGAAAGCATTCGAATCAGTCAGGGCACATAAGAGTTAGTGGCACCTGCACATGAGGAGACCTCAAGATCAGTTCACTTTTTGTTTCGTCCCACTTGGCAAAAACTCTTTGAATGTGGTCAGAATTATTGCTTTTTTGAATGAGCCACAGCATCTTGCTGGAATCACTCTGCCTGAGAAATGTGTGGAAAAAAATTGGCATAGACAAATCAAATGACATAGACAAACCAGCTCTTACAGCGATATGCCACACTCTTAGAGTCATTGCTACAATACTTTTGGGAATTCTTGGGGGGTTCATGATTTTTCTGTCATAAAGTGCTTACTAAGTGTGAGTCCTGACCGACCTCCTTGTGTTTGCAGTTGTCACCTTGACATTCTCGTTTTCATAAATTTCAGAGTTTTCATAAATTTGTTAGTGCTTGTAACCATTAGCTGTTTGAATGTAGCTTAATGCTCATTTCAATACAGGATGACTTGGTGCTTTGTAATAAATTGTCATGTGTGTTTATGTTCACAGGTAAACTGAAGGACTTGGGCAATATGATCCTACGTCCATTTGGTCTCTCCACGTCAAATTTTCAGGTCAATCAGGATGCCGCCACTGGATCCTACTCCATCAACTTTGTGCAGGGTCCAGGTGGTAACAGAAGATAACACTATGGCAATATGTCTGCTTTGAAGCAAAAAGAAAGCCAAAAGCCACAACCATCATGGTCTGTTGACTGTCTTGCCACTAAAATGAGGGGGAATGGCAAAGTGTATTTGAAGTGGAGTAGCTACGTTCACCCTCACATGAATCACCAAGTATCGAAGTCCACATTAATGGATAAAATTTGATTTAGATATGGCTCTTATCATCATTGTATTGTTGAGCTATGTGTCAAAGTGCAATTGCTGTTACTTGCTTTCTCTGGACAGTTGAAACACTGATTGCATGTGGTGTTGTGGAAGCTTATCCAAAAACACCATCAGGAACTGTGGGGTAAATTCACTGTGGACTTGGATCACAGTTGAAAGCAAATCTTTTTGAGTTTCACATTCATTGTATGGCGTTTTTGTACTTGCAAACTCTTGTACATCTCAAAAATGTCATGATATACGCGCAAGCATACACAAATAGATGCAGACAGTATTATCTCAGAAGTGGAGACCATCCACTGAGACTACAACAACATACAGTAGTGAGAACTGTCTACATTGTAAAACTGCATGCTTGTATTAAAAGAGCTGTTTGGATTTGAAGCTTTATATGTTGTGTACATCATTAAGACATCATACCCCCCCCCCCCAACCAATGCAACGAGATACCGTCCTGCGCAACAGCCCATGTCCCCCATATCAAATCCTACCCCTGATGTACACACACACACACACACACCCTGCTGTACACAAAACGGCAGAAACAAAAATTATGACGCTTGGGTTGCCCTGGCTCAGTTGGCTAAGGTGCCGTGCTATAAATCCGGGGACTGAGCTTCGAGTCCAGGTCATTTCCCCTACCCCATTTTTCTCTCTCACTCATGTCCTGTCACTCTCTAACTATCCTATTCGAATAAAGGCAAAAAATTCCCAAAAAGGGTCGCCGTAGCTCAGTTGGTTAAGGCGCCACACCCGGGGAGCCCAAACAATATTGTATAAAAAAAAAGCCCCCAGACAAACCCCCTCCATGCGCACACACTTCTGTACACAAAAAACTCTCACATACAAAGGCACAAGCAGATGTTTAATGTTCAGTTCATAGAGATATACAGATACCAGTAAAAACAAAACAAAAAAACAATTCCCCTCAACCATCATTGGCGTATGTTAATTTCAATAGTTGTCCGATTGTTTTGAAACGCATGTATGTACAAAAAGAGAAGCCACATCCACCTGTCCTCCACTACGTTCACAGCTTTTCACTGATGTTTCCATCTCTTTCTGAGATTTTCAGCCCAGCCAGTGTTGCCGGAGACCACCTTCCATCACTATGTATTGAATTTGAACAGGGGACCCGTAGGAAAGGTTTTGAAAATACACTGGGGTTGTAATAGTATACAATCACGGGACCATAAAGACTACAGCCAACTTTTTTTTTTTTTTTTTTTTTAAATCATTTTGTGTGATCAAGGTCATAGAGAAGGGAGCTTGGGTGTCTCAAGCGTTGAGGGAAAGGTAGTTTAATAATCCTTAACAAAGATGCTGAGCTTGGTTAAGTCTGTAGCTTTGATTTAGCTAGTTGGCAATAAACGAAAAAAATTCAATTATTCTGTCCATCCCCCCACCCCATTCTTCATAGAAACACAACACTCAAAAAGGACTTCCGAGAGCCCACTAGTTAAGGCCATATCATTTTAAATATAACTCAACATTTTAACAACAAATTTCACATCATTTGGGGAAAAGGGGAAGGAATTTCATGATCACTTCGCACAGCAAAAGCCAGATCCCCCAATCTCCACACTTCAGTGAGAGCTTAACACATGCAGTCTTTATCACAATGTTTATCTCATCCGGATTGAGTTGACGTAGGCTACTTTTCATGTTTAATTTATTTTGCTAATTCTGCAACATCCTCTGTCCTTGCATTAATGCTTGTAGCAGCGCCATTTGCCTTTTTCATCTCAGCCTCGACCTTGACTCGGATCATGCTTTGAAAATGGACACCTGCTCAAGGAGAAAGAGGCGAACTGCAAGATTTACGGTTCCTCACAAACTCAAAGTTGAGAGAGCTGAAGTTGGAGCGAGTCAGCAATTCATTATAAATATATAGATAGATATAGATATATGTCATCTTCTTAAATAAAAATAGTATCTCCTCTTGGCCCAGTTTGTCCCATGGTAGACTGCATCTTCCTCTTACCATCGCACCCTCCAGCTTCTGGCAGTGTGTTCAGGAGGCCATGGACCTGTCAGCAGCCCTTCAGTGTGGCAGCACTGGAGGACAGAGCAGAGAGAGGAGAGCTGTGGTCAAAATAACAATATATATCATTAGATGTTAGCAAAGACCAAATAGAAAGACACTTGCACATACAAAGCATGCCGGATGCCTGACTGTCTGTTTATGTCCGATAATCCAACAGGAGGATATGTGCAATAAGCCTTGCAACAGTTCTATTTACTTAGCTATGCAGTCCAAGGAGTAACTAAAAATATCAACAGAGCCTCTCCTCTTACTCAACATCTGTTGCTTGACTCCCCCACATAAAGCTACCATAGGAAGGAAGAGGATTGCTTCTGACATTTCAGTTTGGAAAGGTAGTGCCTGTTTAGTCTCAACCCAATCAGAAGTGCTTGGCAGAGGTAGAGCCTACCTTTGAACCTGTGACAACTGGGACAGAATGAGGGTTTCACTAAGTTTCTGTGCAAATGCTAAGCAACTGTAATCCCTCCCCGGCTAAATATCGCAGTAGTTACACAGAGGTAATAAAAATGTTCACTGGTGTTATAAACAAGGGCAGCCATGGCCTACGGGTTAAGGCTTGAAGCGGAGGGGTTGCTGGTTTGATCCCCGTCCTGTAGACCATGGCCTAAGTACCCCTGAGTAAGGTACCTAACCCCTCACTGCTCCCCAGGCGACACTGCACCGGGTAAGTGTGTACTTTACTTCTTTGTTTCATGTCTGCACGTTCGATTAGGACAATTGCAGAGACCAATTTTTCCTCACAGGATCAAAAGTGTAAACTATGCTTAAACATTGAGTAATCATATATACAGTACATATATACATAACTGTGTGTTGTGATAAATAAGTATGTTTGGCACATCTACAGTATGACTATGAAACAGGTGAGACATGTTTAAGTCTGTTTGCAGGTAAAAGAATCTGTCTGATTGCTTTGACAGGAAATGGGGAAGTCAACTGCCCTTTATTAGCTGTGATAAAGTCATTGTTGCAACTGTGTCTTAAACACAGAAAAAATATTATTCAACTTACTTTAAGCCTTTCACTTTGGGGGCCAGGGGGACATGGAAAGGTTAAAATAATGACAACTACGCTAAAATTCTTTTTGTTCACATTTTATTTATATAATCTTGAAACAGAAACATTTACACAATATTTTCAAATGTAACTTGTTCTCAAAGGATTTACAGCATTCTCTGACCTGCAAACAGACTCAAAAATAAAAACAAAGAAAAAAATGAAAACATAACAGAAAAAAAGCCAACCACCAAAATAAATACAACTTTTCTCTGGTTTTGACGAAAAGCCAAAAGACAGTTAGTGTGTTGTCGACTACCAAGCAAGTTTACTTCCGGTCTTAGATCTCTACCTACAGATTGAGAACAAAGGGAGTGACCAAGAGACCCTACAGCATATCCCTTTTTATAGTGGAAGGGCGTTGACAGAATTTGATGGGATGTGCTTGTCACAGGGTGAACCATTATGAAATGGGAACAGGTAGTATGTTCTCAAAAATCTCTTCCTCTCAAGCCACCTAATCGCACGACTATTTTATCGTCAATTCTGAGGCAGGTTGTCTGGCTGCTCCTTCCGAGAAAAAAATTAAAATAAGAAATCACCTGTTCCATTTTCCAGCACTGCACATTCATACACATGACCAGCATATATTCACATGTATGTACGCACATATTCAAAAATTCACTGCCAGACAAGACGGCCAAACTAGTCAAAAGGCAAGAAAATAAAGTTCAGGCACACCACAGAAAAACTGAAACAAAGACATTGCCCTGCAAAGGGTACAGCTGTCAACACTAAAATCGGAGATGACTCACACAACTCACACAGAGAAATAAGCTGTTTGGGACAACCTACTTGATAATTCTGGCAGAACAAAACCCATTTGATAAAACTCAACCCTTTATGCAGCTCAGAGCACTCAAACAGACCAAATTATTGGGATGACATGTTCAGGTTGTTTCTTGTTTGCATTAGTGACTATGTACATATTCATTGTGCTCTGCAATAAAATACACATGAAGGCGACCGTTTCAAGAGTGCACACCTTCAATCAAAGACTACCGGTTCTGTGCCTTAAACAAAACATGAGCTCCACTGTCCAGAACTGGATAAAAGGTGAGACCTTTTTTTTAAAAAAAGAAAAAAAAAAGACACACAGAAGGAAAAAACAGACGACAAGACAAGGTAAAAGCACTAGGGCTACGGTACTGAGGCCTTATGTTCAGCTCGAAGGCTCTTTGCGGTCAATCATGATCTCTTTTCCAGGCAGACCGAGAGGAGGTGTTTGTGTGTGTGGGGGGGGGAGGTGTGTGTGTGTGTGTGTGTGTGTGTGTGTGTGTGTGTGTGTGTGTGTGTGTGTGTGTGACAAGAGCAGCATGGCACTCCTCTCATGGGCACTTAAGGTGAATTTGGCTTACGGGCAGCTCCTCAGAACCCTGCTGCCAGTGCCGGGGAGATCCACTGCTGGCGTGGTGCCACCTCAAGATAATGAGCTTTCTGCTTCACAGCTACAGCCCCACAACCAGCAGCAGAAGATCAACCAAAACTAGCCTCTTCTATAACACATCCTACAGGTCCAACTTCTCAAACTAATTTGTACAGCACCTTGTGAGAGGAAAACTGCCCTTACAACTGCTATGTATTCCACACTAACATGTCTGGATGAACAATGCCACCTACCCTTTTTTAACACTTGAACAGGGAGTTCTCAACCCATATTAGCCTCATCCAATACTAACTAATAAAGACTTCAGCCTTAAGTAGTCAAGTCATATTCTCACATATAATACTGAGGTGTTTGAAACAGACCTTTCTAATTCTTCAGAGAGAGCATATGTGCTGTTAGCAGCCATACCCACACAAAAGAACAATAACAATCTATCCTCCTCCTCCTAACTAAGCAAAATCTGTTCAATTTGAAGAGTTTATACACACTGCCCTGTAATGACTTGCACTTCATCAGTGCTTGGATTTCCTGGAATCTGAACTCATAGTCTGAGTTAGTGCCATTAAGTGGCTAGCATGTACCCTGCTCATCAGTAACTCCACAATACAGACAGCCCTTGATCTTACAGTCAGTAGAGGACACAAATGGACATGTTTTTCAGATGTAGACAAGGTACATCTATTTGTTTCTATTGTTGATATTATAACAGTCTAGATCTTTGTAATGGAACAGTAATTATGGGAATTGTTTTTTTGTTTTGTTTTTTTCCCCCAGAGTGTTGACAGCTGAAAATGTCATGGCGATAATGGTATCCAATGGTATACAGGGAAGATGACACACTCAATACTACCCACGGTATAAAACCCCTATTGCTTTGTATATGTTGAGCCCTCTCTATGGTAAACGTTTCATGCATTTCACCCTAAGAAAACAGACAGACAACGGACAAAAAGAAAAGTAGTGATCAGCTTAAAGGGTACATACATCTCACTTGCAGACCTTCCGCTTTCATTCATCATCAGTTCGACATGGTTTATGTAGTCAACATTAAAGACAGGCATGTTTGCAAATGCAATCACATAGGGATTAAAGATCAAATCTAGACAGAGGAGCTCAATGTTGAAATCAGCTGCTATGTTAACTATCTGCAAAAATGTTCGACATTTTCTTTAAAAACAACCCCTCCCTCCCCCCAAAAAAACAAAACAAAAACTGATTGTGACTGTGTAGTGTTTTTAAAAATCATGATGCAAAACAGCCATCATTTGAACCGCCAAACCTCTACTTTCGTTCTCTTAAGTCTTTTCCCTGTGGCGTTCTCCTTTCCACATGCTAAAGTAAAAGGAGTCCTAAGTGTCTGACCTGACACTTTCTCTGTAGCGGAATGGAGGCTGAGGACTAATCTCACGTGGAGTGCGGGGTGGGGAAGTAGGGAAGAGGGGGGGGGGCGTTCAGTGGGTGCCTGCTTTGCCTACCTTTCACTTGCCCTGAGGCTTAAGTGCCTCACGTCTCAAACTGCGTAAGGAGGGCGCGAACCTCAGGGGTGAGCTGCTTGGCAGCCTTGGCCGCCTCTGTGATGGCTTTACGGTACAAGCCCTTTCTCTTCTTGTCGAAGCGGGACTGGAAGTTTTCTAGAAAGGGAGCGAGCTGCGAAAGGCCCAGGAAGGAGGTGGTTGGCGAACCGAACCAGGCGACACGAGCCTCCTGCCTGACTAAGAGCCCGTTATCTTTGCGGCTCACTTGGATCGCTAAGATGCGGGCCGGCCACCAGGGGAAGCCATAGATTTTGGCCCAGACAATGTCCCCTACACAAATGGTCCTGCCGTCCAAGGCGACGCACTTTGAGACGTTTTTGGAAAAGACGGCACCTTTGATCGATTTACCGCGCTTTTTCTCGTCTTTAGAGGCAGACGAGGAAGGGTCAGCGGCGCCAGCAGTGGTGGCGTCTGCGGAGGACGTGCCGGGGGCTGGGGCCGCCGAGGGCAAAGAGCCAGGCGGGGGAAAGTCACAGGTCTCGGTCGAGCTACACTCGGAGTTCAAGGACTTTATCTCATCTGCGCTATCGACACTGCACATGGAGGTGCTAGAGGAGTCGGGCTGAGTGGGGTTTAGGGACACGTAAACCACGAGGTTGCCGGCCTTGCTCCCACGCGTCTCCCGCCTCTCTTCCCGCCCCTCCGACTCCTCGGGCTCCAGCTTGGAGTCCCCGCTCTCCGTGGCCATCTCAGGCTCTGGCTCTGGCTCGGGCTCCGGCTGAGGGAGGAGGGGGGGCCGGCATTGGGATGGGCCCAGCGGTCTGGGCTCAGGGTCGGTCGCTTTGGCGGGACCCGGGCTTTCAGCAGTAGCGGCAGCAACAGCAGCAACAGCAGCAGGGGCGGCCTCCCCAGAGGAGCTGGAGGAGGAGGAGGAGGAGGAGAAAGAGGAGGAGGAGGAGGAGGAAGAGGAGCAGGAGGAGCGCGTAGAGGGGCAGCGGGGCAGGCCGGGCTTGGGTAGCGACACCTGGCCGCTCCCTGGCACTTTCTCAAGGCAAGGCGGCTTACAAGGGGAAGAGTCGTTCTCTTCGTTACGGTACCTTTGGGGCTTGAGGCGCATCCGGGGCGGCAGGGGGGCAGAAATGCCGCCGGTGCCAGCGCCCCCGCTGATCTGCTGCAGACGGCGGGTGAAGTGCACCTTCTGGTGGGCCTCCTGCAGGGCGGCAGCTCTCGTCATGGCCTTGGTGTTGTTGCCGCCGCCGCCGCCGGCAGTCACTGTCTCCCTTTGCCGTCGCTGCGCCTTGGCGATCTTCAGCATCTCCTGGGCCTTGGCGTGGTCGATGTTCTTGCTCTGCAGGACCTTCTTGGTGCTGAGCTGGACAGCCCTGGAACTGTTGCCTGCCGTGCTCGACACCCCTCTGTTCACCACCCTGTTCCCACCTGCCCCTCCCTTCACCGAGCCCAGAGAGGACGAGGAGGATGAGATACGGATGCCCGGAGCCTGCCGTTTGGGTCCGTCTGAGTTGCGGCCCTTGTCCTCGGGCCGGTGGTCGTTCCGAGGCCGTTTGCCGGCTGACGCTGCGGAGTTGTCGCCGCGCCGCCGCTTGGCATCATCGGTCCGACAGTCAGACGCCGGGCCTCTCCGTGTTTCCCGTCTGTCTCCTGTAGTCACGGCACCCTTGCACTTGTCACACAGGACTTGCCGTGGTCGCAGCTTGATGGCGTTCATGATGGATGTGGGCTCTTCTCTGTACAGCCTGCGCTTCGGACGTTTTATCTTCCTGGGCAGAGGCTGAGGTAATGACTGGTTATACGTGTCCCTGATGAACAATGGCGGCGGGTAAGGAGCCCCTTCCTGAAACAAAGGGGGCGGTTTTGAGGTCCATGGGTTTGGCCGGGGTTCAGGCGTGGGTTCAGGAACGTTGCAACCTTCCGCGGGGTCTTTCCGTGGGGCATCTGCGGCATCCTGACTGCCTCCTTTCTCCGTTTCCGATTGAGAAGGTACTGCTTTTAGTTGCATAGATTCTGGCTTGTCCTTATATTCTCTTTTCGGGTGTAATGTAACTGGAATTCCATAGGGCCCAAACCTAGAATAAGAAATAAAAGAGGCATTATAGCCATATCAGACTCATACAAATGAATTCCAGAGAGGAAAAATGATGCCATTTTCAATCACAGAATGCAACCATATCCAAATCCATCCAGACACAATAATAATGAAACGAAATAAGCCTACACCATCTTGTTTACGTTACATAATTTCTGTATCTCTAAACATCTTCATTACGGCAATGACAGATGCACACTGCCCTCTATTTTGGGTGCCGTATTAAGGAGGAAAAAAGTATTTAATTACTGACCTCATGCCTGGTTGTATAGCCTCATATTTTTTTAATAATAAATATGGTTAAAATGTCTTGAGCATTTCATACATAGGAACTCTCAAGAACTTCTTCAAGACAAAAAGGGGGAAAAGATGCAACTGAATGCTCCTTACTCATCCAGATCAGCATTTATCACAAGGGCCTGAGACAGACTCTTTTCACTAAGATACCAGACAACAGTAAATTATACATCACAGGTCTAACAAGGGCATTGAGTGCAACTGAAGTTGATGCAGGACTGCGGACATGATGGAGCGCAGCAAAGGCCTACACCACTCACTTTGTGATCCCCAAAGTGAGATGAAAAAAACTACATCTCAGGTCTTGAATGATTTTCATGAATGTGATGTACAGTACAGTAGCAGTGAGAACATTGGCGTACCCAATTTCACATGCATGACTCTCTAACTATATAAATATCTTCGTTCTTTGAGACACAAAGCTCACTGAAATGTTACACGATTCATATTAAACTGTTAACCATTTGTACTGTTAATTTCTTCGAAAAATGACTTGCAAAGTATGAATTATTCAAAAATTCAAAACCACTTCTGTCAAGATATGCAACCAAAAAAAAATTCTTAACAATTCATGAAGCCCATTTTTTTTCAATGGAATGTATGGACGATTTTGATTTCTAAAGGAGTCTGGCAAGACAACCCCTCAACTAATGTCAACAAATGGTAGTGGGCTTTGAGGCAGAGCTATAGGCCCATGTCTGAAACACCATTCACATGGGTGGTGTTC
>JASCIP010000401.1:8502154-8515706 GCA_034783695.1 Sardinella gibbosa
CAAACACACACACATACTCTATGTTCACACACACACACACACACACACACACACACACACACACACACACACACACAATCACGTACTCTGCCTGTCCTCATCTGTCTCAGTGCAATCATATGATGTTGGACTAGTCACTATGTAGAAGATGGCAATAGCACCTTACCTGTTTGGTCATGGAGTCAATAAGCCGCACATAAAAATCCTGTTCTGTTCTGATGCCTGGTGGAGGGCAGGAGACGGGGGAGGAAGGAACAAAAAAAGAAACAGATAAGAGAGTCAGTCAAAAGTAGCCTATTCTCATGGCTCAATCACATTCCCCATAGTAATAAACATCACACTTACACACATGCACGCCCCCAAACACGCTAACATACACACACGTTCTCTCTCTCTCTCTGTCTCTCTCTCTCTCATTCATACACACACACACGCACACACACATACACATATGCTTCTTCTTCTTTTCAACATCTCCTAACGAATCCCTCCTCCAACCCAAAAAGAATATCAGTGACAAACCATTATGCTTCATGTAGCTTGCTTCAACAGTCTCCTCATCCCTTGGCATTTCAACTCATTTTTTTCGTCAGCCATCAGCTAAAAATAGCTGAGACTGTTTTACCAAAGCAATCCATTTCATAGTCTCCTCTCTACTGGAGACTGAGCATGTAAACAGAGAACTCAAAATGAAGCTGCAGAATTTTCAAATTCAAAATCACTTATGTACCTTAGAAAGATCTTTCTCCTTTTCTTCTCCAGAAAACGGTTAAAATAATATTTGCCAAACCCTTCTGGCCTAGCATTTCATGGAGAGGTATGTATGGTTTAAATTCATATTCTTACAATAATTAAAGCCTTCCATTTTGGTATAGAAACACAATTGCAAAGAAATGTCATGTCCGTATGTGTTTCTTGAGTTTGCCGACCAATGTAACAATACCCACCACAATGTCATCACCTCTCGGAGATA
The DNA here is from genome assembly GCA_034783695.1 of Sardinella gibbosa. Classification (NCBI taxonomy): domain Eukaryota; kingdom Metazoa; phylum Chordata; class Actinopteri; order Clupeiformes; family Clupeidae; genus Sardinella; species Sardinella gibbosa. Next base: position 8,503,128 of record JASCIP010000401.1, read on the forward strand.
CGGCGTAGTTAACGCTGTAGCTGTACTTGACTTATCACAAAACCTACACGATTAGATATTTTTGAGGCTAAGCTGCTGTTGACTGGCATGTCACAGCCTGCTCAAGGCCTGCCTGGTTTCCCGCTTAGCCAACAAGCGACCCGTTATGAAACGACCCTTAAACTAACACGCACGAAGACAAATAGCACGTAACGGGATAATTGAGCCACTGATTGAACCAGTGATGGACAGCCCGTCAGTTTCCAGTCAGGAGCAGAGTTCTGTTGCTTACATTTACACACATTAGAGGGAATATTTCTGATTACAAAAAAATGTTTTCATGCCTGATATTTCTTTATAATCTGCGTCGGCCTAATTGATGCAGACACGGAAATTAAATTTCCAAAGCTTTTAGAGGACAGGTTATGTAGACAGTCAAGACTGTTTATTTATGTTGAACAAAATAAATAATAAATAATAATAAAAATAACAATAATGCCGAGCGTACCTATGCAGCTGAAAAATGGTTTATAATAGCCTAGTTCATGTTTTGCGAGTTATTTTTTCGCAAAATAGCAAATTAATTTAAAATTCAAAAAGCATTTTTTTCTGAAACGCTATTATTTTGCTCATAATCACGAATACGATTTTAAAAGTTGCCTTTATTTGGTGCAGGCAACCAGGTGTGGTAGGCTATGTATTTTGAGAATCGAATGCAAATGGTTGTAGCGCCCGTTTCCTGCAGCCCCGGCGTGCGTGTATAGAACAGCCAAGTAGATAGAGAGATCATGCAACTCACCGTTGCTGTAGAGAAGTTGGAGTCTGTAATGAATCCCGTTGTTTGTCTTTTCTCCGGAGCATTCCTAGTCGGGAAAACCATGGTATAATGGTTAGAAAGAACATTCCACCAGAAAGAAAAGTTTGCTGAAAGAACAAGAATATATTGTTGTTGACAAATAGCCTAATTAATGATAAGACTACATGGCGCTCCTATCATGTCATAATTGTTTCTTAATTTATTTGTCACATGTATATAAAAGAAAAACAAAATAATTGTTTTTACATTATCATATTAGCAAAAAGCTATTAAATGTAAGTCTATGTTAGTTTGCTGCTTGAAAATGTGCATCACACATTTACAGTATAGGAGTCATGGAGTATGAGAGGTGGAGCAGGGGGAATGTGCAGAAATAAACATTATTAAATTTTCCCTGTAACACATCGAAAAACAAACAAACCAAGAGCTAAATCTCTTTCTGGCAATTTAAACGTCAGCACATGCCTATTCCAACACGTTTTGAGAACAATGTATTGGCATTGAGAACCTCTCAAAATAATTCAGACGCTGGTAAATTGGCTATGAAATAAACATAGCCTAATAATATGAAATGCACTTGTCCACACTGTTCATAAAAACAAAACTATAGGTTACTATGTTAATTAAGACATTTTAAAAGCGCGTTGGCCATTATTAATGATTGCCTATATTTTCAGTATTTTTACATTATTATGGTCTCAAATTATATTGTTGATATAATTTTAATTGCACACGGATATACACCAGTGAATAAAATAGTGTGCAAACGTGGCTTATTCGGCTTTTTGTTGATCTGTATCTTATTGCAAATAATGTTTGATTTTGGCGAAGTGAGTTATTCAACAACCAGGGAAAGGCATGTGCTTGGAAGTTGGAGTATTGGCGAAGTCCAGGCAATATTTCACCTTGATCACTGAACTGACTTGAATCACACGTGTGTTTGGCTGGTCCTTGAGGATACGGGCTGCAATCCTTACCTTGTCTTTTTCAACAAATCCAACAAAAGATGTCCTTTCGATTTCCACAGGCTGTCCTTGCCTGTCGTACAGCGCCAAAACGAAGTGGAAGAAGTTGGATTTCCGTAGGTTTGAGGGAGGCTGTTTCTCAAAATGTGCTCGGGCAAGACCCACTCCACTGTGGACAAATACGCAAAGAGTGTTGGTGTTAAAACAGCCTGAATCCAGGTTATTAGGCTATAACACTGATAATTATGTGCTTTAAAATTCACCACTATAATCGTGCGTAAATGCCGAGATTGTGTTGCAGCCTAGTAGCTCTTTCACGAATTACCAAATTTGCCTTAAGAGTTAGAGTAACTTAAACAGCTCGATATCTGCCCACAATTAGCCTAACTATGAGACGTTCCATGCATCAGACGTAGGCTATTGATTTATATTAGGCGAAACTTTCCAACGTCGCCGTCTTTTCAGGGAGTTTGGTATTTATAATTTGATAACTGAGAGGTTTTTTACTGAGACTTACAACCTATAGCTTTGCTACATCCCTATGCAAACGGTTAAGGAACAATATGCTAAGTCAAAAGTTTGACAAGAATGTGGATTCCTTCGTAAGTATGGGGAGTTAATTGTGAATATTATTAAAGTAGCTGTGCCAAAAAATCCGTTAAGACTTTCTCCGTCGCTGGAATTGTACGTTCAGCAGTCCACACATCGCTATGAGCCGCCGCGCAGAGAGGTGGACCTTGCCTAAGGCTTACCTCTGAGCGGCCGTGTTCGCATCCAACACCCCGGCACCTTGCATCCATGTCCGAACAGCGTTCATCCCGGATCCGAGAGGCTCTTCTTTCAAGCTATTCCCACTCCTTTGGATGCTCTCTTGAATTCCAAACATGAAAACTGGATCTTTCGCACTCCCTGTCGGTGCGGGTTATCAAAAGTGTTCAAACCCCGTGTTTGCTGCCCAGCGGTAAAATGGAGAGAATACAGAGCGCAAACCACAACAGATAAAGCGATGTTCTCGTTGACACGAGAGGCCGTATTGTCGTTATTATAAAAATGTCAAACAGGAAAACGGAGGATATCCAGGTGTCAAAAAGACCGATAGTCCCGAAGCAAATTCAAACGAAGCGCACACACGAGGAAAAGCTCACTTGAGGGTTTATGCCGATGTCCCCTCTGGAATCAGAAGATTTACAAAGAGAGCTCCAGTGTCAGTTTAAGAAAGAGAAGGATCAAATAGAGCTTTCAGACAGCGTTAGATCAAATGTCATCATCCCCTGACAAGTTTTCTTTCTCTTCTTTCTCTCTCTTTTGTGTATACCCCTTTGCCTTCGTATACTTTCCCTGATTCCCTCTCCGACAGAAACAAGATAGAAATTGGAAATCAAGAAGAAGAGGACCCTTGTGGGTGATGATCCCGTGTTGCTCCCCTTGTTCAAATGGGAGTGATTTGTGTCCCTTCCCAAAGGAATCCTATTTGACTATCTGCGCGAACTAAACACAAGCACACTATAGCCCCCAAAACGAGAGAGGGAGTGACTGAGAGAGGCGGGACGCCCCGAACAAAGGCAAGCCCAGTGTCAGATCCGCCCAACCACGATAGCCGTAGGCTCATTACATATTTAAGACGATCCTTCCCCGTTAACCCACAACACAGTCAGCGGCAGAGACACATGAAATCACAGATTTGTAGAGCTAGTCCGAATAAATTCGTTTACACAGCATATTTACATATTTACTGACAATGACGTATCGTTTTGTTCATTGACACAATTGTCATCATAATGAATGTTTTCTTTCATGCACAAGATCATGCACTTGACCTCCGCCAATCTTAGCCTTGATCAGAGCAACCAGTGAAAAGTAGGCTATGCGTGCCTAAACAACGCCAATGTTGAAGACCAATGTCAAAGTTACTCTGAACATTTAGCCCATGTCCACGTGAAGCTGAAAGTGATACAATCGCGCGCACCAACTTGCCACAGAAAAAAATGTCAGACAACTAGTAGCCTCTCTCGTTTTACAATCGTCCCTGTTATTTATTGCATGCAATGACAGTCCTGTTTGCGTGCTGTGTGATTGTGACATATGAAAGTCTTGTGTGCGTGCTGACGAAGTGCATATGGCCTGGCATAGGGTAAATAACGCGACCTTTTTACTTAAAAAACAGTTGTCACACATGCCCTGGTGACAAGTCTGTGAACCAAATAGATGGTTTAGCTGATATAAGTGAAAAATCTCTTGTCTCAGGCATCTTGTAAATATCCACCCTATAATGAACCATGGAGGAGCTTTCTGCTCACAGTAAGTTACTGGGGCGGCCAAGGGTACACTGCATCTTGCTCAAGGGGTACAACATGGAATAGGACTAAGGCTTACGAAAAGCCTGCTTTGACAGTGATCAAACCCTCTCAAAGATCTGATATCACAGGGGGTACATGTTCAGCTTAACCACCTAGAAATATATTATTGGGTTTTTATGTTGTTTATTTTAATAGCCTATACAAATAGGCATAGGTGTGTTTTTCCTCAGAACTGAGAAGTGAAACTATGCTTTCAGAGTCAGTGGACATTATGATTTGCAAAAAAGGAATGTCTCACTCTTTCTTCAATTTGCAGTAAACCGTTGATTTGTCATGCCAAAATGTAGCCTATTTAAAGGCAGTCATCTGTCATTACTGACCCTTATGTCAGTGTTAAAAATCAACCAACTTATTAGTTTGCACATTTCTAAACCACAGGTAAGATTCTTTTTTAGAGTGCCACTGTGAAACAAAGCTTTGCCCTTGCTGCCAAAGCATCCTGCATGCCCACATTCATCCTCTATGGCCCCAAACCTGCCTAGACTATGTGCCAGTCTTGCGACCTCTACAGTACATTCGGTTTGGTATGGCAAGGTGCGCTGAATATGTAACTCTGAGTGGTTGAATGATCTTGCAGCCTTCACTGAAATGCCATTGAAGTTGATGCTCACTGTTAGGCTACGAGGTTAAAGACAAGTCAGCCATGCTGTGTCAACCCGCCAAATGGGCTTCATTTTCGGCACCCCTGACTAAATACAGAACAAAAGTGTTCCCCTCAATACTACCATGTGCTTGGTGGCATTGTGTCCTTAAAGCATGTATTTAACTTGTGGAATACTGTACATCCATAGTCCTATATATCTATGTGATTGAGCACATCCATAGTCCTATATATCTATGTGATTGAGTACATCCATAGTCCTATATATCTATGTGATTGAGCTTCTGTTAGAGGAAAAGGCACCAATAGCCCTATACTGTATATTGTGCTATACTGTAGGCCTACTTTAATGTGTCTGTCTGTAAAACTTTCTTATGTTCAATGTGGCTATAGAGAGTGCATTCTTTTCATTTAGTCAAAGACTGCACAGTGGAGCATTTGAAAGTGTTGCTCAAAGGGCAGACTATTCTGCGTCTTTGCTTCTTTGATTTATTTTGACTATTGTTTAGTCTGATTTACGATTGCCCTCAGAAGTAAAACATGCCCATGTCTGTGACTGCAATCTACCAGTCTTCACAAACGAGGCTATCCAGCCACCACTGACAGGGATGGGAGACAAACAACAATGGCATAAACAATAATTAGTTCAAAATAACAAAGACGTGGCCTATCTGTAATTATTTTCCCATCTTAAGACATGCCTCCCTGCTTGTGTCTACTGTGTTTCCGCTGTAGGCTATCTTAGAGTCACATATAAAGCCAAATACAATTGAAAGCCTTTCATATTTGAAAGTATGAAAAAGAGTGTTGTAATAAGACCTAGGGCCACATATTTGTCTCACTTGCATTTAGCTGAACTGAATCTAATTTTCACCTCACCTGTTTTTCACCTAAAAGCCTGTCTCAAAGACTATTTGTGTCTGCTTGGTTTGGTGTGGGAGACAATACAGAGCAACATAACAGTCCACATAAACTAGCCTGGACTATTGAAAGATTGGTCAAGTAAAAATGGGAATGGAATGATAAATCAATGGTCTTTTCATAGCCTACATAGGCTACCAAAATATGTAAAGGAAGACAATAATTTCAAATGGAAGCAGAAGACTTACGTGACATAGCATAGCATACACTTGCTGATAGCCTACCCACTCTCCAGTGATTGCTTGCTGTCGGCGCGTCCCAAGGTAGGGAGCCGCGTAGAGGTGGAGGAGGGAAGTGGGTCTAGTTTAACAGGATCACACGCGCGCGCAAGGCTGCACCAGACAGCACGTGCGCAAGCCAAGCTTCAAATTGGCGCGAAAGAAAAGATGCCTATAGAATTAATAGAAAATAGCGATGAAAGGACAGGCTACACAACTATAGAAATATTTATCTGATGGTGAATATCCTACAATTGGGCCTGGTTAAAAATCCAATGAACTCAATTATCATATACCTTTATCTATTGTCTATCCTGATTGCATTTGAAGAAGAAGATATTAGGGCCTGGTCTTTTGGCATTTTGACAGGTTTGCTGAGATGTAATGTTTTGAAATGGAATATGAGGAAACGGGACGGCAAGGATAGTGATTTAGCTAGGCTACCTGTGATCTTACTAAAGTTCTTTTTATGTAGTTTACATAAATATTGCCATCTGCAAACAGAGAAATAAGATACATCAATTTTGCATCTACGGCCTAAAATTGCGTAGGCATATGTTTCCGAAATACTTTTATTGGCTCTTAAGTATGAACACCCGTGTAGCCCAGTGACCTCAAAACTGTTAATGAGATTGTCTAAATTAATCTGCGCAATATCTGGAATTATAAAGAGCGTGTGATGCGTGTGCGCGCATCTTCTCCACAGTTGCGTAAGCCTGCGCACGCACGGCAAATCATCTTTCAACCATTTGATGCAGACTTTTTTCCCCAATTTTAATTCGCGCGACCACCAAAAGAAAGCCTGTCTTGCCAATTGCCCAAATTTACCAGTGCAGCCTATTTTAAAGCCCCAGTGGTTTTGCTCATAGGAAATTGGGCACAATAAAAGAACCACAATGATTCAATGACAAACGCGTTTATAGAAAAAAAGACCAGTTTTATTAGCTTAAGAGACCAGTGGCCGCTGATCAAAGAAACGCAGAAGCGAAATAAATGGACTTATTCCAGCTAAATATGCAGATACTAGGTCTACTTTTTGTCATAGGCTATATGTTAGCAGACAAAAATATTATTTCTATCAACATTATCATATTTTCGCTAGTTGTTTTTCCACGTGGTAACTGAGGGCAGTTGGAAATGATCTAGGCATCAAAACAAAATTTAAACATGTTCGTGCGACAGAAGCGCAGGCTGTCTGACCAGTCAAATGCAGTGAAGACAACCGGAAATGTCAATAAATCTATAGCGCAAGTCAATATTCCCGTAGCAGAGGGAAATGTCACAAAATAACATTCCAAGTCTAGCCTACTTGATAGGCTGTTCAAAATTGGGACCAGTGTCTTGTCAAATGCTTTGGTCAGACTATAGTAACATAGCATGGCCTTCTAAACTAATTCGCTGTCAACGCACAGACTCTAGCCTCTCCTGCAGAGAGAAAAGGATGAAGTCTGTCAACCCGGCATCTGTCTAAATGGCCAAATGAAGTGAACATTTGATTATTCAACTTGTTCAGGTTGTGGTCGCTATTGCCTAAAAACAAGGCTTATTTGTACATAACCTACAATTAGAATGTGCCAGGGATTGAATAGCCTAATTGGAAGACCACGGGAAAATATGTTTACAAGCCAATTCGTTTTATTCAGAATTACTGAGAAATAAACAGAAGACTCTCAATGTGGCCTACTAAAAATCCAAACGGGGAAAATGCCTAAAAATGGAGAAACAAATTGTCTAAATAAAAGATCAAGCAGCTTTAGGTAGGCTACCATGTGGATGCCTACCAATCTGCATTGTTGCTGGCAGAGTCTGATCATCTAATGTCGACCATGAATGTTGCAGACAGTCTAGGCCCACACATTTGGTTGGGTGTATTCAAAATAAAATCTCCAGATGTTTCCTTGACCAATTGCTGCTCTGTAACGCAGTTTCGACAAACCAAGCGCGCCCCCTTGCGTCATAGCCTGCTTTATGCACATATCCAGTTTGAAAAAGCGCCAGACAAATAGGGATGTTGAGTGACATTTTTAGGTCCATCATGAGAGCGAAAAGCTGGAACTGTACAATAATTTATCACTTTACAGACATACATCTTACCCATTCCAAAATTCTATTTTAATACCGCATTTACTTACCCAAGTGCGTCCATACGGCAGCCTACTAGATAGAAGCCTTGTTGTAAGCCTATCGACGTGTCTTATAAAGTACAATACTGCCACCATGTGTTCAAAACATTTGTTGCCAGACTCGAGTAAAGTTAAAGTTACCACAGTCTTTCCACCAGAGTTTCATAACAGATTCCTCACCTTAATAGAAAATAAAGTCTAGAGTAAGTCCTGCCAGTAAACACACCAAGGATACACGCTTGTTAAAATCAGTCCAATTTTTATTTGACATTCAGTTCTGTAAATAACAAAAAGTTCATCTCCTGGTGGAGTATTTTTTAATGATGCAACCATCTTTCTGTAGCAGACCAAAGTATACTGACTGACATTAAAAAAGGAGACACAAAAAAAACAACAAAAAAAGAAACTAACAATGGAAGCCCAAACCAAACAAGAAGCACATCCTCAAGTATGGCAGGTCTAACATAAAAAAAAAAAAAGGTTTGGGTTAAGACTAGTGAGGGTGGTCCGAGTCACTGCTCCCCCTACCATCTTTTCCTTCACAAAGAAATGTGCAAAAGCAATCAAGTCACTAGAAATAAAAGCAAGATGTGGCGCTCGATCTGTGGGGTCCCACACAGTCGATCTGTGTGTTCATGCTTAGCACAGTCGAGAATCGCCAAAAATACTTAAAACATACAAAGTAATAATACTGTTAACCAAGGTTGAAATTGGAAACTCGGTAGCTACGCTAGCATCGTGCAATCCGTGACCCTGTGCTCAATCCCACTTCTACCTTTGAAAGGGCATTGAAGTCGTTCACACAAGCTCACTGGTCACATCATACATGCAGATGCAGCCTTGAACACTGTACGGCATATCAAAACCTGTGTCAGATTTCAGAGATAGTTCTTTATAATAATATATATATATATATTATATGCACATATATACACACACACACTTACACATAAGGGTGCCTTCCTCAAACACAATTATTTGGTACCTGACGAGGCGACTTTTTTGTTTGTTTTGTTTTTTTCTCGAGCATCTCCAGTGAACAGAGGAGAGAGAAATCGGTGGACACAAAGGCTACGTACTGGTGAGAGCAGAATCCATACCTGTAGCGACAAGACAACGGGTGCGTGCTAGCCTAGGACATCGCCTTACAGCCTCTACAGCTAATGCTAGGCAAGTCTGCTTGTGTGTTTGTTTTCAATTTACCCTCCTCGTTTGGATCAGCTCCTTCCTTCCTGTCACCTCATCCCTCGTTCCCTCCTTTCCTCCTCCCACGTGTAACAGTCATCGATATCGAACCATACTGAGCAGTGAGTGAAGTGTTACTGTGGCATCAAGGCAGTTAAGGAAGAGCCAGATTAAATGAACTGCCATGGAAAACAAAATAACCAGAAAACACTTGTTGTTGTTGTTGTTGTTGTTGTTTTGTAAGCAAATGTGACATTCGGGGAACACGGGCAGGCAGCAGAGCAGCACAACAGCCTTGAAACAATTCAACGCGATTCCAAATTGAATCAGTGCTGCGGAAAAATGTCACAGCTTAAGTGGTGCATGATTTTCCAACAAGAAAAAGTTGCATGGGACAGAGGTATGATCGGCATCAGACTGAAGGAGATCAGGGCATGTCTGTATACTTTTGGCACTATTCCCAATGCCAGTGTCCTCATGACACCTGTCCACAATTGTCCACATGGAAAACAAACAAAAACACACAAACGGTGAAAAGGGCTGAACTTGGAGTGTGGTCTAATCTGTTCCAGAGACGCGGGGAGTGGGGAGAACGTAAAGTCTAACTAAGGGGCTGATTGGTGTCTGTTCTGATGTGGTACAGGGAGTGCATGCAAGGGTCTGTGTGAGTGCCGGTGTGTTGTCTGTCTGCATGCACAGTCAGGTGTGTGTGTGTGTGTGTGTGTGTGTGTGTCTGTCCACACGCCATGGGTGTGCAGCTAGTGGTGTGTGTGTGTGTGTGTGTGTGTGTGAGTATGCACTGCAGGGGTTGAAAATGGCAAAACAGTTTGGAACCAGCATGTACACTTAAAAGGAGTCATTCGTCATTGGCCACATCACAGTTGCGTAGGATAGTCGGGAACAGTTCATAGAGCGGCGGGGGGGGGGGGGGGTGGGGGTGGGGGCGTGGGTGAGCCATCGGCCGGCTTCTGCCTCAGGCAGAGATGCCTTCAGACATGGCAAGGGCCTGACTGGTACCCTGGCACTTCTGGTCCTCAACGGGCGATGGGGCGTCAGCTTCACTAGGCTCCAAACGAGAGCTGCCTTCCTGACATTCTCCCGCCCTTGAGAGGGCGGAGCTGAAGGTGGTGGTGGAGGAGGAAGAGGAGGAGGAGGAGGAAGAGGAGGCTGGTCCGATTGGTGACTCCGGTTCCGGACTGTCGGCCGCGGGGGCAGATCCGGTGATCTCTGGTGCCACTGGAGTAGCAGGGGCAGGTTCGCCCTGGCCCACCTCTGCTGGATTGTGATTGGCTGGTGCGTCGCTGGGGGCGGGGCTGGCGGGCTGCGATTGGCTCTTGAGTTGGCTGTGGCAGAGGGGGCAGGTCTCCTGCACGTACAGCCACTTCTTCAGGCAGCCGGCGTGGAAGAAGTGGCTACAGGGGGTGATGACTGCTGATGTCATATCCTGTTCGGGGCATCACAAACACAAAGAGAGGCACATATTATGTCAAAAGAAATGCATGTTGGGAATGTTGTAACCTACATTAAAAAAAGACACTAGCATAGCTAACCTTAGCCTCTGACAAATATTGTAACAATGAAAAATGCAATGTTTTTCATGTTTTTTTAATAGTCATCATAGACTGAATAACACAAAACACCACCATGATTATCAAATGTATTATGACTATGGCATGTAGACATCTCCTTTGCCAATCCATCAGCCAAAGTGTTCATTTGTTCATCATGAGAGAGCAAAACCAAGGAGCTAAGAAGGCTGAGAAAGAGGGCTAGAATTGGGATTCAGCCTTGATGTATCTGGTAACCAGCGTGAGTAAGTAAGTAAGTGCACTCCATGCAGAGTGCCCACCACTGAGCAGTCATGTCTTCCTCCCGCCACAAGAGGGCTCAAGACTCCACAGGAGCCTTGGCCAAAAGAACTATTCTGACTGATGAAACAATGTAGTCATGTTAATGACAGTGAACCCAAACTGCAGTCAATACTGGAGATTGTTTTGGATGAGCTGTAATTGCCAACTGTCAAGATGACGGGATGGAATCGATCTGACATGGATTCCGCTCACATGCCAGCAGCTTCCTGGTCAACAGGCAGGCTGCAGGTCTAGCAGTTTAGCGCCACATCTACAACTTCCATTAGCTGCTCCCTTTAAGTCTCATTGCAATCGCCCCCGCCTGAGACCACAGCAGATCTGTTTGAGCAGCTACACGGACCACTGTACCTCCAGAGATCAAACGCACTGATTCTGCACGAGCCAATGGCAAAGTCATGGTTATTACACAGCAGTTACTCAGCATGAGCAGTGGGCCTGCGTGAACTACAGTGCAGTTTGAACAGGCAGAAGTCATTTGTTTACACCGTCACAAACAACGAAAGACTGGCAAAATGTGTGGCATCCTAATGATGAAAGAACTTTAAAGTATCAAAGAACTTCAAAGTATTACCAGTAATGTGGATCTGAATCTACTGATTGTCATCAGCAGGTCTCTGCGCTGCTAACGGCTTCTGTCATCTGGTGTGTTAGAGCACTGAACCCTGAACAAGAGCGGTTTCAACTAATCAGCCAATGTCCAGGAGCCCCTGTGCGCTCCTACTTAACACCGGAGCATGCGGCTGGGAGACAATAGTGTGATTGGAGGGGCTATTGGCAGATCCACTCCGCCTACTGACCGCCATCCATGAGATTGGTTTAACAGCTCGGCCTTCTCATCAGCATTAAATGGGGATGCTGGGGCTGATTGAATAATTAATCTGCTGACTGGGTCAATAGCTACACACAGGGAGGGAGTCTAACCGGGACCGAGCAGAGCAAGGCAAGCAGCAGGGCCTGAGCACAATGAGCACGGTCCCCAGCACGGGACTGTTTCACAAGACACAACCCACAAGGATTTGTGCAATAAGGCCCATCCTGTTCAAGTCCAATCATGCGAGTATGCCCTGACAACAAACCAGCGTCACCAATAGTACTAAAACTTCATAAAGTTTTAGTGCCGACGGAACAGGGCACGAGTGATCCACCTATCCGTCAGCAGGAAGCTCTTGTTTTACCAGCTGTATATTTATTTACCACATGTCCTTCAAGCTCCAAGGCCGGCCAAACTCCCCAGGCTCTGCAATATCCACAGGTGCCCCGGCGTCTAACGCAGCACAGTTCCAAACCAGGCTGGTGATAATTCACAAGCGTCCAGCGGATGCAGCCACGAGGAGGAACAAACAAGCCCCGCCCCCTGCGCTACACTGAGTGCCAGCAGCACCTGCAGCAGAGATGCTATCAGTTCAGCCCTCTGATCCTCTGATCCTCCTCCTCCACCGAGCGCCTCAACCAGCAGAGAAATGCCCCCCTCAGCACAAAGACACTCCGGCTACCGACACCCCCCCCCCACCCCCCCCCCAACCCCCAACTCCTCCTCAATAA
>JASCIP010000401.1:9125549-9137563 GCA_034783695.1 Sardinella gibbosa
CCTCAGCTCTGCAACCTACACACACACACACACACACACACACACACACACATTACAACTTCATCTGTATGACTGCAGAATATTTATAAGTGGTGCATTCTACACATTATGCAAAACACTTATGGGTCAAGGTGGTGATTTCAATTAGGTCTACAGTGTACCTCTGTCTGGAAAGAGGCACATTCAACATAATAGTCTGCTGTATGATGGAAGACAAATAGCAATTTAATTGCACAACATGTGTGCAAGTTAACAAGAATATAACCAAGCTGTATACCTAGGAAAGATGAAATCTAAAGAAACAAAACACTTAACAGGCAAGTTCCCTCTAAGTAAAATTACTCAATGCAATGGTGCTGCATTGAGACCTCCTGTTCAAACAAATCACTGCTTATTCTGACAGTTAGAATGGTACATACCAAAAAGGAATAGAAATTGTTCCTTTTCTTTTCACTGACAAGTTGACAGTTCTGAAACTTTGGATTAAACCCTTTCACATTGTCAATGGTGTACAGTCATGCAACATGAAATGATTGTGCCCATGAGATAATTTATTTTTGAAAACTACAATTAACATTTCTTATCGAATACATAAAGATTATTTAATTAAACATGTTTACTGAATACCAGAAAATAAATAAAGAGTTAACAAAGATCAACAGTCTCTGGAGTTAAGATGTCAAACTCTCCAAGTCCATTTTTAGTAATATGCAAAAACCAATTGTTTTTTCTAATAATTTCCAAGTAATCTTTATCAAACTGCAATTTGAATGTCATTATCAAGTTACAAAAGAAAATCTAATAAAAACAAAGCCAAAACAATCCAATTGGACTTTAATATATTATGTATTAATTATATATTTCCATAAATTCATTGCAAATAGACTCAGAGGGTTTCGCATCTGAACTCTTCCAATACATTAACATACACATCCACAATAATTGATAGGCTAAACAGTTTATGCCAAGTGCCATAGCAGTGCAGAGGAATAGAATTGACAAGCCATATAGCTGCAAGTGGCACACTGGGGTTGTTCTTGACAGACCAGGAAACTCATGCAGGGCAGTGAGTAACTATCTGTCACTGTCAGGTCCCACTTACTGAGCTGAGTGCACATACTGTAGGCCTATTTATGTTGCATAAATGAGATAAACACTGCACCACTCACAACACCAGGGTGCTCAACCTTGGATTGACATGCCTATCTACCTCTCCTTGTAAGATAAACATGGAGAAAGAGAATGATTGGTGTTTTGTTAGAAGAAAAAAAAAGTGGCAGTGGCATCTGTGAATCTGTTTGCATGTTCATTTGTCTCCAGTCGGATTAAAATTTTGATGGATTCCACCTAAACCATTGACATGTCCCAATAAATAAAACTTTTTTTCTTTGATTAAAGCAAAGCGGTTTCTCCTATATCTATACAAATAATTTGTCTGGGGTAAACGTAACGTGCATTATTGCTCATGTATCTGCAGGCACAATTCAAATTGTGCTCTCGCGAGATCTCTGGACTTCTAGGGTACTTGCTTGACTGCATGATGACCCAAAGAAAAGATTTAGTCAATTTCCAGTAGGCCTACTTAAGTAAAAATCTGAAATGAAATTCAAGACAATCCATACAATTTATGGAACATCCATAGAAGTTCATACAGACTGCTGATTTTCCCACCTACTATACAATTTTAAAGGTATACCAGGCAGATCTCTGATTTTTTTTAACCTCCAGAGCTCCCCCTACAGTTGGCGATTAAAGACAACTGGCTACAGGATTGTGTACTAAAAATGGCTTTCAGTGTTTATCTCATTTATGCAACATAAATATGTGCACTCAGCTTGTTTACAAATTAAAGAATAGGAACCGGTGACGATCACTCATGTAGAGTTATGTTAACTACCGAGGTGTTAATCACAGAATCGTTTTCATTCAGTTTCGGTTTAGGTTTGACTCTTCGTTCAAAGTGATTATCTGGAGTAAACTGCTTTATAGGTCCATCTTTGGATGGTTGGGAGTACATATGCTGGGTTGATCACGTCAGTTGGATGTGTTTTCAGATTGTTTCATTTTGGCCATGCCCCTTTCAGATTCACGTTAAATGCATTTCACCTGGAATTGGCAAAAATTGAACTTTCTGAAAACATCTGATTGAAATGATTGTGCTATCAACTCAATATGCTCCTAATCATGCAAAAAAACAACCTCTAAATCATTTTACTCCAGATAATCCAGTTAAGATCTGCAAGTTCAGTAACCGCGGGATACACACACTAACGCCGACCAAGAAAGCCTTCATTCATCTATTTATTTCACCATCAAAGGGACAACAAAGCTGCTAAATTAACCATGTTGCCTGAAATAAAGTGAGTCCAATTCCATGACGCATCGGCATTTTGATTCAGGGCCAAATGATCACATCAGATCTGGATATGGATGTGTAGGCCTATAGTTCTTTCAAGGGGCACTGATGTGGTGCTGAACCACATATGAGCAGATTGTGACTGGATGGTGAAAGTAATTATGGCATAAATATTGCACATTAATCTCAGCATAAACACCAGCATAAAATCAAAACAAGTTCTCGTAAAATAAAACAAGCTGATATTAAATAGCAGGACTGATAACGAGACCCCAATACAAATTAAAAGCATTCATTAATTACTGTAATATCTTGTATTAATCAACTAGCTTAATCAGATGACGCTCCATTTCAAAAGCAGTACACTCTAATACATGATTTATTACACACTGCACTCATGCACAGTGTACACATCCACATTCCACATTCTAATATGAGATTGAAAGCCCCAAAAGTCAAGTGGGGCCATCAATATATATCCCTTTATCAATGAGTGGGGCTGCCATGATGAGTATTCCGTTCTTGAGTTGTCATGGTATCCATGAAGTCTGCATTCATGATGCTGTTAGGTCACATGACTGATGGAAGTTGTCTGTTTGAAATGTGCCATCCCTGCCACCACTCGTGTGACCTCACAGCCTCATGACACAATGTCCTTCCCAACCGTGTCATTTTCTGTGCCACATCACATCATGTCACTGTGATTTCATGTTGACAAGGAACACCAAATATCTTTGTAATGACAAGTTGATTCAGTAATACCACACAAAATTCGTGGACCCTATCTCTGAGACTCCACCTGTCCCTAATTTAGAGAATTCACTGGGATTCTGTGTTCCCTTCAATACGTCTGGTTCATATAATTCATCTCCAATACACGTCAGCACAAAGTTTACAAGTGTCTACATTGTCTCTCTTGCTTCCCACACAAGACAAACCTCAGTCAATATAAGTCTGTGAGATACTCAAGTCTCTCTCTCTCACTCACTCTCTCTCTCTCTCTCTCTCTCTCTCTCTCTCTCTCTCACACACACACACACACACACACACACACAAACAATTGCACACAAACACACATATTGACCAATCGGTACAGCGCACTTGTCTGCATATCATCTAGTTTACCCCTAATACAACCCTGATCACACACATCATCCATTACTGTAATACAGTATACCTCAACAGTAAAACAACACATGATCTATACAGCTGAGAAATACAAATGTCAGTCTTTGCTCACTGTGGGGAATTAGACAGAGATAGATGATGTTTCATTTATACAGAAGGAAAGTACTGATTATCTGAAGAAAGAAATTCTCTCACACACCTTTGACAAAACTTATGCAAATAAGGACAGAAAAAATGCAGTCTGTTATCAGTTGGGCAAACTACTAAATAGATCGTTCCTTTAAAGCTTTCCCTCTATGGCAGTGATAACTAACAAAAATCTCTTGTCATTAAGTGAACCTTAATATTTATTTTTTTCCAGAGAACAGCTCTTACACAGTAAGAAGCATCAGGCATCCACAGACAGGGGAAAAATACTGATTGATACAGTATAATCAAATAATGCATGACAATCATCTGCAGTATCTCATATAAACATGCAAAGCTGAAGAGATATAACCTTCTGATATTAATCATAAACGGGTTTATGAGATGGTTTGCAACACATCTGTATTATCCATATACCATTAGTCACACAACTGCCCTTAACTCTTGCATAATCTGCAAGACACTTATACATGCAGACTTATAGGGAATCTTTTTTTACGTAGCCTAACAGAAACCATCAGGGATTCACTAAAAATAAAAAAGTTCTTTGATCACATCATGAAGGCTTTTGAAAGAATTTAACATTGTTGTAGATGAATGCAATATGTAAATCACCTGTGATGAAAAACAACAACTTCTGGCCAGAGAGGAATTTTAAAATAGAGCATTGCTTTTTAAACCTGCCTCTTCATCTCCCCTGCTTTGGGAATACACTATATGGAAACTCTCCCAAGATATGTCAGGACTTGAGAACAATCCCAGACGTAATGAACATCTTACAGCACAGTGGCAAACAGCAGAAAAAGTACATGTGTCATTGCTGCATGTTCTTATGTAATACTCCTGTCTGAATGATGATTTAAAACCACCATTTAATTATATATTTCGATCCCAGCCAGGAACAGAATATCTCAGGCTCAACAATCAATATATGGCGCTCTCTTACATCTCCCCAAGGCATTTAATCATATTGTCACACAGGCAGGACGCTACAGCTGCTTTTCACCACTCCTCTTACTCTCATTCATGAATCTGCCCCCATTCACAAGACAAGAGCCAGTGAAGTCCCAGCAGAGAAGAATCCCCATTGCACAGACATACAAGTGTGTGCAATAGACAGACAGAGAGAAAGAGAGTGTAAAAAAGAGACAGAGTGTATTAGACACACTGACAGATACAGGAGTAGAGAGAGAAAGAAAGAGAGAGAGAAAGAGAGAGACACAGAGAAAGAGAGAGTAACAAAAACACAGGGAAATACAAGAAAAAAAGCTTACCTTTGAAAGCACAGAGCGATAAGGAGAAAAGTAGGAAGGGGTGAACCATAGTGTGAGCTGTGAGTGTGTGCGTGTGTGAAAGTGTGCGCGTGCACCTCCTTTTTCTTGGTAAGTCCTTCTCAGAGTGACGAGGAGCTGCACCTTCCCAACCTACCAGCTTTCGACTGTCAGACCGTCACACACGCACGCTCACACACACATCAAACACACACACATACACACACACACACACACTTGTGCTTGTGCAGCTCAGACCCTCTGAGGCACATCAAACACAGACGCCTCATCAGAGCGCAGAGACTGAGGACAGATCTGCATGCTTGACTAACACAGAGTGCCTCTACCCGTGCAGCTCCTCAATGTTCTCTCTCTCTAGAGCACGCATGCAGTGCCTTTTCACTGCCCCGCTGTCATACTGCCACAGCCATGCCATGCCTCAACACTTGACAGTCACCTGACTGTGTGACAATGTTGCCTTTTATATACTCTCACCCATACTCTCACAGACATCATTTAGGATACATCACTTAAGTGTATTATTAATGTCATGGCCATGCTCTCTCTCTCTCTCTCTCTCTCTCTCTCTCTCTCTATTTCTCTGACTCTCTGTCACTCTACTCTCTCTCTCTGTCTCTCTACTCTCTCTCTCTACTCTCTCTCTTTCACTCTCTGGGGATTTTCAACTACATTTTCTCTGGCAGAGACTAGAGCATTAAATTTTCACTGTGTGGTATAACTCTACACAGTATGTACAACATTTTTTTTCAGTCACATTTTTGGCAAAAAAAACCTACAGTATGATGAATAACCCATAGATTGTAAACATATCAAGCCAAGGCTATTTGGCCCATGCTTTTTTATACATTATTCTTTATCTGGACACGACTACTGTAGCTTTTAGCCTATATTCATTGCAGTTCCTTAATATTTCAATAGTGGTTCAAGCCCCTGATGAGGTCTCAAAGATAAGATTTATGCAGCAGCATTGATCAATGTTGCATGATGACTCATTAAACCCTATAGGATTAGGGATGATGGTGGTGGTCATGACTTTGACAGCACAATATTACTAGGATTATGAAATGACCTAAGGCTAGCCTATGTTTGGAGTACAGGCTGCGTGAGTAACCATCGACTGTAAGATAGGACATTTTTTCTTCTTTTTATTTCGTTTACTCTTCTTTTTTCTGTCTGTCTAAAAAAAAATAGGCTACTTTGTTTCATCTTATGAGTGCTCCACTCTCTTTCTGTTGTGAAAGGCTATTATAAGAGAGGCCAGCGGAAGTTCTGAATACATTAATACATTAATTAGGCCTATTGCAAATATAAGGTTCACTCTGTCCCATCAACTGACACATTCAAACATCAGCATCACAGTGAAGAGGATCGCAGCGGCTGTGGAAACTCCATGAAGCTCCATGATTTGCCTTTACTGCCTATGGATTTGCCTCTCAACATCGCCACCTGGTGGCGTCAATATTACTTTGAGACGTCTGAAGTCGTCATCTATGTTCGACGACTACGTAATTAATGAGGGACACTACAGTAGACGGACTGTGGTCTGTGGTGCAGTGTCTACTGGTCTTTGTATTTGGTAGTTAAGTAGAAGTTTTAATGCTGAATTCACCTATAAACCAGTAGAAACGTTTAAAACAATATGCCTAAAGTTGTTTCACGTAGTGTAGTTTGCTCTGATACGCGGGACCGTGAAGAGTATGACGATGGCGAGAAACCCCTTCATGTTTACTACTGTTTATGCGGTCAAATGGTTCTAGTACTTGGTAAGTCGAGTAAATTAAATGCTCCCCAGGTAAACTGATCCCTGATCGCTGTTTAAAAATGCTCCACTATTATAAAGCCAGGCATTTTTAAACTAAAGTTGACTTAAGAACTCGTTAAAGGATGGCTTTGTTTTCATGTTCCACCTCGACAAACCCTGAAAGATAACTTTAGTCTAACTGAAATTAGCGCCACAGCCTTTTAGCTCAAGTTTGATCTAAAGTAGGGCTTTTCTGTAATGTTTGACTATTTGAACGCCAAGTTATATCTCTTTCCAAGATCCAAACAGTCCAAATGGCATATGTTACATGGAAAAGCACGTAAAGCTTTCCGCATAGCCTATGTGTATATAGGCTTGGCCGACATAGTCTAATCGCTAACTTATCGCTGATACAGGCCTAACCCAATACACACATCATAACATTGATATTTCATTTGACAAAACAGTATACAACTTTGTATCCAGACTTTTTCCATAGAATTCAGTAATGGACCGGATGTATCTTATGTAGGCTAGCCTACTTTCTCTCTTTCAAGAGAGAATACCTGAGGCATAGCCTATTGATGGTTGAGTGTCTGGTTGGTATTTTAGTTATTTCATCATACTGACCATTGTATTTTACTATATGCAATCGGCTATATTAAAACATTCTTCATGAAGTTGTGATCAAATTAGCAGGTGAGCACCACATTTAAAGGCCTCACCATAGTCTGTGAAACTCTTTTGGGAGTTATGCAGCCACAGTATGTTGGTATACAGTAATTTGTTCACCACTTTGACTCCCTTTCCATTTTTGTTTTTCTATGAAGCAACAACCATACTGTGCACTTGCTTTACAGAATTGTCGGCCTAACTTATCACATAAGTAAACCTCAATACCTCTGTATAGATTTTTGTTTTACCTTTCCACCTCTGTTTCCTTTGCACATGTACTAGCCTACATTTTGAATTCTGTAAACAAATATTTTGGATCTTCCTCAATGCTTGCAAGTATTTGAAGGGTAGGAAACCTTGATACTGCTTACAATTCAGGACATGTCTGAAAACAAATTGTCCTCTAAGTTTTGAATTAATGTTTATCCTTGATATGAAAAACTAAAAGGGATTATTCTGGGTGAATCAACCTGAAGTCCTGTTGTGATGATGCTGCCAGTGGTTATTAGAACGTCAGAATTTGGTACAACTAGACACACTAACTGCAGAGGGCAAGAAAGTTTCATTTTAGTTTGGCCCTCATTAGTTAGTGTTATCTGCCAGTTCGTAAATTCAGCCTATGTTGTACTAAATACTGAGGTTTTTATACACAATGATTACGGTTACATGACCAGCGATTTCGGAATGAAATACTCCGATATTCTGGTTGAAACAAGATCTTGAATATTCCGTTTACATGTGTAGTGTGCTAAGGGAATATTCCCATTCACATGTCAGTTGCTATGTTCTGCTAGGTTTCCAACGTGGCCTATGAGTTACCTCATTGGCTGCATCAAGGAGCACTTTCCGATTGAGGTACACATGACCCTGAATTCCATTTAATTCAGGAATAACCCAGGGGGTTCATTCAGGATTTTATAAACCGGAATACGGCCAAATTCGGAATGAATAAAGAGTTTCCATGGCTTGAATGCATACGGAATATCGCCATTATTCCATTGAAAACAGGAATGTTGCCTGCAGGTAAACGTAGCCACTGATAGTGCTCGGCAGCCTTAAAGCAACAGACCACCATTTGAGGAATTTTAAAAGCTGTCTCTTCTCAAATTGGAAAGTGTATAACATTAACAGAAAATTAAATGTGGTGATTTCCTTGTCTGTTTTCACCTAAAACTATCCTCTCATTTTCGGTGCAGAAATCAACTAACGTAGCGAATGCACCACCTGAAAATAGTCCCCGAAGTCAAATTTCAGGTGTGAGTTTGAGGTTTGTTGATTATTATACCGGAGAGGGAGTATAGTTCTTGGTCAAAACAGTCAAGGAAATCGCCACGTTTCATTTTCTGTTATGCTATTACATTGTCCAACTTGAGAAGTTACAGCTTTTAAATAGGGAAAATCCCGGAAATCTTTGATACCTTTTTAAGCTTGATGCTAGCAGGCGAGATGCTAATGGTCTAATCCGATTCGATGATCCATGCTAGCTTGGAGCTACAAGTGATATCGCTAGACTCAGAGAATGGCTGGATGAACAGGAGAAAGGTACAGCTCGATTATTTAACTTGAGGGGAGGTATGAAATTATCACATTTCCACAAATGTCAGTCTGTTGCTTTAGGGGTATGGGTTGATCGACTCTGGATTTTTCCTACTTCAACCCACTGGTAGCCATTTTTGTATTATTATGGAAATAGGAATTCTGAATTACCACTTGATAATGTTTAAACCACTTCAAACATAATCAAGTCTTAACAGAAGCAAGTGCCAATCTTCGTTGTTGTAAAAATAAAGTAAATGAGCAACAAAGAATTATAAAATATACAAAGAATTATAATTCATTCACTTCCGGTTGTTTATAAAGTAGACCTTTGCGTCAGGGAAGGAAAATTACTCTCACCATAGTTGATTAATTATTTGGCAGACAAATAGCCTATGAAACATAACTTTTCAGAAACCTGTTTAAATCAGTTTAATTTTGTGGTTGATTGATTGTTTTAGGGTTGGTTTTAGGCTATGATTTTGAATTGGATTTTCCTTGGATATGAAGGCACACACAGGTGGCATCACTATACATTTTATTGTCAACTAGAAAATAGTTTTGTGGATTTTTCCCTTATTTTAAACCAGAGGAATACACTTTGAATTGAATAATCTATCAAAATATACTGATTGCAAGGGCTTGTCAGACTTATGAATGGAATGGAATGAAAAAAAAAAACAAAAAAACAAAACAAAGCTGTTGATTAAGCACTGATTGGTAAACACAATTGTGCATTGGGGGAAAAAAATGTGCTCTGGTTCTTTTATTGAGTGAGTTTTGCAGGCTTTTGTAACCCGAAGTTGGAAGTTGCACTCTTAGTAAGGTTTGTAACTGTGTTGTAGCTTGAATGTTAATCCTCTTTTTGCAGTTCCCTTTGGATAAATGTGTCTGCTAAATGCATAAATGTAAAATGCAATGGACATTAGGCCTACCTAATACAGAGTGGCAACTTATTCTGAACTGCTTGTTGCCAGTTTGGTACCAGTTAAATTAAGAAGGTGGGAATATCATACATTTGTATGAAAAGATGTTGCAAATTGCAAGTAGTCTTTGTGTTTCATGATACAGTTTTCTTGTCAGGCTAGCGCCTCCTAGTGCTTCTACTCAATATCATTTAGCTCGAGAAACATAGTCAGGGAGCCATAAGGTTCGCTTTGCTCCCAATCAGTGAACAGAGGGAGGGCTGGAAGTTGTAACGTTGAATTCTAATTATGTGTTCCATCGCGTAACGTACATCACGGCCTGGAGCTAACACATGTTAATTGCTGGGACTCAGACGCTGAAAGGATGATGCTTTATTAGGCTAATAGTTTTCCTCCATACCAACTAAGATTAATTAATTATGCATCTCCTTTGCTTTTGTAGATTGCCAGATTGAGAAGTTACCCATGAGACCAAGGGACAAAGCCAGGGTTATAGATGTTGCCAAACATGCTCACAAGTTCTGCAACGTGGAAGACGACGAGTGTGTGTACCTGAAAAGGTAAGCTATCCATCAGGAGGGCTTGGAAGTACTATGGCAGTAGTGTGACATCTAGGCCATTCTAGGCATGATCTAGGCACAAACACTCTCATCAGTTGATTAATTGATATTGAGCTTTTTTTCTCTCTTGTCTTTTCCTTTTGCTCAGGCCGGATGGGATCGAGAGACAATACCGAAAGAAATGTGGAAAGTAAGTGCTAAGAAAAAAAAAAGTTTAAAGCATCATCTTCACATTTCAGTTAACACCACTTTTTTCATTTAACCTGATCTTCCCCTCATCCAACTTTTGAACCCCTCATCAGTATTCCAAATTGGTTCTGACTCCCTTGAAAAGTAAAGTACCTGAAGCTGTTTCTTTGATTTTCAGAATTACCAGATCTCCAACTCTGTCATGCATATGAACCTATGCTGTATGCTTGACTATTGCTGTTTTTTTCTAAGCACCAGTCATATCTGCTATTTGCAGCGTTTGGGTTGTTTTCTACTAGAGAATTTAACCTTGGCTCATAATTTGAATTCAGATCAGTATCTTCTCAGCGCTAAAGTGCAGAGTTTATGCACAGAGAACTTTGTGAAATAAATTTGACAAAACTTATCTCTCTTGCAAATGTTTTTTTTTTTTTTTGTCATGGTGGTGGTTGTTTGGGGAGTCATCATTTGTCTCCCTGCTTATCTGAACCAAGTGCAGTTTTGAAGGTTAAGCCTGCTGCTTCTGAAATGGTGTATTTCTCCAGGTGTGGCTTGCTACTCTTCTACCAGCATCAGATCAAAAACACCCCAGCGACCTTCATTGTGGACGACGCTGTGGTGAAGTTCGGCCAGGGCTTTGGGAACACAAGCGTCTACAGCCAGAAACAGGAGGCCCCTAAGAAAGTCAGGGTAGGAGACTGTCTATATTATTTACTTACAGTACAGAGAGGTCTGGATCTGGTGTGAGGTGCATAGAATAATATAGGAGTATTTGACCAAGGTGTACCCAGTAATGCAGTAACCTGCAGTTCATGGAAGGGTTTCCAGTGTAATAAAATCTCATAATTACATTACGCGTAGTGTTAGCATTACACCCAAAATTATGGTTAAATCAGTAGTGTAATTAAATTGAATTCATGTAGCTTATTACGTTATTATTACAAAGACAATTACATTACTGTGTTATCTGTATTTATTACATTTTATTCTTTTATATACTGTAGATATCATTGGGAAATGTTTATATTAGTGGAATTTATATACCTCAGCGTGAATGAAAAGCTTCGTTTTTTTGTAGCTGCACTTCTTGAACGCTCTGCACATGGTATATATTAGATAGTAATAAAATCTTTGAATTTTCACAACTACTGTACTTTGCAGCTACATATGGGATGCTGTGTGTGTGTAGAGTGACAGAAAGCATGTTGATGGGGCTGATTGGGAGGCTTTTTGTTGTCTACTTGTGCATCACATGTGACTTCCCACCAGGTGATGATGACCAAACGGACCAAAGATATGGGCAAGTTCAGCTCTGTTACCGTGTCAACCATAGATGAAGAGGAGGAAGAGATTGAGGCGGTTAGTACACACACACACACACACACACACACACACACGGATGAGCCAGGGAATAACAGGGGCCATCATTGCAGGAGCAGATGATTGATACCTGGGCGCACACAC